>JANRMT010062808.1:44499653-44531590 GCA_026402145.1 Polypterus bichir lapradei
TATATCTATATATATATATCTATATCTATATCTATATATATCTATATATCTATATCTATATCTATATCTATATATCTGTCTATTTATCTCTACATATATACACACACATATACATACACATATATATCTATCTATCTATCTATATGTATATATCTATCTATCTATATCTATATCTCTATATCTATATATATACAGTATCTATATATATCTATATATATATATATAATATCTCCTTTGGGGTGCGAGCAGCTTTTGCTAGGGGTGCCAGAATCCATTGAGGAAGAAAAATTAAAAACATTATTTGTACAAAATCTTAATTTATTTATCCATTCCTAAATAATTAAATGGGCAGGCTATTTCATATCAGTGCAATACGCTGCTTGTTAAAACGGATGACTCCCGCTCATACGTGCAAGTATGCGTGGATATTATGAACTATCGTATTTGTTCAAGTTCTATTTAATTTTTAAATATAAGTAATTTTTATTTGGTTGACAGAAATATGTTTAGTAGGAATGAAAGTTAAATTTAATCATTATTGCATAAATTTTTACTTATATCCAAAATCGAGCTATTGAGTTGTCGCCTGCCTGCCTGAATAAGTCACCCTTGCTTCGCTCTTATTTTTTTACCTTTCTTTTATTCATGGCTAGTCGCGGAAAAATTATAACATGGAAGGAGGATTAAACTGAGTATGGCGTTACCAAAACAATTATTGATGGCGAAAAAAGTATAAATTATTCATAAAACTTCATTTGGTGATCTTTTTTTCTGGATTAACCTCATATTTTTTCATACTTCTACTCAAACCAAGGGGGTGCGAGGGTAAAATGAATTGGAAAGCGGTGATATATATATTTTGAATATATTGAAATATTTTTACTGTGAAATAATGCAAACAGTACGCGGCACGTGCTTCGCCCTAATATATATATAACTTTTGAGAATGCAACGTATAGTTTTGTCCAGGAGGAAAGCAATCTTGCCTCAAATCAATGGCAAACTTTTGTAGGGTGTGTCCCTGAGACTTATTAATTGTCATCGCGAAGCAGAGCCTTACTGGAAATTTGAGGCATTTCAATTGAAATGGGAGATCAGGGGGTATACCGGTGACGCGAGGAAAACATTGAGTGTGGAGAAACTCTAGAGACAGCGTGTGTATTAACTTGTGGATTTTTCTGTGAGTATTTGGTGGCAGTGTGACGAAGTTGCTTCGGAAGACGGTGTTAGCCGCGGTGCTCAGCTCAGAGCGAAATGAGGTGAATGGGAGGGGAGAAGATGACATCACTCCTACACCCACCTTAACTGTCAATCCCCCCACAAACACAGTCTCTCAGAATTTGCATAGGCACAGCCTCTCACCATCAATTTGAACTTAGTTACAAAGTGATCAAAACTGTCGTTTATACCCTGCGTCCTCTCATTAAACTTGTATCCCGCATTAGCCGTGGGCATGACAAACGCCAGCGGCAGCCTGTCTATGAACTTAATTTAAACTTTATAGGTTTACACCGTGCTTTGTTTCCGCAGTAGCTGCACTTATGAATATGCATTGGCCTCGCTCACTGAGTGCAAGGGAAAAAAATAAAATGTAGTCTAGAAGTTATTAAAAGTAAAACATTAACGTTTTGTTCAGTTTCTTGCTACAGCAATTTTATCTCCGTTAGAAAGTGATCCAAAGTCTTGTTTATACCTCGTGTCTTCTCAGTAAACTTGTATCTCGCGAATAGCGTCATTCGCCGTAGGCATGTCAAACGGCAGCGGGAGTGTGTCTATAAACTTAATATAAACTTACGGTTCACGCCGTGCTTTGTTTCCGCAGTAGCTGTACTTATGAATATGTCAGTCGCTCGCTTCTTATTGTTTCGCTGCTTTCTCAATTATATAATGCATGTTTTCTTCAGCGCATTTTGGAACTCTTCCTGGTTTTCTACGTAGTGCGTTGACAGTCAGTTCACATAATTACGTGGGAGGCGTGATGATGTCACACGAAACTCCGTCCCCCACAGCTTTCGAGCTCAACTCCATTACAGTATATGCAGAAAAATAGCTTCCAGTTATGACCATTACGCGTAGAATTTCGAAATGAAACCTGCCCAACTTTTGTAAGGAAGCTGTAAGGAATGAGCCTGCCAAATTTCAGCCTTCTACCTACACGGGAAGTTGGAGAATTAGTGATGAGTCAGTGAGTCAGTGAGTCAGTCAGTCAGTCAGTCAGTCAGTGAGGGCTTTGCCTTTTATTAGTATAGATAGTCTTGTTAGCTTAACAGGAAAATGTCTTTTACTTATAAACCTGTTAAACATGTTAGTCTTGTGTCTTCTTGATAAACAACGTATAAACATTTGATACATTTGTGGCTTTTTAAAGATTTGTACAGTGTTTATTTTTTATTTCCATGTGTCATACAGTATATGTTTTGGTAAGAATAAGTACTGTATTTTTAAAATGGTAAACCATATTTACAGTTACACCTTAAGAATTATGAATGTCTAGCTGATACACCAAAGAAAAAAAAACACACCTGAATAAATATAGTAAATGTTTACTTTTATATTTGGTTTTATTGCAAATTTACTGTCATAAAGGAAAGAATAGTAATTATTTCTCTTCATAAGTGATTTGCGTAGTAGATATTTAAACCAAAAAAAAACCTGCAAAGAGCCTCTATTTTATATACCACCATTTTATAGTAAATGCTATCCCAAGGCAATTTACAAGAACAACTACTCAACTGTTTACTTCATTGTTAGGTCAAGTTCTTTGTTGGGGTTTCATCAAATTAGTAGGGGACAGCTGGCAATTTGTTCAAAGGTATGGCAATGTGCTTTCAGGTTGGAACTGGTGGTTGGTGGCTATGTAGTTGTCTGACAAATTGTCCTGTGCAACTGCATAGCGTTTCAAATGTTACAGTCTAGAACAGGCCTATTCAAATTTCGGCCCGTGGGTCACATGTGGCCCAGAAGCTACCTCTGAGTGGCCAAGCCTGTGGTCCTGCCAGGGCTCCAGACTGCAACTAAAATGATTGCAAATGTGATCAAAAATAGCTTTGGCGATTATCATTTCTACTTAGTTAACTAATTATTGAAAATTTAAACTATTATATTGTAACAGATGCAAAAGGCCATTTTTTTTTATTGTTGAGCGTTTATGCCATTAACATATGTGTCGGTACAGGCTCCCCTTGCATGTCCCTCAGCCATGTAAAGGCTGGTTTATATCCCACACTGGGTGCGAGGGAGTTGCAGCGAAAATAATGTCAACGGTGGAGACGTGTGTGGGGAAAGTATACACCGCTGCTGAGGGGATGGCCGTGTATTTCAACAAGAGGCTGGCATTGCATGTGCTGGAATAATAATCGAAGGGCTGAATATATTGCAACCAGTCATCAAAGCAAAAGGTAGGCATGCAAAACATTTGAAATTTCTCTGCCCATCATATAGGTCCCATGTTATGAAGATATCTGTGCCCAGTGGAGTTCAGCTGTCCCTTCTGATTTCACGCAGGTATACAGTACTAAGGTGTGATTGTCACCGATCTCCTTGTATTCGCGCATTTTTGCATGTCATTTCTCTTTTGATTTAATGCATACATCATGCAAAATGCCAGCCTGATCGTCAGTAAACATGTACAAGCAGTCGCCTGGCTGCTATTTCTTCATGCACAGCCATGTGATGAAGTCTGCGTTTTAAGGTTGCAGGTGAATTACTTTTACTTTACTGGCCTGGTCTGTGATTGATGGTGGACAATAAACTTTGTTAGAATGGTATCGAAAAAAGTGACTTTGTTAGTTGATACTTCACTCATTTTGGCATGTGCACAATATGTTTGGTTACCAATACATTTTTCAATAGGAGTTCATCAACAAAGAAACATGGAAAATGATTTAGTAAAAATAGTAATAGTAATAATTATAATTAATGATTCATTACTTGTGGCACGGTGACGTGGTGGGTAGCGCTGCTGCCTTGCAATTAGGAGACCCAGGTTCACTTCCCGGGTCCTTCCTGCGTGGAGTTTCCATGTTCTCCCCGTGTCTGCATGGGTTTCCTCCGGGTGCTCCGGTTTCCTTTCATGGTCCAAAGAGATGCAGGTTAGGTGCATTGGCCTTTCTAAATTGTCCTTGATGTGTGTGTGTGTGTGTCCTAGCGTGGGCTGGCGCCCTGCCCGGGGTTTGTTCCTGCCTTGTGCCCTGTGCTGGCTGGGATTGGCTCCAGCAGACCACTGTGACCCTGTGTTAGGATCTAGCGGGTTGGACAATGACTGACTGACTAATCTACTTTTATGCCATACGTACTGCCTTGCTCTTAAAGACTTACTCAGGCAGGTTTTTTCTGGGTAAAAAAGAAAAAATCCACGGGAAAGGCGTTGTTGTGGAACTCAAATTTGACCTCCGTCATATGACTGATTAAAATCGTGTGAATGAAATGAAAATGAAAAATGAAGATGAAAAAATCTCTTACCTGTCATAACCACCCCTTTAAACTGGGGGAGGATCTCATATTTCAAAAGGGAAACCAATGTTATTGCTAATACGATTCACTTTTTTGATTTTTATGCACATTGAGATGTGCCTGGGTAAGATGTGAGCAAAATGTTAATTTTTTTTATTTCAAAAATGGAAAAAAGTATTGCTACTACCTCAGATTCTGTTCAGTTATACAATTTTTGTTGTTTTTTTATTTTTTGATGTGCCTGTGTCAGATGAGACCAAATTTAAAAGGGAAACAATTAATAAAAGTTACTTGTTTTTAAATACATTCGTGTTGATTTAAAATTTGTCATTACCTGCACCTTACTGGCTGCTGAAAATGTCTGGCCCAGCTAAATTTCTTGGTTTGAAAATCTGGCCCAACTGAATTTGTAATTGAATAGCCCTGGTCTAGAATGTTGAAGTCAAAGGCATTTTATTAAAATAGTTCTCCATTACAACTCCCAGCATTTTCTGATGTGTGACCTTTTCCCTACAGTTGCCTTATGGCACATTAAAAGGCCAGTTTCTTGCAAGCACATCATGTGTGCAGTTAACTTGATTTTAGAGAGATTGTTTTTGGATGTGTTCTGCCAAGATTAAAAGAATGGCAGGCCACTTCTTAAAGGGAGCAGGAGAAGAAACATAGTCAGATACACATATGGTTAAAAGCTATTAAATCTGAAAACCAAGGAACCTAATCCTAATGAATAACTGAACGTCGGAGTCGAGAGAGTAAAAAATGTTTTTAGCCCTAATAAACAATAAAGAGTATCAAACGTCTAAAAGTTTTTGGAGTTATTCACAATCTTGAACACAATTTCAACTATGATGGTGGGATGAAAGATGTTTCATTAGTGATTACATGTTGCTTCTTCCAGAAACAATGACCTTGGCAATGTGCACCTGCATTCTAGAAACTTTGGTGCCCATAAAATTCTAAGCGGTACCGTGTGTTAACATAAACATATCAATAAAATTAATTTAACTCATCTGAAACAAAATACCAGCTCAAAAGGAAAGTGAATAGATTCCCTGGAATAATGTTGGGAATCTGGAAAAAATTTTCAGATGAGCAGAATAAAAAATGCTCCAGAAGGGAAACATTGACAAGTATTCACATATCAGAACAGGATATTATTAACTCTTAGCCAATCTATAAGAATTATTAGAAATTTACAAATATAAATCAGCTGCCTTTATATCCTTGTAATTTAGTTTTTGTGATTGTTATCAATAGCATAAGCCAAAGGTACATTATTTGTGGTAATCATATAATTCAGGATGAAAATATGTCAAACAGAAATATTTTTTTGAATTTTGCTATGAAATAAATCATTTTTATCACTAAAAACCAGTTTGACAGTAACAACCTGCCAAGATCAAAATTTGCAGTTTTTATATGCATTTTCAAATTACTGCTTAAAAAAATTGTTAATTTGCTTGCAGCAAGCATAGCAAGTGATATATAAAAAATGTCAGAGGACCAAAGTGAGCTTTTGCTTCAAATACACCAGCCATGTATTTAATTAAATATGATATTGCCCCACATTTAAGGCATTTTATTAGCAGACAAGCTTCGTTTATGCACTTATTAATTTAAAGTTGTTAATTGTTCAAAAATGTATTTAACATGAAAATATGCAGTCTTTTTCATTTCACTGTTTGCATTAATTAAATATGGATTTTTTTTTTGAAAAAGAAACACATGGAAGTATGTTCAGGATTTTTTCTTTCTGGGACTCCTAGTAGCAATTGTTATGAACTGGATTTGAATCTATAACAAAAGGGTTTGAAGCCTCCTTTTCCTACCTGGATTAGGTCTCATTCCAGTGGCTTAGCTTGTAACCACACTGGCCTACTTTGGCCTACACAGGATTAAAGGGTTTAAAGATACACTTAAGTACCCCACAAATATTGAAGTGCACTCCAAGAGAAGGAGAAGCCATAAAACCATGGCTTTTCGAGACAAACAAGAAAAGGATGTTTATAAAAATTAAGGTATTTATTTGGCAAAAGAGGAAAATAACTAAAGCTCAAAGACGGAACAAAAATAGAGTTCTCTAAAATGGTATCCTTACCTAACACATCCCAATATGACATCCAGAAACCATAAAGCAACAAAAGAGCAGCAAAATATCAAAAAGCCAGTAAATACAATAATAGAGCAGTAGTCACATTTCCAATAGACTTCAATGTACCAAGCCTGAGATCTCCATCTGATTTAACCTAAATAGAAAAAGAGAGAGAGCTGTGATGTGGGACATCAGGGTGGCCTTGCCTATTTGGGGGTCACCCAGAAAACACATTAATAAGACATAAATGGAATACTATTCACATAAAATAATTAAAATAAACATATAAATAATACCCTGTGACCCTGTGTTAGGATATAGTGGGTTGGACAATGATAACTATAAAAAATGTTAAACTTGACAAAAGACAGATAGATAGATACTTTATTAATCCCAAGGGGAAATTCACATACTCCAGCAGCAGCATACTGATAAAGAACAATATTAAATTAAAGAGTGATAACAATGAAGGTATAACAGACAGGCAATAATTTTGTATAATATTAATGTTTACCCCCCCCCAACCCGGGTGGAATTGAAGAGTCGCATGGTGTGGGGGAGGAACGATCTCCTCAGTCTGTCAGTGGAGTAGGACAGTGACAGCAGTCTGTCGCTGAAGCTGCTCCTCTGTCTGGAGATGATACTGTTCAGTGGATGCAGTGGATTCTCCATTATTGATAGGAACCTGCTGTGTGCCCATCGCTCTGCTACGGATGTCAAACTGTCCAGCTCCGTGCCTACAATAGAGCCTGCCTTCCTCACCAGTTTGTCCAGGCGTGAGACATCCCTCTTCTTTATGCTGCCTCCCCAGCACATCACCGCATAGAAGAGGACGCTTGCCTTAACTGTCTGATAGAACATCTGCAGCATCTTATTGCAGATGTTGAAGGACGCCAGCCTTCTAAGGAAGTATAGTCGACTCTGTTCTTTCCTACACAGAGCATCATTATTGGCAGTCCAGTCCAATTTATTATCCAGCTGCACTCCCAGATATTTATAGGTCTGCACTCTCTGCACACAGTCACCTCTGATGATCACGGGGTCCATGAGGGGCAGAAAGAAATAAAAAAAGAAAAACAGGGATCAGGGAACACATAACAGGAACTGACCAAGGAGAAAATAAATGCTGGTCTTTGGTTTGTCTATTTTATTGTGTGTGAGACTTTTGAGGACATCTCTCCTTAAAACATAAACCTTTTTATCAAATACACCAATTCTGTTCCTGTCGATCATCAAATATATATTACACCTTCGTCACTGGTTCTGTTTACTTATTCTTATACTTACCAGTCTTCAGGAATATGCAGCTCATTGTTGCAATGCACTTGCACCCACGACTATGGTCCACTACCTACAGACTTCACCAAGGAATGACCGTAACTATAGTGTCTCTATTGGGAGTGTTCTTTCTCCCTCAATCCTGATTGACCTAGCTGAGAAAAGAACTCATTTCCCAGCTCATGGCAGAAGAATAGACCAAAGAAAACTGGAAACATGCTTAATAAGTATTAGTGCCATAAACTGTAAGCTAAGTAGAGTCTGGCAATTCAAACCGTACAACCTGTTCAATCTATCAGGTGGTGCTTATTGTTGTAGGTACGTGAAGTTAGAGCAGTAGCTTAATGCATTCTCTGTCACTTTTCCCTCTTTGTGTGTGTGTGTGTGTCTCCTCATCTTTAGTCAGCTCATAATCCGTCTTACTTCCTTATCCTCTTATCAAAGGGGCTCATAAAATCTATCCTGTCTGTCTCATTCGCCATGTTATGTTCCTTGTTGGATCTCATACTTCTGAGACCTACTCCAGAAAAGCAGGTTTTCTCCTTTATCCTGTTATCGTCACAGTTCTAAAACATACTTGTGTTGCTTGTAAAGAAAAGTTGTTCTTCTAAAACCAGTCAGAGGTAGTTTGTATAACCTTGTATCCAGAAATGGTGATTTATCACAAAATGCTCTGTGAAGGCCAGTCAGAATAAGACCTTCCACTAAACTGGGGTTATAGCCATCTGTGCCTGTAAAAGCATAAAACACAGCAGTTACTGTCAGTTAAAACACGTGTCCTAAACACTGTATATTTACAATGTTTCAGTGTCTACTACAATTTTCATTTAGTACATGTTACTGTCAGAGGGTTGCTTCCTTGACTAGCTCAAACCCGTGCTGTAAAGACATTGTACAGACAAATTACCATAAAATGCCAGATGTTACAAATATATTGCAACAAAGTGAAACTGAATTAAAAGAACATTAACAAAGCAAGTTTAAAAAAATAAAATGTATTTTGTGCAGTCCTTATCTCAATTCATTTCTCCTTATCCTTCAGCATAATTTTAATCCTCATTTCATCCAAGAAGTAACTGAAAGGTCCTCAAGTCTTTCAGGAACATTTCATCTGTACATCTTCTTCCTTTTATTTCGGCTGTTCCAGTTAGGGGTTGCCACAGCAGATCATCTTCTTCCATATCTTCCTGTCCTCTACATCTTGCTCTGTTATACTCATTACCTGCATGTTCTTTCTCACCACATCCATAAACCTTCTCTTAGGCTTTCCTCTTTTCCTCTTGCCTGGCAGCTCTTTCCTTAGCATCCTTTTCCCAACATACCCAGCATCTCTCCTCTGCGCATGTTCAAACCAACACAATCTCACCTCTCTGACTTTGTCTTCAAACTGTCCAACTTGAGCTGGCCCTCTAATGTACTCATTTCTAATCCTGTCCATCCTCGCCACACCCAATGCAAATCTTAACATCTTTAACTTTTCCACCTCCAGCTGTGTCTCCTGTTTTTTGGTCAGTGCCACCGATTCCAACCCATATAATATATCTAGTCTTACTACCATCCTGTAGACCTTCCCTTTCATTCATGCTGATGCCTGGTCTGTCACAAATTACTCTTGACACTCTTCTCCACCCAATACACCCTGCTTGCGCTCTCTTTTTCACATATTAGATGAAAATGGAAATTTCTAAATGGTGTAAGCCACACTATGTGCAAAAGAAAGCAAACATAGCATTTTACAGTACAAATGTTATATAGTCAGTAAAATATGGTTATATAATGATTTGTTGCCACGTGACCTAATGAACTTGCTATAAATGAAGGATCTATGAATTCTACTGTGGATCAGAAAATTCTTAAGACGATTGATTCGCCTGGCATCCATCTGTGAACTGAAGCTGAAATGTGTTTTTTAATGTAGAAAGATGATAAAAATGCATGGCCACATCAAAAAGACAAATAAAGCAAAATTAAATGTTTGAACTAGCCTAGACAAAGTCCAAACCTAAACCAACAGAGATGCAAGGGCAGGACTTGAAACCAACAGTTTATTCTTGAAAACCTACCAGTGTTTCCAGTGTTAAAGTGTGAAAAAAAGAGGTTGTGGGAAACTGCAATATATGTGCATAACCTACTATAAACTAATTTGTTTTTGTAAGTGAAATCACTAAAAATAACCTCAACCGATTATATAATTTGTGTCAAAAGTACACAAAAAGCATTCCAGACATAATCAAATTAATATAAGATGCATTTTTCATATTTTGATGTAGAATTTTTTGGCTATTTTTGTGTGTTTTTAATTCTTTTAATCCCCCCTCTCCTCTAGAATCACACCTGCACATTTCCTCACAGATCCAAGGTCCTACAATCATGCTTTTCCTCAGTGAATTTTGCTGACTAGTTCTGCCTGCCTCTCTACAGTTGACAGTATAATAACTCCATTCATTTCATAGCTTATGTCTTTGGCTCATAGATGCGACACGTTAATTTGATAACTTGTATACATACGTTATGAACTAATAGGCAGTTGTAACTTTTTTTTTAATAGAACTGCTTCTTTTTAGCATTCAGGACATTGCGTTGTTCAGACTTTGGTGTCATCTTTGTTGTGGCATTCAGAATTATCTTTGTCCATATTGTGATCACTGGAGAAAGTGGGTAATACGGGATCTCTTAAATATGTAGTAATATTGCAGCTTGGATCTGCTTATTTCACTCTGTTTTTTTTCCTTCGGTGCTCAAAGTGCACTACAGCATATGTACTGAACAGTTGTATACAGCAAAAAATTAATCTTTCCCATTGTACGCATAATAAAAATCTAGTAGCAAGAAGATTTGTGGTGCAAACCCCCTTTTAACAAGGATTTAAAATAACAGATTTTGCTATCTACAAAAGAGTCAAAGAAAATAGTGTTTCTGAGTAGGAGCTCTGTTACTGTCAGTCATGAGTCCAAACTGAATACACATTTCTGGTTGCTGATATAGTTTTAAGAGTGGACTTCCTGGACTGGCGAGGAAACTATAGAGCCCTTCAAGTGTGGATGGAAATGGAGGTTGAGTTAACAAAAGCACTCCTCCTTGACTCAGAGTGGTATTGCATACCTGTCTTGAGCCTTAAAGGTAATACTTGCATGTACATGACACAATATATTAAATTAAATAATGTGAACTCCTTGGACTTCCAATCCATAAATCTATGCATAATTGTGGTACTTAAAGTTTGAATAATTTTTTTTAACATATCCTCAAGTGGATTTAACACAAGGAAAAAGGAGCTGCTAATCTTAAAACTGCATGGAACATGACCAGCACTTGGCACAACAGCAGGGCTTAGAATGCATAGAGAAGGTAAAAAAAGCAAGATAATGCTTAAATTAAAATTTTAGAAGTAGTGGAACAGCATTCCTGACCACTTTAAAGAATGAAAGTTTTTGAAACAAAGCAGTTCGGCAAGAAAGAATAGATTAAAATATTTCCACAGTAATGTAGTTAACTGATATCTAGTTTAATCTATAAAAAGAGTTTAATTGTCATTACTATTGCTCAAGATGGTGCAACCATTTATTAAGAGCAGAGAATAATTAACTTTTCACACAGTACCAATTCATGTTGAACAATGTTTTGTTTATTCAGTAAATTACATAAATACAATAACGTGCTATTTATTAACTTGGTGGCTTTTAGATTTTGGTTGAACGCTTGAAAGCATTCAATGTAAAAACAATGTGCATTAATAAACTAAATTAGCATGTGTCCAATTACATTGTCATGTCTCTGTAATTATCTTTATTGCTAATTTGAATTAAAATCTCCTTAACATAATTATTTTATCATTTGTTTTATTTGAATTTCACAATTCACTGTTTTCTACATTGTATTTGTTTTTTCTTTCAGCACTTTATTGTGGCATTTCAATGGCAGGAGAGGTTGTACAAAGGAGGTCAAAATGAACTCAGAACCAATTTTGGAGGAGATTTTAATAAAACGATCACAACAGAAGAAAAGGACATCACCACTTAACTACAAAGAAAGAGTTTTTGTTCTGACAAAGTCAAAGTTAACATACTATGAAGGACGACCAGAGGTATTTTTTATTGTCTTATATGTTGTTGCACATGAACAGCTTGCGGTCCTGTGATCTGTGGCTATGTGGTGGTCGTCAATGCTCAGGTTGTCTTTCACAAAAACAAGTTCACAGGATCATTGTCATTTCCTGTCTCAACTCACACGAAAATAGGAAATGTTAGATTTAACCAAGTCTGAGGTCACATGTACTTCCTAATGTATGTATTTTTTTTTAGTTGGTTTAATAGAATGCATTTATGTATAGTTTAAAAATGTTACCACGTTTTCTGTTCTCTCATAATGCATTGAATTTAGTTTACTCTGAATGAGGGACCTCAAAGATGGACCACCTGTATCTTAAAGTGCAGCCAGTGCTGCTGATGTCTATAAATGGACAAAATAAGTAACAGTTCATGATATGACCTTTATTTTCCTGATCTACAAAATTATTCGGACAAAAATGGTAATGGTGTTTTAGGCAGTTATGTAATGCATTCTGTCATTCATTTAACATTACATTAAATTGAACTTGTAATGTGAGTGCAATTCATTGTAAAGTTGTTTGTATAATATTCTGGGAAGTAAAGTGGTTAGAATGGTTTTATTTAGAAAGGGTTTTGTTATTTGGTGAAACAGATAAGAAGAGGGACAATTAATAAATTCAGTGTATTTACCTTATGTTTATTTGGAATTTTTTCTTACTTTTTATCTGATTTTTTTTTTTTGCCTTCTCAGCCATACATTAAAACAGCCTTCACGTCAGTAACTTTCACTATAATAATTCCTCCTAAACTATAAAATGTCATTTTGTTACTAGAAGCACAGACAAAACTGTAAAAATGTGAAAGTTATAAGGACATATACACTATGACTTAAAACTGTACTCAGAAACAATGATTCTAAATCCAGAGCAAAATAATGGGTTCATTAGATTAGGAAGGATCTCAACATGGGAACTAATAGTGTCAAGCAAAAATTTGCAGTTTAAGTGCATATGCATTGTGGTATACCACCTTAAGTGTGGAATGGTCCAGTGGTCAATTCAGCTAAGCACCCCTCCCCAGAGTTAGCTTATAGTGGGTGTGGAACAGTTTCTTTTTGGTGTCCCACAAACTGTATGTTCTTTTTAAGAAGGTTCAGAGAATGATGCTGTTGTAATGCTGACATTCCTGGGAAATTAAATCTGTGTATTGGGCATTGCCCTATTGTGAAATGAAGGGGGACACTATCCCTTCAGTACATAGTTATATGACTGCCTCTGTTAAGTATAACACATGACCACCTATTATAAATGATTGTGCCCCACACCATGATTTCCTAGATTACATCACTGTTGATTAGAACACCCAAAGGGTAGTCAATGGGGATGACCGGATTATAGTCAATAGCATCCCAGGCTATTCCAGCCAAATGCAGTGAGTGATGGTGACTAGTCATCCAGACAGTCTGTTTTTAACTTTGCATTGGATTATCATCATTATGTGTCAGTGAACATTTACTACATTTTCAGAATTATTTCTGCCTTATAGGACTGGCTGCCAGAAAGGATTTAGCTTAGTCAACAAAGCATAGTTAAAAATCAATTGGTGTGTACTGTATTTAAATGACACAGTTACAGTTAATCAAGTAATTAAATCAGCAATAAGGACTCCAGTAATTATTTAACTTTGGAAATAATGCTGGGAGTACACAAAGAGCTTGGTACATGAAAGATTAATATCATATTATTTCATTGTTTGGACAGTATACAGATAGAAATTATATACTTTCAGTTGCCACAGTCTGCTGATTCCTTAAATGATTAAAAAAAAAATAACTCTTACAATTTGAAAATTTCTCCAATTATAACCATTATTCTACATACTTTAATCAGTTTTTATATGATGTGTCATTTTCTTTCCATATTTAGGCAGGTTAGACATTTCACTTAACGAATCTATGCATTTAAATTGAGTTAAATTAATTGTTTTATGGGCACCCCATAATTTTATTTTTAGTCACATGGCCAACAAAATCTTGGTACAAGAAAAAAAAATTTTTTACTTTTTAGTGCTTCTTTGAATAAAATCATGTGACTTAAAAATCTTTTTTTATATATTTTTTCCCTTTTTGACTTTACTGTCTGTAGCTGGTTGTGGATCACCATGTTAAGATAATTAGTTGCTGAATTCCATTGAATGCAGTTTTTGGTGATATTTTCAGCAATTTTTAATAATTCACTTTAATTTAGAAGGCCATGGATTAACATTTTCCAATCATTTCATGTATTGTAATGATGGTCTTCAGATTTCCATGTTATTTCTTCATCTCACAGAAACTGAACCACTGTATGCTGATGTTGCTTAGTGATGGCAGTAAATGAACAAGCTAAAACTAACCTGCCCTATCATCACTAGTAAAAGACATTGGAAGAAACAAGGCCAAATGTCTTGCTCTAGTCAAGTGCTGCCCCATTCTTAATATGTCAAATGCATTTATGTCAAAAATCACATAAGCCTTCTGGGATACTTTTTGAATCAGTATTATGTATACAGGTCACATAAGAAGAGCAATTTACTGTTTTGTGTGTGTATGTTACCTCTAAATGTAGTACATTAGCCATGAGCTCAGTCATTGTACCTGTGTTTCTCAACTCCATGTCTTTTGCAGAAACCCTTGGTGCTGTTGCTTCACCGCTTAATCACTGTACTACATCACTTTAATGGTCCTCCCATGTATGGTGGGACCACCATATTATAGGTCTACCTTTATTATAGCACTCATAAAAGCATGAACTATCACAAACTATTTTTAAAGATGAAAAAATTATTATAATGCAGCATAAAATATACAACATGATCAGTAAAATAAAACCAGCATAGCAAAAAGAAAGTTACATGCTAAATAGTATCCAACCATTTTTTATAATAGAATGTACTGTAAACATATAACGTAAAGCACTGCTTAGGGTTTTTTTTTAGAACCACTATTCCATCTTTCATAATGTGGATCTCATTTAATACATTCGCTTTGTACAATCAAACATATCTTGGTTATTATTAGAATTTAGTCATCATGATTATTGTATATTTGAATAGTAACCACAAACACGTGAGTAAAGTTTTTTCACGAGATATGTCTAAAGCATTTCCTGTTGTTCAACAGTACCATTGTCTGCCCCTTTTCAAAACCTTCTGCAACATTAAACTGACACTAGAGTAAAACCACACATTTTAAAATGTTCCTACAACGCAAAAAGGGGAAAGCATTTTAAAATAATATTTTTATAGCAGCAATTATTGAATTTTATACAACAGTTTTCAAAGTTATGAGTGACCATTTAAGTTAACAATGCAACAAAATAACATAATTGTGAGGGTAATCAGGGAGTAAAGCTGGTTATTTGGGACAGGGTAGACAGCCAGTTTGTCTCCACTCCCTTTATCTTATCTCTTTATTACAAGGGGCAGATACTGGTGGTACTCTTTCCTCCTGGTCTGAGACACAAAAATGGTACTCCTTTATTTAGTCTAGTTGCAAAATCTTCTCTGACATTGTTTCTTTCACTTTTATTTAGAGCCTTATATTGTTCCTGTTCAGAAATATGCCTCACTTGTTGCAGTCATGTCAACTTGGCCTCTTAATTTCCTTATTTCAGACAAATTTAACAATTGTTTGTATGTGTGTCAACAGAGTTTAAAAATCCATAGATACTGATGTACATACAACTTTATAGTAAAAAAAAATATTACCTAAAAGAACTCAAGGAGAAATGTTTCAGCAAGTAAGGTAAACGAGAACAAAAAGTAAACAAGTTAATTGCTAATATGTGGTATTTTTTCTTACATTTCATATAGTTTTCTATTAAAGTATCAGTCATTCAGATCATAATAAATCTATCTTTCAGATTATAACAAAGCATTGTTCATTGCAACACTCCTCACATCTGAACATCCCAATATATTTCTACTTAACCATTTTTGTCTACAGGCTATTGACTACACTGTTCAAGGTTTTTTTTTTTTTGTTTGTTTTTTTTAATATTAAATATGTTCCGTAGGTCCGTAGGTTATGTTTTACTTATGAAAAATTCCCTCCAAAATGCAAAGTATGTGTTATCAAATACAGTATCAAGAGTTTTTCCTTCTTTCTACAGGCGTAATTTTTTGGCTATAGCTATGACAAGCTATATGATGTTCTAGTTTTGCTAATTCAGTCTCATTTATTTATTATTGTTATGAATGTTCTTAGACAAATTGATGTAGTTAACAGAAAGGAATCTGGGATAGATGACTGTGCTAACTGCATTATTGCTGTAACAATATACACTTGATTTATGTGGAGCTAATATGTAAAAATAGGTGAGTCAGTATTCAAAGTTGAAAGTCACGGTAATTTAGACAAGTGTACAGTTTGCTTCTTTAATAATGCTGTACTTTGTATTTGGCCCCCCTTTTAGGTTACTTTTTCAGCCAATTGATGTCCTGAAATTAATTTAGTCTTGTAGCAAAAGAAGGGCACAAATCTTCATAAATTACCCTGGAGAGAGAAACACTCAGGTAGCTTGGGTTCACACAAGTGAAGTATGTGAGAATTGTTTGGGTCATATTACTTCCTGTTTGTATGAGGCAAATTCGGACAGATTGCAGATACACCTGACACTCTGCTAGCACTTAACTTGTGTTAAGTTCCTGGAAGACGTCTTGCTAGATTGTGCATAATTCATAGGACAAAGTGAGCATTGCCCATGCTGCTAGACTTTAGTGGCAAACCAGAGCTCTTAAGGAAACAGATTTAACTGGAATGCAGATATCTAGGTTTACCTTCCCCTGGCTTACATTTCAGAATAAGTGACTTAACTCTTCGTACCAGGACCAGCCTGTACTTCAGCTGATAACACAGATGTAAATCAGGGTTGGGTAGACATCTTTGCAGAGGTCCCTCAGCAAATGTCTAGAGTCACAAGGCACAAATTGGATTCAAGCAAGAACAATGACCTATAATTCAAAGAATTACAACTGGAATGGACAGGATCCATTGACCTACTATATGAGAAAACACTGATTTTGTAACTTTTGTGACTTTAATCCAATCACAAGAAGGCAGTCATTCTTTAAAAACTAGCTGCACCCATATTTCTATTGAGGAACTCTGAACTGAACTTCTGAAAGGAAGACAGGGATTTTCTCACTGAGCTCCCTGGAGACTCATTCAATGCACTCTCTCTAAAAACTATCTCACCCTTCAAAATGACCATCTAAAACCTCTCTCTAACACCATGTAGCTGATGAGCTGTTTCGTCTTTGAGGACCTGATGTCATCTTTAAAGATAGTAAAACAGGAACTTTAAATAACCAGTAAACAGCCAACCTCACTATGTTTTGCCAGATTTTCTCCTAGAGACAAATAAAGTTATATGTGCCTATCTATATCCTTGTGTTTATCAGTCTTCTTCTGGCTGCTCCCATTAGGGGTCACCAGAGTGAATGATTTTTTCCATATCTTCCTGTCCTCTGTATCTTGCTCCAGTTTTGGTGTTGATCAGTAAATTGTATTATTCTGATTCTTAAAATGAGTGTGCTTCAGTTGCCTTGATGTTAAGTGTAATGACCAGAGATCTCACTATTACAACAGAGAAAAGTGAGGTAAATAAAATCAGAGCCTTAACATATTATTTAATTACCAGTATTGCCGGAGTCAAAATGGACAATTAATTAACCAAGCTAAATTTCTCCACATTTCCTGCAGTACTTTGCCTAGTTAGATTTACATGGAACTCGAACTTGAACTTGTGTGATAATGAAATAGTACAATTTTCTGTGTTTTGAATAATAATCTGCTCTGTTGGCAGAAAGAAAACCAGGTGCTCACTTTGAGTGAGAAGAGGAAAGAGAGAGTGACTGCATTTTTGTTATACTGTTTATTAAAAAAATGAATCTCTCTTTAGTTCAGTTTCTGCAATGTTTGCAAAATTGCTTGACATTTGTCAAGAGGGTGGCTCAGTTGAAAGTATGAGTATTAAGTGTAGCTTGCTATCTGCTACTGTTTAGTTACAAGACACTTGGAAAGGAGCTCTTTCTCTGGAAAGAAATATTGTCATTAGCATTTTTCGATTGAGGATATATAATCTGTAACTAAGGAACTGGACCATCTAGCAGATGTCATCTGTGACTGAATAAAGACTATTTCAACCCTCCCAGGCTATTATGAAAATAAAAATTATTTTAATTAAAAACTTATACTAGTTAGCTGAGAACTGAATTGTTATTTGTTGTCTAGCTATGGTCCCTTAGAGGCACAAAACGTCACTTATGTAAAGTCCTCTGTTGGTGGTTGTTTTATCTTGGTAGAGTAATATATTGCTTTACTTTCCCCTTTGTATTATTAAGATGTAGCCTCTGTCAGAATGTCTCAAATCCCACAGACTTACCACTGTTTATAAGGTATTATTGTACATGTATATAACTTCTCCCCACCTTCCCTTCTATATCTATAACCTCAGGCAATTAGATATAGTAAAAAACATTTGAATATTGGCAACCATACAACCTGATTAAATGGTGATGTGTAGTTTCAGGCGGCACACAGACTTGTTAGTTATTTAAAGTGTCTCTAGTTAAGGCATCATTGGTGCTCCGCTTTCTTCAGGCCATATGCCTGTTCCAATATGGCTGCCGAGCTCTGCTCTTCATTGTGTTGTTCTTGTCAGTTCATGGTGAGAGATGCTTCTTCATCATATGTTAGTAAGAGAGAGTGTGAGGTTAAGCAAGTAAATTTATAGTAGTAGTACTTAAAGGCTTTTGATAAACACCAATTCCAAACAGCCATACTTCAGACCAATGGGGGAAATAGAACATCTTAACACCTGCCCCCAAACCGTATGTTAAGGTACAGCTTAGCAGTTAGGCAGCCTGGCTTTCTTACAGGGGTTGAAAGACTCTAGCAGAGAAACATTTGTGTCAAGCACTTCCCCCAACTCTGTCGTAAAATTTAAAGAGACTCAGTCGTAAATGGGTGGGGAGGGGGTAAACATGAATGCTTCTCACTTCTCAATAACAATTAAGTTACATTGCTTTGCCTAAAATACAAATAAAGATATACAAAATACTTATCAAGTTATATGCAAAATCACATCACAACAGTGGTAAAGCGCAAATTAAGGATTGGAAATAAAAAAACAGTCCCAGTCAATGAGCAGCCTGCCATTAAAGGGCCCTAGGATTGAGTACACTGGGTGCAATACGAACAGCGAGACAGGTAAGAGGCTACAGGTAACAGTTGTGCAGTCGTTTTTGACATTTCCTCCTATCTCCGTATTAAGAAAAGAGGTTAGTTGGTACCTTTTTGTGTTAGATGCATGTTACAGGTGATCTGATAACATGATAAAACATTTGCTGTATAAAAAAACTGAATTATAGTATGGGAAAGTAAAAAATAGTTGAATTTTTGTACTCCTCTGTCTACAGTGGCTTTGGTTTTGTTTGGAGCAGGTTCATTTTTATTCTTTCAAAATTTAAAATAAAAAAACATTCATTTTCATCCCTGTACAGGTTTTTTATGCAAATTATCCAAAAGACTTGTATGCAAAAGTGTGAAAAGAACTGATAATGTATAAAAGATGAGACCACAATTTTGAATATTTTAATCAGAGTAGTACATCAATTGTTTCTTTGTTTTCAGATGAGCACTGTATAGCCTCTTTGTTGCTTTTTCTATAAATTTTAAAGGTGCAAATGAAGTTTCTTTCACTGTTGTAATGCATTTCCCTACAGGTAAACAGTGAGTGAAGTCAAAAGATGGGGAACAGAAACTTTCTTTTGCTGTTTGCAAGAAGTAGATTTATTTAAAATTAAAACCATCTCCATTTTACATTAAAATACAGCTTAGCTAACTTAACTAATGTAGACCTATAAATGTCTCATATAGCACGGTACTGATGGTGTAGCGGAGTGACTGTAGTAGTGGCTATCTACCAAATTTTTCAAGATTTTGTTTACAAAATTAGTTCAACAAGCACCATTGTATAGGGTTGGTTTATGCCAGCATAGGGTCCATCTTTCGTGTCCCTGAAGTGGATTAAATGGGTTTAATGATATATTCACAGTTACTCCAATAAACATGTACAGCATAAGTCTGTTTTTGGTGCCTCGTTTTCTGGAGCTTTCTGACTAAAACTGCTATGCAAGAGATTCTTTTACTCGACCTTTAGTTTTTTCTTTATTAATTTATTTATCTACTGATTTGCTGAAATATAATACTCCTTTGCCACTGTTGCTTTAGTCTGTGGTTTATTTTGTTGTGGAACATGTAGGGCTTTTGTCCTTTTAGAAATGCCTTGAGTGCCTCTGCAGTATTCCTGTAGATATCTCCAGAGGAACATTGATTTCTAAGAATATGTCAGTTTGTATGAAGAATAATTTTATAAATTCCTCAGTTCCTAGCATAAATGCATTAAGTTACCAAAGGCAATGTGAAATGGTGAGGCATAATGATTTGAGTTTAAAAAATAAAAGGAACATGGTCAGCATTATCATCACGTTTACAAGATGGTATCAAGCTATTTAAAAAAAAAAGCTGTTAATTCAAACATTGATTTGATGTTTTGGGGAGATCAAACAGAAATTTCTGAAACATAAATATAAATGCTTCTAAGTGCCAGAAAGAGTATGATCCTTAATAAATGGTGAGGTTTTCAGTATTGTAGTTACAGTTGGTAACAAACTATCTAGATAGGATTTGATACACAGTTAAAGTCTGCAGTCATCATGAGCATTTGTGATCCAATAGTGGTGATTAATACAAAAACCTTTGCCAATAATTATTATCTGTTGTAAAAAGGTGCTATATATGTGCCCAACCCAACACAGACTGACACGGAGGCACGTGTAAAACCAACAAAATATTTATTTTTCTTCAGCTGAGGTCCATGTCTTCCCCGTGTCCCTCAGCCCTAACACAGTCCCAAAGCACACCAAATAAATCAAAATAAAGCACGCCACACTTTTCTTCTTCCTCCACCACTTCTCCCAGGCAACCTCGTCCTCCTCCTTCTGACTCTGGCTCCCGAGTGGTGGCTGCTGGCTCCTTTTATTAGGCACCTGGAAGTGCTCCAGGTTCTTGATTGCCGAGTCCACTTCCCAGGTGTGGTGAAAATACTGCTCACAAGGGCTCAGGAGTCCACCTGCAGCACCCCATGGCGGTGCCTGCGGGACCCAACAGGGCTGCACCAAACTCCAATTCCCATGGAGCCCTGCGGGAGACCTAGGCACTGCTCCAGCCCAGGGGGGTTGCCATCTAGTGTCCAGGGGGAGATATTGAGTAGTCCATGGCTGCAACCTCCTGCAATTCCATGGCAGCTCCCCCTGAACATATACTGAAGGGGCGTCCCAGCCAGGTCCGCCACACTTTATTCAATGCATATTTATATTATCCAAATTTTATTTAGATTTATTCATATTGGCTATCACCATAAAACAGCATTCTTCAGGTTCCATTACTTTGCCAGTGTCTACATAAGGAGCTGCCTTAAAAAAATGATCTCTAAATGCTCTGTCCCGTGGCTGTCATTGTGACTCAATTCTTGTAGTCCCAAGCAACGGAAATGACCATCTGTCTGCTGCAGCCAGGTGCTACGCGAGTGTCCCCTTGGTCTGGTTCAGCTGCTTGGGTCCTCAACAATGATGATCCTGTGTGCTGGGTCAACCTTGGGGAATCGCGTCACATGGCCTTAGTGCTGTAACTGACGCTCCCTCACAATGCAGGTAATGTGTTTCATTTGGGACTTGTGACACAAAGTCAAACCAGTGTTTTTTCAGTAAAATAACAAAAAAATCCTTAGTAAATATTTGAGTTAAGGAGTGACCAAGGCTCACAATGTAAATAATGCAAAATAACAGCAGTCTATTGGCTACTTGTTATTGACCATTTTTATTGGATGCTACAAAAGGCTCATTCTATATTACATAAAGAATGGGATGCTCATTATGTCATGCCATGGATGTAAAGACTTTTTGTCTTTAGCATTTTTGAAATACTAATTCAGTATTTGAAGTTCACTATAATGTGCTTTTCCTAAATATATGCATGTTCAGTCTAAAGCTAGAAAACAATATGTCAGTACTAGGGATGTCACAAGAACCAGTAATTCAGTACCAAGTTAATATCAAAGTTCCATAAATGTAACTGTACTAGCTTTTTTATGATATCAGTAGTACCAAGTGAAAGTTGATACTATGCATATGTGTGACTGCAAGTAGATGAATTACTCCAGAAGGCACAATAATGTGTGAGAACAACACCGGCAAAAACTACATATAAAAATGTCTCAGAGTGGTGAAGGTGTTTATATAGCAAAACAAAAACAGGAGGAGTCATGTCTGGAAATGCTGTGTATTCAAAGTAATTGTAGCAGTCATGTTTATCTAAAAAAAAAAAAAGCCAAAACACATACATAAGTTTAGTTATTAACACTTTTATCCCATTATAGAGTTAGTTCAGAAACATATTTGTGTGTGCTGTGAGAACATTAGAGTGCAATGATGTGACTGATCAAAAATGTTTGTGAGTTTTAAACTGTTCAACTTTCAGTGTCACAAAGGTGGAAGAGAAGACAAAATGACAAAAAGATTAATCTCTTTTTTAATACCTTGTCCTGCACAGTCCCTAAAAAGGATCAGAGTCATTACATTAATTTTCTGATTACATTGAACATATCTCAAATTTGCATTTAAGCATCTATTCATTTTCTAACAGGTTTGTACATTTGGGTTGTGGGGAACTTTACACACCGACAACAGTTGTAGCAACTAAAAATCAAGCCACGTTTCAGATCAAGTGACAATTTGGCTTGTCTACACCAGGGATTAAATGAACTGCTCCATTTGTTAATACCAAAATAAAATTTACTTAGTATTTTGAAGCACAAAATACTGTAAACATGCCAATCAACAGGATGGGGAAAAGACATACTTCATTGATATTTTTGGATATGGCCTGGAATATTTCAAGAAAGATGATCTTAACCCTAGCTGGAAAGTATGGCAGCAAAACTGCCTGGATGACTGATCATAACATCATCCAGGCTGCAGCCTTGTAATCTTATGTTGCAGGCAGTTGTTTAGCCCACTTTTTATTTTGTAGCTGCTACCCTTGTTGTGGCATCTAATAAATTTAGTCCTGTAGCAAAATCTAAATCAATTAATAACCTGAGGTTAAAGAGCATAATTAAAGAGTTAAAATCAGATTCTTAGCCATGGGTAACTGTGTCAGTATCTAAATTCAAATTAAAACAATAATTATAATACCAGTTCAAAAACACTCTTTCAGTTAAAGTGCTGTTTTGTAAACCTCCGTTTTTTGGAAAATGAAGCTGCTTTGGTAAACAATATTGTATTAAGTAGAAAATCTGGTTTATGTCCTCTTTCTGAAACCTGGCTTAGTAAATCTGATACTTCCTTTAGCTGAGGCAGCATTAAATGTTTATACATTCCTTCATAAATCAAGATATACTGGTTAAGGAGGTGTCCTTGGGATAATTCTGCGCAATGAATTGTAAACTGTTTCGTAGAATTTAGGCATATTTACATCCTTTGAAGCACTCATATTAGATATTAAAACAGATTCTAACATAATTGTAGTACTACTCTACTGACTGCCGGCGTCATATTCATTGCAGGGGTCACATAGTGAGAGCATTGAGGAGGTTGTTGACTGCACTACTGACTACATCAACTCCTTTATGGACATTGTAGTTCCAGTAAGAACAGTACGCTGCTATGCAACAACAAGCCATGGAATACAAATGACATCAAGGGCCTTTTGAACCAGAAGAAAAGGGCTTTTAAAGGTGGTGATCAGCATGAGCTCAAGCGCGTGCAGAAGGAACTCCGAGTCCAGCTCAGGGCGGCGAAGGAACAGTACAGGAGAAAGCTGGAGCAGAAGTTGCAGAATAACAGCATGAATGAAGTGTGGGATGGGATGAAGATCATCACTGGCTGCAGCTCGAAGCAGGGAGCCACCATCTAGAGAGACGTGGAGAGAGCAAACCAATAAAACATGTTTTCAGTTATTTCAGCTTTGTTTGTTAAGTACATAACTCCACATGTGTTCATTCATAGTTTTGATGCCTTCAGTCATGAAAATAAAGAAAACACATTGAATGAGGCGGTGTGTCCAAACTTTTGGCCTGTACTGTGCATATATATATCGCATAGTTTTACTGTCAAATAATGCAAAGAGTACGTGACACGTTTCGCCCTAATTCTAGGCTCATCAGGCGTACACACTCACTACACCCCCTCTCGTGGATCGAACCTCGGACATCAGCGTCAGAGGCGAAGCCACGGTGTGTGTTTCATTTATTTGACAGCATGTAGATTGGGGTAATTAAATTCATGGCATTCGTACTCTGAATCACAATCTGATTGTATGGGTGCATGTGTGATGACCAGTGTGTTAGAAGAAAAGAGATCTCAGACTGGCCATCCTGTATGTCAATCAAGTGGCAAATGCCATAGAGAGGATATATGATAGACTAGCATTTAAAAAAAAAAAAATTTTGAATGCAACGCGATCTACCTGCACTACCTTTCCGATCTATCGGTTGATTGCGATCGATTTATTGGGCAACCCTGATCTAGTTGTGGTAATAAGAGCGTAGAAAGCACAATGTGTCTAGTGTGTGGTCGTCCAGGCAAGAGGGCACCTTCGTGCAGAGTACGCCAGCCGCTGAGAAAGCACGCTGTGCCTCCACTGAAGTAGGCAGCACAGTCATCAGATACTGATACACTTGTTCTAAACAACACCTGCGCTTGCCGTTGCTCTGAAACACCGCCATTTCAGCTTTTACTGATGCATCCAGTTTCTTGTCATCATTCTGTGATGGCAAGTTTCTTGGCACAGATAATGCGGATGCAACAAACAGACGCATTGCAATTTCAAGTTACTGTTCAAAGCTGTTGTCTGACAGACATCAATGAAGTATGCCCCGTCCCAGCATTTGTGAGCTGCAGAGTGCAGACTCCTCCCAGTCCACTGTGCTCAGTCTTAGTGGGAGCCAGGAGACTGAGTGCTACTGGTCTGTTGATGACTGAATTAATCGGCAACACACTACACCGTGGGCCAAAAAACAGTGCCACTTAATTATTTTCAACTATAATTCTGTTATTTCTTGATTGGTTTTTACACTTTTGCACGCTATATATGCGAGCTTGGCCGTTTCCTGTTTCCCAGGAATTACAGCAGTTTCATGGATTCCCTTATCGGATTTCCAACACAACTCGGAGTCCTACCACGTGCAAAAGTTCGCTGACGACACTGCTATCGTGGGCTGCATCAGGAGTGGGCTGGAGGAGGAGTATAGGAACCTAATCAAGGATTTTGTTAAATGGTGCAACTCAAACCACTTACACCTGAACACCAGCAAAACCAAGGGGCTGGTTGTGGATTTCAGGAGACCCAGGCCCCTCCTGGACCCCGTGATTATCAGAGGTGACTGTGTGCAGAGGGTACAGACGTATAAATACCTGGGAGTGCAGCTGGATGATAAATTGGACTGGACTGTCAATTCTGATGCTCTGTGCAAGAGAGGACAGAGCTGACTATACTTCCTTAGAAGACTGGCGTCCTTCAACATCTGCAATAAGATGCTGCAGATGTTCTATCAGACGGTTCTAGCAAGTGCCTTCTTCTACTCGGTGGTGTGCTGGGGAGGCAGCATAAAGAAGGACGCCTCACGCCTGGACAAACTGGTGAGGAAGGCAGGCTCTATTGTAGGCACGGAGCTGGACAGTTTGACATCCATGGCAGAGCGACTGGCGCTGAGCAGGCTCCTGTCAATCATGGAGAATCCACTGCATCAAATGAACAGTATCATCTCCAGAAAGAGGAGCAGCTTCAGCGACAGACTGCTATCACTGTCCTGCTCCACTGACAGACTGAGGAGATCGTGTCCCCCCAGCTATGCAACTCTTCAATTCCGCCTGGGGGGGTAAACGATAACATTATACAAAGTTTTACCTGCGTTTTTATCACTCTGTAATTTAATATTGTTTTTTTATCAGTATGCTGCTGCTGGAGTAAGTGAATTTCCCCTTGGGATTACCTACCTACCTACCTACGATCCCGGAATACAAGCCGAGAGTTTTGGCTTGGAGTTTGGGGGTCGGTTTATACAACGAGTATCATTTCAGATTCAAGATTTCCAGTGCAATGCCGGTTTTGTCGATGAATACGGAAGTAAATAATGACGAAACCACAGAGCCATCTTTCAGATGAAGAAGTAACTTTGCATGCCGGTACTTTAAATTAAATAAAGAATTTATTCAAAAAAGTGTTTTAGTTGTTGATTTTATTAATAAAATTTCTAATAAATTATGGGGAAGTTTAAAATAAAATTTTTTATTTTGATTTACGATCCACATCTTGCGTTACGAAACGGATGCGGTCACGTGTATCCGCTTGCGCGATTGTAAACAAACAACCGAGAGCGTTAGTAGCGTCAGTCGGAGCCCAGATACATGTGTTTGTGGATGTAATTTCGAAACGAAGATGGACATTGTGTGGAAATATCTCCTCCTCCTCCCTTCCTGCAGCCCAAAGATGTCAAATTAAAAGGTGAGTACAGTATGAAATTGTTTCTAGAACAGAATGCCTTTTACTGTCACTATACGCATCTACAATTAGATTAAAAGCAGCTCCTTCAGTGCAGAAAAAAGTTCTGTATAGGGCTTGTATGGTTGTTTTTTAGCCTTAGCATAACGCCGTATCTGCGGCCCCGCTTCTGCTTTCTTTCTCTCCACCGTCTGTGTCGTCTCCTAGACCCGACAACAAACCACGGAGAGCCCGCTGGTCTCGCTATGTTGTCTGGGATGTTGTGCGTGTGATGAAAAACACTCAAAACACATGTCTGGCTCTGGACACCGATGTCTATAAGGTTCTGAAAGGTGTAGCGAATGTTCGCCGAACCGATCGTGCACAAACAAGGACAAAAAAAAAGTACAAAAACAACAAAAAAGTGCACTGAAAAGGAAAGACCTGAGCCGCTGCGCGACGCCATGCTCCTAGCCTAATCGAAGTAGGCTAGGCACTTTTTATAACTTTTTGGTTAGTACGTTACAAAAATTATTGGTGTTTTTTATTATGAAAAGGTTAAGTAAGTGTTGCAGTGGGAGGTTCGGAACGCATTATGGGTTAGCCTTTGCGAACGAATTAAGTTCGTAAGTCAAGGGTCCACTGTATTGCGTATTTAAGTTAATCAAAATTATAACAAGTCTCCTGAAATCCACCCGCCGATGTACCGTATTTGCGTATATAGTTTCAACACAAAGGTTCCAATTTACCAAACTTCTCCGCAATCACTTCCTGGTTTCCATCAAAAATGCCGACAGTCTCAAATTCTCGCCGATAAACATTATAAATATACCCGAAGAGACACTTTTAAGGAAATTTAGAAAATTTTGCTTGGAGAAGGGGGGTCGGCTTAAATACCGGTCATCGGCAAATACATGTAATTTAGTAGGTAGAGAAGGGGATCGGCTAATATACCGGGTCGGCTTGTATTCCGGGATCTACGGTATCTATCTATCTATCTATCTATCTAAAATTTGGCAGTCCTTTTATCTAATTTATCTATAAATTATGATGATGTAGTTGATGGAGTGTCTTAATATACATATTGACTTGAAAACTGATGCTTTTGGCAAATGTTTTACTTATCTGTTAATCACAGTAGGGTTTTGTTAGGTTGTTAATAACCTGACTTACAGTAAAATCGTTATCAAATACAGGTAAAATTCTGTTACAACGAACTGCGGGACCTTAAAAATATTTTGTTGTAATGAAAATTTTGTTGTAATGAGATTCTGTATTTGTCACTATAGTGCTTTCTTTAACTTGCGTCCAGGCATTTGCAATCATTTCAATAGCTTCTATCGTGTTATTTTTAATCTTCTCTTCTCTTAGATCCTGCCATGTTTTGAAAAATATCTGTACAGATCCTCTGATTATTTGATTTTTTCCAATTTCAAATAGTATAAAACATTGGTTTTCCACTGACTTAAAAGAGGAGAGTTAGGATTTTTTCAGTTTAGCAAAATAAGTCTGTGTGCCAAAAGTGTAGTGAATGCCATCACTGTTTGTCCTTCTCCACTTTAAACCCATCTGGAAGAACCCCAAACACAGCTGTTAATGGGTTAGGAGGGATTGTGAGACCGAGGCTGTCTGAAAGGTAATTAAAACTTTTGGTCCAGAATGATGTTAATTTGGTGCAGGACCAAAACATGTGACCCAGTGAGGCTGGGACTTGATTGCAGCATTCACGCATTTATTTCTAGTAGGATTGACTTCTTCAGTGTGGTACTCACAGGCTGTAGTCTGTGGTAGATTACTCTCTATAATGTGTTACTCACAGACAGTAGTCTTTTTTGTCTACAGTGTTATTAGTTATCAGTTCTAAAGAAAGCCATCCATTTGGGTTCATCCGTCCTTGATAACTTCTTCCAAATTATTTTTTCAAGAAATTGAGAACGAACTGAATATTTGGTGATGACTGAAAACTCACTCTCATTAGTAGCCTACATCGTGGCCTTACAGGAAAAAGTGGTCTTGTCATAGGCAACTAATGGGTTTTCCATGGCAGTAGATGCAAGTTGCACTTCCCAAAGCATAGATATTTACCCTTAGTGGTATTAATGTATGTGCTGTTTTCCATGTGAACACCACCATGTAGCTACAGGCTCTACATTTACCTACGTCCATCTATATAGTTCTGTCGCCAGCTTGTTTCCTCTCATTCACAGTCTACTGCAACTGCTCCTCCTCTCAAGTGTATTTTGCACCATATGAGTAGTCAATGAAAACACTAAACATTTCCTTTCCATCCGCTTCATAGTCAAGTATATTTTAGTAATGAGATATTCTTACATAAATTCAATATATGTGAGAACACTTTCAGGTAGGAATGTGTATTTAACCTCAATACATTAATGAATACACAAGAAGATTATCTGGATCAGTGTGGACATATTCAGTGGGATTTAGGGCTTTTGTTTCACTTTTGAACTGGTGCACCAGTGGCAGAAATTACAAGCCACTCAGTGAGATGTTTTACATTTATAAATATACCAGAGAAACTTAAAAGACATGCCTTTGGGATGTAGGAGCAAAACCACACAAAAAGATACAGAAAAGAATGTGCAAATTCTGCACATGTAGTGACTGAACTTAAGATTTCAGCTATGATGGCTCATTGACACTGTGCTTGCTCCCAGTGAACTTGAAGTTATATAAAGAGTTACAGATGGCAGCGTTTGAGTAATTTAATCAGTTTGTTTTTGAATAATAGGTGTTAATGTTTTAAAGGTGTGTAAATATTTATACATTGGTAAATCACTTAGAGATGACTATATTTAAATATTTATTAAAATTATTTAAAATCTGTCAAATGATTAAATTGTGAAATATTTAAAGAAGATTCTGTTTTTCAAATATCTTTAAATATGTCAGTCTATATGCACGTGTTTATTTATGTATTGTAAAGTACATTGCTAGTTTTACTGTGTGAAGTCTTTAAAAGGCAACATGCATTCTTCCTTAACAAAATATTTTTTATTTAGTAATGTACTATGGTATATTTTTTTTAGTTTTAATCAGGATATGTTAAAGTTTGACACATTTAAGATGCTATTGACTGTCAGTCTTTTGACTGACAGTGGGTGTGACCAGTTATTTCGTGCCTGTCACTGGTTGGGAATTGTCTTCTTCCAAAAATAGTGTAATGACAGCAATCTTTTGATCTTCTAATAATATATTTTAGTGCTTTAATCACTTCCTTTTTGTTCTTGTGCTATTTACAAATAGCCCTTTCAAAAGTTATTTTTTGCTTACAACATTTCATTGTCTTTCATTCATTTTTCCTATTGAATAATGTTCAGAAATTTTGGGGCCTTGTTTTTGTCTTCTAATTTCGATCTCTTGTCACATTATGTTTAGTAGTGTTCTGAATTGTTCAGTTACTCTAAATTGATGGAAGCCTCATGCATATGCTATTACTACATTTTAGTTTTCCCATAAACAAAAATTATTCATTACAAACATTCATTTTTCTACCATTCCTATATAATTTTTTTTCACTGTATATCTCTAGCATCTTTAGCTGTTGCACAGCTAATTGTTTTGACTTAATATAATATGTATTATTATATTATATTACTAGCCGTGCCCCGCATCTCCGCCCGTGCATTAGTGAAAAGGGGCAGTCAGGAGGGTCCTATCTGGCTCCCCACTCCTGACGCGATGCTTCCCCCTCCCCTCGGCCCTCAGCCTCTGTCTTGGATTAGCGCTACCAAGGGGTTCTTTTTATTTTGAACATGCTCTGTCTCTTGGCATGTAGAGAACCGCAACACCCTTAGGGAGGCAAAATGGGGTTGGGTGTTGTGGTGGGAACAGAGCATTGCTATTTCTTATTTATCCTTTCTATCCTGAATAATCATAAGTGCCAACATAACAGTAGGTTTTATAGCCATAACACCTGGCAATAATAAGAAATCTAGGTCAAAGCTGTCATATGTAACAATGTACTACCGTAACTTAAGACTACAAAATGTCAACAAATGTTAAGAAGTAATATTTTTTTGACCAAACCGTGCATGTTGTGAGTGAAATGTCAAAGGTCTCAATTATGAATTAAAAGGGAAAAAGTATTCTCTCACTTAACATGTTTAAATGTCCGGATAGTATTTTTTTTACAGGAGACCCGCCTAATAAGTAAGGACCAGTTTCAGTGTCAAAGGGAATAAGCAGATTGGCCAAATTTTTACTCCAGCTTTACAAAGAAAACTAGGGGTGTGGGAATCTTAATACACAGAGCTATTCCATTTGTAGCATCAAATGTAATATCTGATCCTAAAGGGCGATATGTCATGGTGATGGGCAATTTATTTAATAGTACTACAATTCTGATAAATATATACTTCTAATGTGGATGATGAGATTTCATCCAAAATGTATTTGCATCTATTTCTAATGTGAACAGTGTGGACTATGGCTGGCCATTCATCCCGGCCAATACTTCCAGGCCACCAGAGGGAGCCCTCCCTGCAGCATGGAAGTGCTCTGAATGCCAGCAGGGAATCATGGACTATGGAGTTTTAATGCACAGCCCTGCTGGATAACGTCGGGGCCGCCAAGGGACGCTGCAGGGAGGCACAGAGATGTTTATTTTCCCTACAGCCTGGAAGTACATCCCAGTCGCATGAACAGAAGAAATGACGTACTTCCGGGTTGAAGAATAAAGGAGTTTTCATCCGACCCGGAAGTGTTGCCAGTCACATGGACAGTGAGAAGAGAAACACTTCCGGGTCAAGGACTATAAAGGAGACTGGGAAATCCCAGACAGACGAGCTAAGTTGGGAGGAAGGGAACAACGTGTCTGGGAGAGGAGGATTTGATTATTGATTGTGAATTGTATTGATTTATGAGTATAGTGGAGTTGAGGGTGCTTTTTGCACATTATTGTTCAAATAAAATTAATATTTGGACTTTTACCTGGTGTCTGGCGTCTGATCTGAGGGTTCAAGGGGATGACAGTGCCCCCTATCTGTCACAACAGTTATAAAATTGTGTTTTTAATTGTATTTTAAATCCAGACCTGGATAGGTCTTCAACTGCAGCGGCAATAACATCTAATACTGCAAAAATAATTGCACTGTTTCAATGGATAAGAACTTATCAGACCAATGGAGTTTTTAAATTTTAAACTGAAAGAATGTTCCTCCTTCTCACAAGTTCATCATTGTTACTCAAGAATTGATTTTTTCGTAATAGACAGTAATTTTTTGCCCATTATCAAATCTTATAAGTACGTGCTATTGTTATCTTCAACCATGCAACTCTAACAAGGATCTTAAATCACTATGCCCCTTAAACACTGATCTCATAATTGGTATCTTAACCCCTTGTCATTAGCTGCTGAGAATTGTACAGAATTCATATCCAGGCAAACTGATTATTTTCTGAAGACAAATGCATCCTCAGAGGTCTCTTCAGGGAAACTCTGAAGGTATTTTTAAGAGGA
>JANRMT010062808.1:44531990-44553975 GCA_026402145.1 Polypterus bichir lapradei
TGAAGCAACAATGAATAGAGCAACAGTGAATTGGAGCAGCTAGCCTAAGTAACAGCGACACACATCTTTATAATAAGCTGAAATCCGTGATTGGAAAACTGATTTAGGAATGAAATGATTCAGTTTTAACATTTTCTGCAGGTCATTCCAGTCTCTAGCAGCAGCGTTCTGAAAAGACGACAGGCCAAGTACAGAAGTAGCCTTAGGAACTGTCAACAGAATCAGATTAGCAGAACGAGTATTATACACAGAAGAAGAAAAGTGTAACAATTCCTGTAAATAAGGAGGGGAAAAACCAAGGAGAGTTTTGTAAATAATCATAAGCCAATGGACTTTACGGCGGGTGTACAATGAAGACCAGTTGAGAGAAGAACACAGGGTACAATGATGGGTTTTGAAAGGAGCATTTGTTATAAACCGGATGGCAGAGTGATAAAGAACGTCGGGCTTCTGAAGCAGGCCTTTGGATGCTGATCTGTAAATAACATCACCATAGTCAAACAAGGGAAGGATTGTCATTTGAACCAAAGTTTTCCTAGCAGATGATGTAAATGCAGAACGCATTCTATAAAGGAACCCAAGTTTCAATTTAATCCTAGACTTCAGATTGTCAATGTGTTTTGAGAAAGACAGAGTATTATAACCCGAGAGTACTTTAAGTCCTCATATTTTACATAGTCTAAAGAATATAAGACACAATTCAATGTGTTTTTTGATTCATTACAGATACTAAAGTTAAATGTTAGTTCTTTGGGACTGGATAGATACTGCCAGAATTACTGGACACTATAAGCTCATTTTAAAGTGGGAAAGCAGCCGACCTTGCTGGCTACCCAGTAGAATTATATAAAAAAAAATCAAACAAGTTAGCTCCACTATTTGCAATGTTTCTAGAAGCTAAAGACAACAAAATTCTACCTCAAACTTTTCACCAAGCATTAAATACCATCTTTCCAAAGAAAAATAAGGACTTACTTAAATGTGCATCATACACACTAATCTCGCTCCTGAATAATGACATTAAGATACTCTCCAAAGTTCTGGCTAGAAGGACTGAGAAAGTACTTCTGTAATATCACAAGACCAAACCGGATTTATTATAAGGCAGGCACTTAGCTTCTAATCTTTAACGTTTGTTAAATATAATATATTCACCCATTAATTCTAATACCCCAGAGATCTTACTATATTTGGAAACATTCAAAAGATATCTGGACTCAAAATTAGTTTTTTCTATTGAACTCTCTAGCACACAATATTAGACTGGACACCTTCCCATTTATCTTAGCAGATCAGTCTAAATATCATGGGGTAAATATTACAAGAAAATATGAAATTTTTTTTCAACAAAATTTTGCTGACTGCTTGGAACAAAATTAAACAAGATGTGAACAGATGGTCCATCCTCCATCATATAATAGCAGGGACAATCAACAGTGTTAAGATGAACATCCTTCTCAAGCTTCTTTTTCTATTTCAAAGAATCCCCATATACAGTACAGGCCAAAAGTTTGGACACACCTCCTCATTCAATGTGTTTTCTTTATTTTCATGACCATTTACAGCACTTCATCACTCTCCTTCTTGGTCAAATAGCCCTTACACAGCCTGGAGGTGTGTTTGGGGTCATTGTCCTGTTGAAAAATAAATGATCGTCCAACTAACCTGACTTCTGCACAACACAACTGCTGGTCCCAACCCCATTAATAAAGCAAGAAATTCCACTAAATAACCCTGATAAGGCACACCTGTGAAGTGAAAACCATTTCAGGTGACTACCTGTTGAAGCTCATCGAGAGAATGCCAAGAGTGTGCAAAGCAGTAATCAGAACAAAGGGTGGCTATTTTGAAGAAACTAGAGTATTATTAGAATATACATGTTTTCAGTTATTTCACCTTTTCTTTGTTAAGTACATAACTCCACATGTGTTCATTCATAGTTTTGATGCCTTCAGTCATGAAAATAAAGAAAACACATTGAATGAGGAGGTGTGTCCAAACTTTTGGCTTGTACTGTACATTAACAAATCTATTTTTAAGGAAGTACATTTAATCATAACCTCATTTATTTAGAATTAGAAACATCCACACATCCAAAGGGTGACTCTAAAATGACCTAAAGCAGAAGCGGGCATGTTAATACCTAACTTTAAATTTTATTACTGGGTGGCCAATATACAGGCCATAAAGACCTGGGGCCTCATGCATAAAGCTGTGTGTAGAATTCACACTAAAACATGGCATACGGACAAAAGTCGAATTGTGCATACGCACAAAAAAATTCAGATTCAGAAAACCGTGTGTAAGCCAACTTCCACGCACTTCCACTACATAAATCCCGGTCAGTGTGAAATGTAACACTCATGCACACGCCTGCCACCCCACCCCGTCTCCTCCCAGAATTACGCCTCTTTGAATATGCAAATATTCCCTTAAGTACAGCGTTCTGTTTAAAGACAATGGCAACAGTATGGGGAAAAAAGAAGAATTTCAGCAAATGCCAAGTGGAGGTAATGAAAAAATTATTTGTTGGTTTAAGCACTTGTATAAACAACAAAAGGAAGCTGATCGAAAGTTCATGTTCAGAAAGTCACACAGTGCCCAAAATAAAAAAGAAGTTGCCAGATATCAAAATCACTGTGAAAAGATGAGTAATAGCCCACCGTCAGAGTGTCATATGGAAGCTTATTAGGGTACAGAGAAAAGAAAAAAAAACAGGGACACAGTAGAAAAAAAGCTCAAAATGTCAACTTTAATCTTGAAATTTCCACTTTAATCACATAGTTTATTTTGTCATTAAAGTAGAACATCATAAACTTCATCTTAAAATCTTTTGATTTACTAGTTTCTTAAATCCCATCGTAACTAAAGTAGAATGTTAAATGCTTCGTATTCTATGTATTCTTCTATGTACTCTGTGTGTGAATCACTACTTGCTTCTTAAATGGGCTTTCTCTTACGCCGACAAGACACAGAATACATTACATTCATGATATTACAGCTTTCTGAACAATTTAAATGCTAAGATGTATGTTTGATATCATTTTCATGATGAAATGAATTAAAGCATGTATTGTAAGCTTAGAACACCGATTCTTCAAAACTTTTAAGGAATATTTAAATACTAGCAAAATACCCGCGCTTCACAGCGATGAAGTAGTGTGTTAAAGAAGTTATGTAAAAGAAAAGGAAACATTTTAAAAATAACATAACATGCTTGTCAATGTAATAGTTTTGTCACTATTATGAGTGTTGCTGTCATCAAGGATTTGATTATCATTATTTCTTTCAATCAGGTTCGTATTTGGAGGATGTGTTGTGTTCAAGTTATATTCCGTGTTTGTCAACCGTTGTAAAGATAACAGGTTTTATTTATCGAAGTTTTCACTACCCAAATCGGTACTCATGAATCTAAGATGTTTAACAGGCATTCCCGGTATTAAGTTGTGGATTTGCCTGCGAATATTTAGCGGTTGCGTGTCTATGAACTTAATTTAACCTTTCCCAGTCCTGCAAAGTCAGTTCACGTGGGCCGCTCGGAGTACATGCATCGAAGCTTCTCAGCTGTGCTTGTGCTATCTTGTGCGATCTCGCGATGTCCACGGCTTTATTTAATGTTAGCTCAGACCTGGCACTTAAAAGTTGTATCTCACGAATATTGTTTTCGTCTTAGGCATGACAAATGCAAGCGGCAGCGTGTCTATGAACCTAATTTAAAGTTAAGCTTTACACCCTGCTTTCCTATTCGTTTTCATAAGCGCAGTCCTTTACCAGCAATTTAAACTCCTTTACAGCAATTTTAACTCTGTTACAAAGTGATCAAAGTATCATTTACACCCTGCGTCTTCGCATTAAACTTTGATCTCGTGAATATCGTATTCGTCGTGGGCATGACAAATGTCAGCGGCAGCCTGTCTATGAACTTAATTTAAACTTTAGGTTTACACCGTGCTTTGTTTCCGAATTAGCTGCACTCATGAATATGCTTGTATGCGTCACTCGCTTCATATTCTTTTGCTGCCTTCTCAATTGTGTAATACGTTTTTTGAACAGGTTTCATTCATCGAAGTGATCACTACCCAAATCGGTACTCGTGAATCTAAGATGTTTAACAGGCATTCCTGGTATTAAGTTGTGGATTTGCCTGCGAATATTTAGTGGCAGCATGTCTATGAACATAATTTAAGCGTGGTGATTATTTATTTAAAAAAAGCTGGCCTTTGCTGAGCGAGCTGTGGACCCATAACACCACAGCCCCAGACTCAGACAAGTAGACATGTTTAATCACCACCACACGTTTATTTACATTAATATTTACAAGTCTTAAGTGCCACACAAAACCCCAAGATACTCCCCCAAAGTCCAGGCCTCACATACTCTGCTTCACTCTTTAGGCCGCCTCCATTCTTTTCTTGAAGCTCTCGTCCTCTCCTCACCCGACTCCAGCCCTGAATGAAGGGAGGCAGCCCCTTTTATAGTCACCCATATGTGCTCCAGGTGCTCCCCGGCAATCATCCACCGGCGGAGTGGCGGAAGTGCCGGCTGCGCACCCGGAAGCACTCCGGGTGTCCCTGGTCCTCTTCCTCCCAGCACTTCCAGGTGTGGCAGAAGTGCTGAGGTCCAGGGCTCCAACGGCAGCGGGGCGCCCCCTGGCGGTGACCAAGGACCCCTACAGGGTTGAGCTTCCAAGGTCCCCAAAGCAACCAAGGCGGTCACCCCCTCATGGTCTGGAGGAGGTGCAAGCCCTCCTCCGGTCCTCTTGGGCATCCCGGCTGGGCAGCAGCCCCAGCCACTCGCCACAACATATATAATGTTTTTGCATCTTACGTGCAATTAACCTTCAAATATAACTTCTCATCAACACAATTTTTCCATTACTCTTAAGCTAGAAACTTTGGTAAATGGAACTATCCCAATTTTCCTCACCTTCCACCTATTTCTATTCCAGAAAAAATACTGATCAGTCTTGAAGACTCAGATAGCATCTTGTGGGGAACAGCCCGGACACAGACAGGTAGATATTGTTTAAATGCACCATACACGTTTATTTACAATATTTACAGTGAAGCACACACAACCCCAGTGCCGCAGCACCAATCGCCCTCAGTCCAGGCCCTTTCCTTAATGACTTTCTTCATCGCCTCCACTCATCTCCTCCGAGCTCCATCCTCTTCCACCCGATTCTCGCCTTCGACTGGAGGGAGGCGGCCCCTTTTATTCTCACCCGGACGTGCTCCAGGTGCTTCCCAATCACCTTCCTCCGGCCCTCCCAGGTGTGGCAGAAGTGCTAGTTGTGCACCTGGAAGTACTCTGGGTGTCCCTGGTCTTCTCCCCCCCCTCAACACTTCCAGGTGTGGCGGAAGTGCTGAGGGCAGGGCTCCTCAGGCATCCGGGCACCCCCTGGCGGTGACCACGGGCCCCTGTAGGGTTGAGCTTCTAAACTCTGTTCCCGTGGTCCCCAAAGGCACCAGGTCGTAATCCCTCCTCCGGTCCTTCTGGGCGTCCCAGTCGGGTACCACCCCCAGCCACTCGCTACAATCTCTACAGTTTATAAAAACATTTTAAAGTCCCTACCTTTCATAGGTCCCAGGGTACAATGGGAAAAGGATCTTTTACTTAATATTTCAGAAAAGGAGTGTAAGGCAGCCATGCACAAAATACATTCTAGCTCCATATGCACAAAGCACTCAGTCATTCAACTTAAAATCTTCTATAGAGCACATTTATCTCATTTAAAACTATTCAATCTATCCCTGTCCTCACTGAGCCACAGGTTTTGGGCGTGCACCATATTAAGGTAATTTTGGACAAAAATCTTCCAATGCCTATCAGATAGCTTTGGTATCACAGTCACTCCTAACCCATTAACAGCTGTGTTTGGTGTACTCCCAGATGAGCTTAAAGCGGAGAAGGACAAAAAAATCGTAACTGCCTTTACCTCACTACTAGCACATACATTTATCTTGCTCTGGAAAAATCCCACCCCAGCAGGTGTTCAAAACTTTTTTAAAATATGGCAGGATCTAATCAATAACGTATAAAATAAGCCTCTTTGTTGGGGAAAATTAAATTCTGTCTTCCATTCTGCTATTAAAGATTTGCTTTCTTGGTTGGTTCTCCTCTCTTTCTTTTGGATGGGGGTTGAATTTTGTTTTTTTAAGTTTGATTTAAATCTTTTGCTTTTAATTAAAATCAAGCAAAAATAAAAGCTGATCATGTCATAGGATCCCTTTCGGTTTAAATTTTTGCTTTACATGATGAAAGGGAGATTCAAAAAGTTTCAGCACTTTTATATTTTCATTGGAAACGGTGAAGGTGGGAGGAGTAGTAAGGTGACTATGTAGAAAGTGATGTAATTTGTTTTTGAAACTCTTAATAAATAGAATTAAAAGAAGTGCAGAAACTTTTTGAACGTCCATCGTATAATGCCAATAACAGATAATAATCTTCCAGTCTAATTCTCGCTCCTAGAAGCAGTGCCAAATTGGAAAATATACACACAATAAAGCAAAAAGAGAATTATATAAAGTATCACCATGAAATTCTATTTCATATATTCCTTAGAGTTTTTTTTTTTTTTGATTGAAAACATATGCTAACGTTTCAAATTAAAATACATATAAACAACATATGCTGTGAACCAAGAAATTATTTATTTTTATATTCATTCAAGCCGTATTAGGCTATCTATGGCATTTGGGGGCTGTGGCAATAGAGATGTATTATCTTGATGCAGAGCTGAGTGGGCCAATAGTGAGAACAAAAGGATTTAGACTCGGCTTGGCATAGCCTGGTGGTTAAGTACTGAAAATATGCATGGTTAGTTCTAGTGTTAACAATGTACTAAACTTTAAATTAGTTATTTATTACAATGCACTTCTTTAAGATGATCATCTAAATCATGGGTGTCGAACTCCGAGCCTGGAGGGCCACAGTGGCTGCAGGATTTCATTCTAACCATCTTCATTAGTGAGCAGTGTTTGCTGCTAATTAACTTCTTTTGCTTTACTTGACTTGACTCAGGCCCCTTAGTTGTCTCTTTTTCCTGAATTAGCAGCCAAACAATAATGAGACACAAAACAAGCCACCACATGACCAGCTCATTTGTGCCCATCACACAATATCTGAAAATAAAGAAACGCGAAGGTCTCAGTAAGGCACCAAAACATCTTGACGGTGTTCTAAGAAAAAACAGAAAAATCCACAGTTTTGGAAATGTCTGCTGTGGCAGAATGAGAGAAGCAACAAGCCATGGAATTAGATAATGGGCTTAATTAGCAGGAAGAACTGGCTTCTCATTAAGAAATTGGTTGGCGTGAAACTGGCTGAATTTTGATGTTCTAATTTAGCTGGTCATCTGTCGGCTCGTTTCACATCTCATTTCTGTTTGGCTGTCATTTAATGAAGAAAGGAATCAATTCAGAGGACTGAATCCTTAAAAACAGGGCTATTAAAATGAAGGGAAAAGGAGTTAATTAGCAATGAAAACTGAGTAGGAAAAGGGTCAGAATGAAAACCTGCAGCCATTGCGGCCCACCAGGCCTGGAGTTTGACACCCCTGAAAAATGTACCATCCTGCTAATACTGCTCAAATAAACACTTTAATACCACACAGGAACACACTTAACAAAATGACTTAGATAAAAGTGCTGCCTCAATTGAACTTTCACAAAAAAGATCAAAATTCTTACATAAAGTGTAGATTTATGAAACATTAGAACATTTTAAATAAAGGAATTTCATGTCAAGTAGAATACATGGCAAAAATATCAAACTATAAAATATAACAAAAAATTTTCTATTCATCTCACCTCACCAACTTATATTTTTGATATTAAATATGTTGCATTTATTTTTCTAACTAATCAACAAAATAAATCCAATGAAAATCTGAAAAAATACATAGTAATACATATAGTGTAATATTATATTAAATATACTGTAATATTTACATCTATACATATAACGGAGAGTTGGGATCCGAGAGACTGTGTTTGTGTGTTTGTGGGGGGATGGAGAGTTAAGGCGGGTGGGAGAGTCATGTGATCATCTCCACTCCCATTCACGTCATTTCATTCACTTCATTTTGCTCCGAGGTGAGCTCCGCAGCTGACGCGATTTTGCCGTTCTTTTTCCTTACTGTTTAGTCCTCTCTCCTTTACTGATTTATATAAAGGAGAGTTGGGATCCGAGAGACTGTGTTTTTGGAGGGATTGAGAGTTAAGGCAGGTGGGGGAGTCACGTGATCATCTCCACTCCCATTCACGTCATTTCATTCACTTCATTTCGCTCCGAGCTGAGCTCCACAGCTGACGCGGTCTTGCCGTTCTTTTTCCTTAGTGTTTAGTCCTCTCTCCTTTACTGATTTACTGTTTAGTAGACGCAGTACTTACTGAATAGTATTTTTTCCTTTAGTGTTTCTACTTAGTGTTTCTTAGTGTTTAGTAGACGTGGTGTGCCGGTGTTCCTGGTGGTGTTGCGGTTTACTGTTACTTTCTGCTTCCTTTTTGTACTTTAGTGTTTAGTAGACTTTTACTTTATCTCATTTACTGTTGTTTTTTACTGTTGTTCCCGGCGCTGTTGCCCTTTTTTACTTTATCTCATTTAGTGTTTGGTAGACTTTTACTTTATCTTATTTACTGTTGTTCCCGGCGGTGTTGCCGTTTTTCCCATTTCTATTTTTTATGTAGCATGTTCACGAATTAGTCATAGAGAAAATTTATATATTTTGGCTCCAGGAGGACAAACCAAAAATATTGTATATAAAGAACCTCTATAAGTCGCATGTAGATACATAATTATTCCAACTATAGCTACTGCAGCAAAGCGCACGTGGTCTGCTAGTCATTTGATATTATAGTTTGAAATTTTCCCTGTTTCAATTAGCAACATATTTTTAAGGCTTTTTTGAAACATACTCAGGAAAAGAAATTTACAGATCTTCATTGGCAGACCTTTCTATAGATGTTCCAGCTACAGGATCCTGGCACTGCCTCACAGAAATAATAATAGTTTATTTAAGATAACAGTATTTTTGAGATTGAATGGTGAAATTGTATCAATGAAATATTTAGCATGAGAGTGCTTTTACTATAGATATTAGCTGCTTAAACTGGAAGTGAATCGGGATTGAGCCTGTGACGGATTAGGGAAAAGATGGATAACAGAACAGCTACTTTAAAAATGATATACAGTAGATTAGTTTAGTGAATAGTTGCATTTATTTAACAAAAAATACTAGATTAACAAAATATAATATAGTATTAATAAAATTTATTAACTTATATAATATTGTAACGACCAACGTAATAAGCAAATACAACTCGGAGGTACTAGAGTTTACTACGTTTTACTTGGAGTCTTCATTGCATAACAAATGGTGCCCTGTATTATATGCCTTTATCTGGGTTACAGAGCACATCGCCAAAACAATAAAAGAAACCTTTCCCAACCAATAATTATCTCCTGTCAGTCACATTCTAGGATCACATATATGATATGTCTTTTTCTATACTGCAAACACTTCAGCTTATTCTCACATGACTTCCTACTCAAAACTTCCTTCTGCTGTACCTTCCTTTTTCTCCTAACGTCTCCCTTCACTCATCTCCAAAGAGACGTGTCCGCCCCTCACAGAACCAAAGCCCTTCACCAAGACCTATCACTTATATAGCATTGCGTCCTTTCTGCTCCCACACAGCACATCACAAGCTGTCTGCACATCACAATATATTAATAAAACATAACAGAGTTTAAAAAGAAAATTTCAATGCAGGAGAACATTAACATTAATACAGAATTACATTACTGTCAGTAGTTTCCATTTTCAACACGTTTTTCAATTTTGTCAGCATCACGTTTTATATCGTTCACTGTTGTTGTTCCTACTCCATAAATTGAAGCAATACTTGAAGCGCTTTTCTACAATGGGACCTATTTAGCTTGGGATGGATCAAACACACTACAGTTTAAATGGAAACTAAAATATTTAATTTAAGATATCCAAGTATATAGATTAGACCCTTCTCATTTCCAACAGTTAACATTTCTTGGATTTCTACAGTGTTATATGTTTGTTATTCACTTAACCTTTTCCATCTTGCAAACCATTTTTGAAATTACGTCTGCAAAGAACAGAGGCAAGTCATTCTTTTCTTTGATTAAAGGGGGAAACAAAGATAAATAGTACAGTTATGTGTAGAGTACAATACAGTAAGTGTCAAATATGTGAATACAAAGAAACTAGTATCTGAGTATATATTGATGCATTTCAATAATAGCAGTAATACTGTAGTAATTATACTGTTAATTTTTTGCTCTTGTTTACTTTCACAGAAGAGATTCAAAAAGGGATCAGTTGACATTCACAAGATTAAATGTGTTGAGATTGTGAAGAATGATGGTAGTATTATCCCATGCCAGAACAAGTATCCATTTCAGGTAAGATTTTGTAGTCTAGTTTCTACTTGTGCTTTACAAAATTGTTTAGGTAGGTATTATACATTAAAGAAAATACTTTTAATTAATATGTAGCTCAAAAATGAACTATTACAAAATAGACTGTTTGCACTGTTTTGCTGTAATGCAGCTATATTTAAATGGGATCACATATATACTGTAATAAATGTACGCATTGACTTTAAAAGACTTGTGTTGACTTTTGTATTTGCTACATTAGGAACATCCATCAGTCTATTTTAAACTCTGGCAATGAGCAGCTCTGAACATGGTGCCATTTTATAACAGGCCACACTCAAATACAATCATAGTCACTTGCACCTGGACAAATGGGAAGAAAACTGGAGTAACTGTAGAGAACACCCCACTAGTCGTGGAGAGGATAGGCAAATGCCTTATACATAATGAATTGGGCAAGACTTGTATGTCATGTCCTTGAGCTCTGAGGCAACATTTCAAACTGTTGTGCTACAAAATATAATGTAAAATTAAAACAAAAAGGTGTAACAAACGCTGTGGAATGTTGGGTCAGTAAATAATATTAGTGAATACTGTACATTCTCTGCTATAACTAGCTATTACTTTCTAAACCTTGTTTAATTACATATATTGATTCTGGCTTCAGTGTTGAGAATAGAAAATATTCAGTAATGCACGTGTAGTTTTCAAAAGATTATTGGCAGAATTTGATTGCTGTCATTATCTTTAGTATAAATTCTTATTCAACTTTCTTTTATTTAGTGAAATAACTTGTTAAAAAAATGTTCCTCACTGTTTTAAGCAGTTTTTAGAAACAAACTGTTAACTTTCCAGCCTTAAAAATCAAGGTATTCACAACTACAGTGTTCCTAGCATGTAAAACTGTGTTGGCTTTGCAGAGTGGAATGGTGGAAACATCAGCCTCAACTAATCAGCTGTTCACTCAGCCTAAGACTAAAGGACTGTGCTCGGTCCTAAAGAGTCAGAAGAAGGGTCTAAAGACTGTGCTTGGACTAAGACCACTGAAAAAGACTGGCATAAATTTATCTGAACTACAGTATATTCAGATTTCCTTAGGTAAGGGTGCTCAAGAATTTTTCTGTTTCCAAATCAGCCACTAGTGGAGAAATTGCCCACCAGAAAAAGAAAAACCAAAAGAGATGTGGTATCATACATACAAACATTTTGTCCTTTGTTCAGCACTGCCACTTCTCAAAAAAGAACTTCACATAGTTAAAGGAGCATTCCACCCAGAAATATGTTTTATATGTTACTTACCCCTTGTAGTTTGTAGTGGTGTCATGTCATGTTGTCATGGAAAAATTACAAATTCAAAGACTAAAACTAATCGAGACCCAACAGTAACCAGTTCTGGACAACTGCAAACAATATGAAAAACGTTCATGTCCAAAAAAAAAAATTCTCGCGTAACTCATGTGTCTGTTATACATTCATAATGTCAAAATGAGCAAAATGTGTGATTTTTTTTGTTAAAGTGTTATTATCAATTACTTCCAGAAAACTTAGTCCTGAAGATTGACGGGAAAGACATCTTTCCCACAATACTGTGCCTTTGAATTTGAAGATCTGCCTACCCAATCATTCATTAGACAAGGTTCCAAGGGGAGAGACAAATCTTAAATTCAGCTTGCTATCTTTAACAAAGCTTAACAGAAACTTCAGTGCCATTGGGTTGGCCAGTATTGTTGTTATATGTGGGTGTTGTGTCATTACTGCAATGTTATGTGCAGTTTTTTTAGTAATGAGATTATTTCTGGACTTGGCACATCAATTAATCTTTAAACTTAAAGTATCCATAAATTCAAAAATATTGATTATTTTGTCATTAATACTTTAATTTTGCAATCCACTGTAACCCTCAATTGGATAGATAAGATTAATAATAGATGGCAGTGTGGCTTCTGGGTCTTGTGTTGATTCTATGATTAAACAATGTTATATGACATGTTTGTTGTGTTCTACATATAATTAATATGTATTTGCTATTAGAGGAATTTCTTTCGTTCAATGATAAACAGTGCTCATGTGTGTTTCTAAAAGTTATAATTTGATTTATTTGAAGGATTGTCTAATACCAAATTTTCCTTTAGAGAGTTACAACAGGCAACAGTGCTAATGAATAAATTTAATTTATTTAGTAAGATCTGTATTTCTAGGATGCTTATTTTGTTGTTTTTTTCAATAATTCAGTAATAAGTTGCCATCACTGAAGACTATAAAACAACCACAGCATGGCTATCGTATGAAGCAAATATAACAGTGGAATCTGTTTTTCATATGTGGTAAAAAAATATATGAAATACAAACATTGTGCTGAATGTCACAGGATTTATTTTGCATTTTAACAATGGAAACTGTAGAAATTGTTCCATTTTGGTTACAGCTGCACTTCCTTTTTTATGAGTTTGCAGTTCTTAGAATTAAATTTAACACCTACAATATATGTTGAATATTTTCTTTTAGTTGTAGTATACTTTAGACTTAACCTTTCCATCCATTTCCTGATCCTAGTATATATACATCTGTTAATTTTAAGTGAGTCAGTGACATTTTATTCTGAAATATTTTTTTATATATCTGCATGGTCCGTGTAAAATGGATCTGTCTACCCAAAGTAAAACAATATTTACAGCATCACTTACACTCACATAGGATTATTAAAAGATAAAACCTTAAGATCACAGTGCAATATCAATAAATAGCCAATTATGGTTATTTTACTAGCTTTTTTAAAATTCTGTTTTCAACTTTTTTGTTGTTACAGTATATTCTCCTTTTAAGTATTATAAGTATAGCTGTTTTCTGCTTAACTGATCTGACATATAAAGAACATCAAGGCATAGAACAAATAAACAGTGGCAAATAAAAAAAATAATTCAAGGAATCATTAAATATACAAAGTTTTATTGAAATTTTGATTCATCAAAGTTGACACATTTTGCTGGTATAACAGCCAAACGCACACGTGACATTTTTTCTACTGTAGTGAAATCAAATACTGGTCAAAAAGATCTTCCCAGCATTGTTGCAGAAGTTCCCACAATTGTGTTGCATTAGTAGGTCGCTTTCCTTTCATCCTTCATCCCAAAATAACTCAATGGGGTTTACGTCTGTAAACTGTGCCGGCTAGTCCACATTTTGAAGTGTACCTTCTTGTTCTTTTCTTTTAACATATTTCTGACATAGCTGGAGGTATTTTTTGGGTCATTGTATTGCTGTAGGATGATCCCCTGACCTACTAAACTTAGACCAGAAGGTATTGCGTGGTGTTTCAAAATGCTGTTTTAACCCTATTGATTCAGAATGCAAGTCAGTCTGTGTAAGTCACCAACTCTGCTTCCAGCTAAAGAACCCCAGACCATCACACTTCCTCCTTCATATTTGATAATTGGTGTCACACACTGAGGAACCATCATTTCACTCCCTTGACAGTGTACAAACACCCTGTGTGATGATGATGTATATGAATATTAAACATTTTGTATTTATATTGTTACATAAGGGATGATAAATACATGCTTTCACTTTGAAAATAAAGATTTACTTCAAAGGAACACACTTTCTTACAAACAATAGTCAGAAAGTTATGGGATCAGCTACATGTCAAATGTCATAATGCGCAACTCTCATATCTCATGGTAATAGAAGGCTCCTGTCTTTTGGCTCCATGTTGAACATGATTTTCCCCACCACTCCCTAGTGAGGTAGCTCTGAGAATATGATTTTGAATTGTATGTCTGAAAACACTGTAACAGAGTTATGTTTTGTTGCATTTAGTTGACTTTTCTTTTATGTTTTGTTTGTTGCTGATAAACTCTTATCTGTTCTTGCTTCTTCAAGAATAAAGTATGCTCTTTAAAAGAACTTGTCTATTAATTTAATTTGTGTAACTGATAAGCCAAATGTGACAGTTGGTAGTAGGAGCAAATGTTGTACAAATGGACCAAGAGAAATATTATGCAACATGGATCAACAGCAATATTATGCTCACCAAGTGTCCTTTCTGCCGGAACCAGAAGAAACTTGTGCCCCATAACCCCAACACATGGTAAAGATTGGCTACAGAAAATTACTCTTGCATATGATGTGGGGTGTTTTTTTATTTACCTTTGAGCAAATTGCTACAATGATGCAGTGGGATCAAGGTGATAGGGCTGTCTTTCTTGTATGTTGCTAACTGGAGATGAACAGCAATTTGTTCATAGTGTCATCTAATACAGGATTGATGCCAATGATTTTTTGAAACAGCAGTTTGTTCTTTATACCTTTTGAGTTCTTTGGCCAAGAAAACAAAAATTCCAAACTAGTAAATTGATCCTCAACATTCTATTAGAGGTTAGCATCCAGATTTGCTGAATATCATTCAGAGGTTTATCAAAGTTAAATCATGAAGCCAGTCCAGAATGTGAAGAATACCTTTTATTGACAAGTACGTGGAGCCACTCAGTACATGTATGACTCACATACAGATACTGGTAATACTTCTTAAATTCACTTGTAAATTACAGAAGAGCGTGATATAGTTTCACATATCATGCCCTTGCTAGTTACAAGAATTCTGCTAGACTAGATTGCACTAGTTTTCTTGTCAATACTTTTCCTTGTGCTAAAGTAGCAGCAGGACTGGGTCACAGATCTAAAGGCTTTAATTAAAATGTTTCCTAAGAGTGCTAAAAACAAAAGCCAACAGATAACAAGGACAGACATCATTCAGTACAATCAATTGTGAAAGACAGGGGGTGCCACTGAGCCAGACACACCACACTAAACAGTTCCAGGTGCAAAGTAAAGGTTTTATTGTACAAATTGACTTATTTACAGACCAATTTCACAGTCTTTCAATAAACACTCCTCTTTTCTTCATCCATGTCCAAGGACCCTAACAGAATTGTCCCTCAGATACACCCCTAGGGGTGTCCCTACTGGGTCCATGCCAGCTGAGCATTGCCATCTAGAAACTGCCCTGGATGCACCAACTCTCCACCTTTAACCATTAATTTATCCTTTTACTTTAGATCTTGCTTCAATTCCATCCCAACTGGGTTTGCCTCCTTCCATACTGTCCTTCTATTATGGCGTCATGGCCAGGAAAAGGTCCAACACAGCACTTACAAAATGTATAATAAATTTATGAAAATCATAATTATCAGTAGAAATTAACTCTCTCAGTAGATAAAATGATATATGGAATAAGTGAACAACTTGTGTGTACTCCAACTTCCGCGTTCTTCCACTCCATAAATCCCGATCAACGTGAAAACTAACGCACGTGCATGCGCCTTCTGTCCCGCCCAGTCTCCTCCTAGAATTAGACCTCTTTCAATATGCAAATCAATATAAATAGACCTTAAGCTCAGCGTTCTGTGAAAAGGCAATGGCAAAAGCAAGAGGGAAAATATGAAAATTTCAGCGAGTACCAAGTGGAGGCAAAGAAAAACATACTATTTGTTAGTTTATACAGTGGTATAAGCAACAAAGGGAAGTTGATCGAGTGACATAGCGTGTTGGAGAAACAAGCTCAAGTTCACAAAGTCGCACAGTGCCCGAAAAAGAAGTTGTTGTCACATATCAAAGTCGCCGTGAAAAGGCGAGACGTAGCCCATCATCTGAGTGTCATATGGAAGCTTATTAGGGTACAGTGAGAAAAAAAGGCACAGAGTAGGAAGAAAGCACGAAATGTTAACTTCAATCTCGAAATATCCACTTTAATCACGTAGTTTATTTTGTCATTAAAGTAGAACATAAACTTCATCTTAAAATCATTTAATTTACTAGTTTCTCAAATCCCATCGTAACTAAAGTAGCATGTTAAATGCTTTCTTTTGTATTTGATCTTCAATGTGCTATATGTGTGTGAATCACTACGTGCTTCCGTTCTTTCTCCGACAGGACACAGAATCCATTACATTTGTGATATTACTGTTCTCTGAATAATTAAAATACTGAGATGTATACGTGATATCATTTTCATGATGATTGGAATGAAAGCATGTTATTAAGAACACGATGGCAAAGTGATTGTTCATGTCTCATACAAGATGCTGCTGCGCCATGCGCGACCTTCGATGAAATAATTTATTGTAGCAGTACTGTCTCTTTCAAACATACTAACCTTCAGTTCTTATCCTTACTTTTCTTTCCCCAAATACCCAATCGCCACACAATCAGCTCTGTAATAGACGTTAAGTCATCTGTAAGCTTACAACGACAATTCTTCAAACCTTTTAAGGAACATTGAAATATCATCATAGTAGGTGTTTAATTATTCTATCCATCTATCCTTCCAGTGTCGCGTCAGTCTCAGCAAATATACAGCAGTATACAGCAGGAACAATACGTGAACATGCAAGCGCTGCAGCACCGTGTCCTCACATGTTTAGTTGTTAACAATACAGATTATTTAGATGAAGTTAAAGTTTTATCTGTATAATATAATCAACATATTTTGCTGCATTTCATCTTACAAATGATACCGTCATCATATGTAAATACGCGCTTTATAAAGTTGCTCAGGTTGTGTAATATTATAACTGTAGTGCAAGTTTACAGTGGGGTAATTGTACTTATAAGTACAAACAGTTCTACAAGGAGCAATTGATTGAGTGTGTTTATAGTTCTTGGGATGAAACTGTTTCTGAACCACGAGGACAGTACAGGAAAGGCTTTGAAACGTTTTGCTGTGGCTGAGGCAGCGTGGGCTTGATGCTGTATAGCGATAATTCTCTTTCCGATCGGCTGCTGTGATTCCCCATTCAGATACAGTCATATAAATACTCCGAGTGGTGCAGTGAGAGTAATATGGAAAAAGATGATCTGCTGTGGCAACCTTTAAAGGGAGCAGCTGAAAGAAGAAAAAGAAGAAGAAGAAGGTGCAGTGAGAGTAACAACGCTAAAGCAGTTACGGTATTTGGAATACTATGGCTATTCCCTGGACCATTATATTGTTACAAGTTAATTACAATCAGATGCATTACACTAATAAACAATATGTGGTTAGTTTCAGTGTATTTATAAAGCCGCATCAGGAAAATAAAGAGCAACCACACAGGAACAGTAGCACTTCTTTGACGCTGGGTGCCGCCAGTCTGCAAAACCAAGCAGAGAACTTGCGTACGACAAGGTATGAGATACCGTGGAAAAGTGCGTGGCTTTATGCCAAGTGTAGGTTTTATACATCGCGATTCGAACATAGAAAAGTTCTTACGCAACATTTCTGTGTGTACGCACCGTTCATACATGAGGCCCCTGGACTGTTTGAAGGGTGCTGGTTTAACTGCTAATCCAAAATAATTTAAATAAGATATATCAGAAACTTATCACCTAGTTTACTCTGTGTTTGAAGGTCTAACCATTCCACAAATAAAAAAAAAAATACCGTGGTACTTGTGTACCATCATCCAGAGACAGAAACAGATTTCTGCTTTCTTAAGATTGGCTAGTTATTATTTGTGATTTATACCCAATTTTGCAGTTTGTGCTGTCCTTTTAACTGACACAGGTGCATTGGTGTTTGGACTGATGGTTATGAAAAGGCTTTTGCAAATTAAAAAAAAAATCCCTGTCTTCTTAACAGGTACTTGGAAACTTTGACTTTTCAAAAAAATGTCATTTTGTAGACAGATGCCAGTATGTCAGGCTCATGGGCCATATTGTCAACAGGATTACCCAGTTATGTATTTAAGATGTAAATTATTGCCTGCAGAATGTAATTATTCAACTATTGATGAAGAATGTCTGGCAATAAAGTGGGAAGTTGAAACACTCCATTATTACTTTATGTGACACAGGTTTATATTAGTTGGTGATCACACACCATTGCAATAGCTCTATAGGCATAAGGATGTGAATTTAAGACTCACTAGTTGGTTTACTCATTTGCATCCTTTTTAATTTTTCAGTTCAACACCGTCCTGGTAAACAACATGATAACACAGAGTCCTTTCTCAGCTGAGAGAGAGTCAATTTGTTAAACAAGTGAACAGAGCTTAAAAGGGAGGGTGTTATGTATGGGATGAAAAACACTGCCTTTTCACTTTTTAGACAAGGTTTAGAATCAAAGAAAACACACTTTATTAAAAGCGGTATTCAGAATGTTTCAGGATCAGCTGGATGTTAGTTGCCTTAACATTTTACAGTCATATTTCACAGTAATAAAAGTTTTAGAAGGGTCTTGATAATGCAATTAGGCTATTCTATGGCAATTGGGATTCTGTCTTTCTTGAGATTAACATTGGCATCCCTATCCATCAGCTGTGTGAGTATGCTTATGAATTGTGTTATGTTTGAGATGACTGTAATGTAGATGAGTTTTATTGAAGATTAGCTTTGTTTTCTTTTGTGCTTTTTCATGAACAAAGACTCTTCTTTAAGAATAAAGTGTACTCTTAAAAAAGTGTTTATTAATTTAATTTATGGAGCTCAAAACATGACAACATGTATTTGTATAGGTTTGCCTGCATTCTGTGCTGTCTACTTTTATTTTTCTTTTTTATTATAAATGACAAATTCATGTAATTTCAGTCCGGAGAACTTTGACCTTTGAGACCAATGTAGAATTCGAATGCTGGAAGATATATTTAAAGCTAAGGGCACAGTCCTTTCCTAGAAAAGAATATCCTTTTCTATCAATGTAAAGAGTGAGCAGCTGCCCCACGTTGATGAGATCAGTTACCTTGGGTCTTTCTCACAAGTATATGAAGAGGTGATTGTGAGATTGACCAAAAAACTGGTGCAGTAAGCAACAGCATTTTTGCAGATATTGCACTTGAGTATGTTGATGAAGCGAGAGTAAATTCAAATGCTATTTTTAATTTTATATTTCTTGACAAATAAATGCCCCTGTTAACATTAGCATATTTGTTAATTACAGAAACGCAGCAGAAGGCTTTTTTTTCAGTGTCATCCACTTTGTCTTTTTATCTTTACAAATTTTTCTTCTGCTTCCACTACAAGCATTTGCTTCTACTAGCTTTCAGAATCCATGGCTATACTCTACATATTGAATAAGCAACAAAAAGTTCTCCCAGTAAACAGCATGTGCCAGGTACTGAAGATGACATCCAGTCAAAGTTCTATTTTTCTTAACAGACATTTTCTTTTCCTTTTTTATTGCAGTGGGGTTCCTCTTTAACTCTGATGCCCTTGGATGGTGTGGCAGAGGTCCATATTCTGCATATGCTAAAAGTGAACTGTCACTGATACTTTTCCTTGTATATAGGCACCCTGGGTCATGTAACCAAAATTGGCAGTATTTCAGAACTTGACCTCTTTGGGCTGCCTAGACTCAGTTGAATTTGCAGTGTCCATATTGGGTTTAAAATAATCTATTACTACTACCTTCTGTTGATGCTTTCGGTCCTGTTCTGAAAAGAGAGCAGAACATGCTTTGAAGCATCTGCAGGTTCTTATCATTTCCAAAAGATTTTTATGTGTGTGCTTCCAACTCAGTCTTAATGGGTATAAATCTTTTTTATACCTATAAATCATTTAGATTTGAAAACTACTTTGGTTTTGGAACTGAAAGATTATAATTAGAGAATGGCCAATGAAACATTGTTTTTATGAAACATTGTTCAATATCATAAACTACTTGAATGTCAGTGTCATTTCTATAATCTAGTGAGCATTGCTTTTAAGCTGTGTCTGAAGGCCATTTTCTTCAAATTCAAGTCTGACTACAGGTTTTTAAAATACATCTGGTGGGACGAGAATAAGGTTTGTGTTGCCAAAGCATTATTAACATTAAGGAAGGATAATATGAAGAAAAAACAAGGTCCCACTTGATAACAGTCTTATGCCTGTGGCTCTCACAAAGTTTTCAGTTATTTTCATGTGTGCAGAATGAACTGTTAGCTCCATTGATGAAATAGGTTCATTGCTAGGAAGTGAACAATGGAAAGATTGCTCTATTTATAGTGCCGCTGTATAGCAACAAAATAACCATAGCAACAACAAAAAACAACTAGGACACAAATAATAATGCAATGTTTAACTGGTATTTAAGAATCACTCTGTACCGTCCACAACAAGGTCTTCTAGGAGAGCCCAAATAAATATAGGCAGGATGACTTCTGCTGTAGCGGTTAGGATGCCAACTCTTTCACACTCTGTGCTAGCTGAGGGGTTCTTGGAGCTCTGGTTGACATTTGGTCCTGATGCCTTTGTGTGTCAGGGATTTGGTTATGAGGTTCTTAATTGTAATTTTATAATTGCTTAATTATAACTTATAAGATAATACTGATTTGGTACACTAAGCCAAACAATGTTTAACTAGGAGCTTCGCCCCCTCAGACCATAGCATGCTCAGAATGTCATGGAACAAATGACTTTCTCAGTGTTTCTCCTGGCGGAGCACAATAAATTCTTTCTCACAGAAACCATATAATGATGAAAACATAAAGGAAGAATATATAATAAAATGGGAAAAGCAAGCAAGGTAGCAGAATAAAAATATGAATTAGTTGATAGTGATACATAAATGAATTGGCCTTAGATTAAAATAGGCCAGTTTTTGCTTGTTATTGTGGTAATTAGCTTGTAACTGGCCGATTGGGCTGCGTGTTTAATGGCATGAAGTAAATTAAATTGATGGTATGCGCAGTACCAGCAGAGTGCAATAAGTGGAAACTGCTGAAGAAAGACTCTGCTGTTTGGAAGTATTTTAAAGTGTCTAAATGTGACTGGATTGCTATCTGTAAAGTTTGTAATGAAAAACTTAGTCGTGTTGGAAAGACGTTTGGCATGACTAAGTTGAACAGATATCAGTGCTGTGGCTTTTTTTTTGGGGCAGAGTGCTGTGGTGATGTTACAGTTGTGCTTTGAAAGACCTGAACTGCAAGGTGAGTAAGCTGATGAAAGAACTTTCATCCTGTTGTCTATGGCTTTGCAGATGTAGCTACTATTGGAATTTATGATTGCATCTTTAAGAGTATAGCACATTATAGGAAGGAAGGAAACTCTGCAAACATTTTTGTTAAATAATGTCTGGTAGTTTTTTGTCCTTTTAAGTTGCTTGTTCATTTTAATGAATATAAGCGGGTTCAAAAATGAATGAAATGCAGGGTGAATATATGTGTGTACTTGTGACAATTTAAGGTTCTTTTTTTAGACACAACTGAGTTTGAAGAAGAAGCTTTCTTTGTTAAACTACAGAGCTGTGACTTAATACTATGTATTGGTATTCTTTGTGTGATGCAACTAATCTTGCCTTTTATATAATAATTTTAAATGTCTTCAGCATAGCACAATGAGCTTTAAGTTATATTATATAAAAATGTAGTTGAATTTAACAAAATCCTAATGTTTACAGGCACCACTTAAATCATGTCACACACTTGAATGGGAGTGGCATAAAAATCAGAAATCGGATTTAGACCGGCTGATTTCCCATTAAAAATACTAGTGATTGAAACCAGACTCAAAACTCTCTGTTAGTTGAAATAAAATATATATATACAAAATAGTATTTCATAAGCGGATTACGAGTGTTTTTACGAATATATTAGTATAGATATATACAGATATATAT
>JANRMT010062808.1:44584755-44600680 GCA_026402145.1 Polypterus bichir lapradei
CCCAGCAGGCACGTGCTCTTGCGCTCAGGCAAGGGAAACTGGCTTGTTCGTATACCGAGTGTGTGGTTGTGAACCGAGGCAAAAGTTTGGCGAGCTTTTTGGTCGTGAACCGAGTTGTACGTGAACCGGGACGTTCGTGAACCGAGGTTCCACTGTATGTACATTTATTGTACTTATACTTTCATATTTTTAATTATTTTGTATCATATTATTATTATTGTTATTTTATCATTTTATAGGAAAATAAGTTTATGGAGGATTTGCATATTGAATCTCATTGTACCATATAATGATAAAGAATTCAGTTCAATTCAATAGAAAAGAGCACGTATTTACAGATGATAATGACCGACTTGTAAGTCGATTTAAATTTCCAAGAGCTATCCTCTTGGAGCTGTGTGATGTTAGTATAGTAGGATGCATAATTTATATAGATGCTTTAATGCATGTCATCATGAAAATTATTTCAAATATACATCCTAGTATACTAAAATGTTCAGAGAGCTGTAATGTATTCTGTGTGGCGATCAGTGCCTGTGCGCTCCTGTCTATGAAACAGAAAGCCCATTTAAGAAGCACATATTAATTAAGGACTGGGTTGGGGAACACATAGAAAACTAGGCATTTAAGGTCCTACCTTAGTTATGATGGGATTTGTTAAACTGTAGTAAATTAAATATCGATTTTATGATGAATTTTACTATGTTCTACTTTATTGACAAAATAAACTATGTGATTAAAGCGCAAATTTCGAGTTTAAAGTTGACATTTCAACCTTATATTTCTTCAGTGTCCCTATTGTTTTCTTTTCTCTGTGCTCTAATATGCTTCTGTATGGCACTCAGATGGTGGGCTACAACTTGCACGTTCACGTCGAATTTAACATCTGACCACATCTTTTTTATTTTGGGCACTGTGTTACTTTCTTAACTTGAACTTGAACTTCCATAAACCAAAAAATTACATTTTTCTCGCCTCCATATTTGGTGAAATTCTTCTGTTTTATATGTGCTTTTGCCATTGTGTTTTAACAAAAGTTTTAACTGAAAGGGATATTTATATTGATTTACATATTCAAATATGCAAAATTCTGGGAGGAGCTGGGGTGGGGTGGCAGGCTTATGCACATGCGTTACATTTCACACTGACTGGGATTTATGGAGCGGAATTGCATGGAAGTTGGCTTATGCACGGCTTTCTGCATCTGAGTTTTTTTGTGCATACGCACATTTCCACTTTTGTCCATACGCCATGTTTTAGTGTGAATTCTACAAATGGAGTTATACATGAGGCCCCTGGCATCCATCTATACTTAAACAAATATCAGAGAATCTTACCAAAAGTAAAGTACACATACTGAATGAATAAATAATCATGCTGCATTCTACAACGTATTCAGATAGGCTTGAATCCTTTGTTTGTCAGGATGGGTGGCATACCCCCTCTCTCACCCCTTAAGCTGACAACAAAAGGACTCTACCATCTCTCTCATAACAATTTCTCTCCTCTTCTCACCTTTAAACTTTTTCATCAAACTCTCTTACTGACTATAGGATCAGTTGTAGCTCTGTTCTGAATCATCTTTAACAACTATTCGCACGTTCACTTCCTAACCAAGCAGTCATGTGTTTCATAACCGTCAGGCTTCATCACCCTCTATAACTGTTCTTAAACCCAGAGTAACCCTTAAATTATAAGTCGTAAACATTTTTCACTCTATTCTACATCAAAACCTGAGATTACATTTTTTTTTCTTGGTTATCCCTACAAACTACATGAAGTAAGTCACATATAAAAGTATATAATTCTTTGGATTAGTATTCCTTTAAGATATTTTTAAAAGTCTGTTTAGTCAGAAAAACAAGCAATCCAAAATATCACAGTAACAATTAAGATTTGTAGACATAAGCCACACTAAAATGCCATCCTGGCCCATAAATTAGAGTTAATTAGTAATAATTAGTAATTAGTAATATACAACTTCATATTAATTTTAACCATAGGAGTTTAGCAAAAACACTGGTGGGAGCCCAATAGACTTCTTTTAGAATAACCTTTGTGAACTTTTGTCATATTCTAAAGAAACTGCACAGTCCCACACAAACAATTTTTTTTTCCAGTTTTAGGAAATATATAGTATCATTTTACATTTGCTCACAAAGTCCTGTGGCTTCATTTCAGTTGCATTGAGATCTGCACATGCCATCGTAGAACCTTTATTATATTTTGTTTTATTTTGTAGACTTTCAGTTATAAATTGTTGTGTTTAGGTTTCTTGTCCTGTTTCTTGATTCAACTTTGGCTACATTTAACCATCAGTAAGATGACCTCACCTTTTGCTCTGCAACACTCTGGTGTAAAGAGGAATTTATACAGATGAAAAAAAAACACATAATCACCAATGCCAATCCACCACCACCAAGCTTGAATGTCTTTTGCTGATACACTATGATCCAAACATGGGTCACTCCACATGGACTTATTATTTCTTGTGGTTCATTCATGCAACTTTGCAAACGTAATCTGTGTTACCATTTTTTCTTAGGTGGAAAAATTGGGGGTTTCTCCTGGCCACCCTTCAGTAACAGATTTACCCTCTTCTGATGGTAGAGTTTTGTAAAATTAAGTCAAGTCAAGTTGGGGAGCATGCACTAGTACAGTGCGTTGCACACCCACTACACGACGTAACAACTCAGGATCCCGGTTGGCAACCCGCCAGGCATACACACGGCCCAGTCCCACCCTCTGGAAATGACCCTCTATCTGCCGCAGCCATGTGTTACGTGGGCGACCCCTTGGCCTGGTCCAGCCACTCTGGGTCCCCAACAATGAGGATCTTATGAGCCGGATAACCCTCGGGGAAATGCGCCTCATGGCCATAGTGCCGTAACTGACGCTCCCTCACAATGCAGGTAATGTGCCTCATTTGGGACTCCATGAGCAACCGCTCATTTGACACAAAGTCAAACCAACAGTACCGAAAAATTTTCCGAAGAGACACAATACCAAAGGAGTCCAGTCTTCGACTCAGGTCATTGGATAGCGTCCATGTCTCGCAACCATATAGCAAGACAGGAAGCACCAAGACTCTAAAGACTTGGACCTTTGTCCTTTTGCATAGATATTGGGAGCGCCACACACCCCTTTCCAGCGACCTCATGACCCCACATGCTCTCCCAATCCGTCTACTGACTTCATAGGAAGAGTCACCAGAGACATGAATGTCACTGCCAAGGTGCAAAGATCACAGCATCGTTAGCAAAGTCAAGATCCGTGACTCTTTCTTCATCGACACATGCCCCACAGCCACTGAACCCCACAACCTTGCCCTACACCCAGTCCATACAAGCATTGAACACAGTAGGAGCAAGAACACACCCCTGACGAACCCCAGAATCAATTGGTAAAAATACAGAGGTTCTGCTTCCACTGTGCACAGCACTCACAGTACCAGTGTATAGGCCGGCCATGATATCCAGCAACCACAAGAGGATCCTGCAAACCCTCAGGATGTCCCACAGGGCAGCTCGATCAACTGAGTCGAACACTTTATGAAAATCGACAAAGGCTGCAGAGAAGCTCTGCCGATATTCGTGTTTGCGCTCCATGAGAACCCTCAGTGCCAGGATGCGGTCGATGGTAGACTTCTTAGGCATAAAACCAGACTGTTCCGGTTGCTGGTAGGTGAGCAAGTGATCACGGATTCTGTTGAGGACAACCCTAGCAAGGACCTTACCCATCACCCATCTCCCAAATGGAAGCAAAGATTGCTTGCAATGCCTGGAGGATAGCCTTACCACCAGCCTAGAGAAGCTCACCCTAGATTATACAGATCCCTGCAGCCTTTCCTCCCCTCAGCTGGTTCACCATGTGTGCAATCTCAGAGAGATTGGGTGGTTCACAGCTAACTAGAGGATCAGCCTCAAGATCCGTGGACCCAGAGATATACAACGTACTAACTGGAGGATCAGCTTTAAACAACTGCTCAAAGTAGCCATCCCAGTGGGTCACAACTGCAGTGTCATCTATGAGGACCGTTCCATCAGCCGCCTTGACTGCGACTCTCCGAGGACCAGATTCAGATGTGCGTAATGCTTCGATTCCTCTGTAAGCAGGACGTGGGTCGCTAGACCACAGATGGTGTGTTACTTGCTCACAGATTCCACTAACAAACACCTCTTTATCTACCCTCAGAGCCCTCGCAGCCATCCTTCTCAGTTCCCGGTACTGACCAGAGTTGCCATTGAGCTGTGCGCTGCAGCTCCTCTTGATGATATCCAGGGTGCCCTGCGAGATGAAACACCTCCTTCTGGGAACATCGGTAACACTAACACAACCCTCAGCAACCTTCAGGGTCTTGTCACGGAAGGCCTCCCACATCACATTAGGATCAGCAGTTCCAAATCTGCAAGTTCCTCACAAAAACTGCGTGCAAACTCATTAGAAACAGCCTGGTCTTGGAGTCTGTCCTAGTCCAGGCTAATTTTCCTAGTAGGTGGTAACCTGCTGGACCTAAGTTAGATCCTAAGAGTAGCAACAAGTCTGTGGTCAGAATTCACAAACAGGGCACTTCTGTAGACCCTGCCCACGAGGATGTGATCAATCTCCTTCACTGCACCACCAGTATTGGAGTACCAAGTCCAATGATGTGGTTCTGGGCACTGGAACCAGGATCCAGCGATTTTCAGCCCCTGACCTTTTGCAAAGTAAAGGAGCATGGATCCACTTTCACCATGGTCACCAGACCCATGGGGACCAAGACAATCCTTATAGCCAGACCTGTCAGTGCTAGTGGCTGCATTGAAGTCACCCATGACCAGAAGAGTGTCACCTCATGGGCACCCATCAACCACCGAGCGAAGCTGCAAATAAAATGTCTCCCTCATCGAGACATCACTCACCGCGGTCGGAGCATACACTGAGACAACAGACAAGGCACCCAGGGAGTGCCATAATCTGAGTCTCATAATACGCTGTTTGAAAGGAGTGACATCGGACACCATTGGAAGAAGCCAATCTGCTACAGCAACAGTTACTCCCTGAGTATGACAGTCATCAGAGCGACCAGACCAATAAAAAGTGTATCCACCCACAGAGATCTGACCAGTCCCCGACCTGAGCACCTCGGAGAGTGCCGCCACTGAAATGCTGAGTTCACGCAGCTCATCCGACAGCAGAGGAAGATGATCATCTTGCCCGAGAAACAAGATGTTCCATGCGCCTACCCATGTCGGCCGACTCAAATTGGGACCCGAGAGCTAACTGTGCAGCGGGTGACACCTCAGCACCACACCAGTTCCGATCCACAACAGACCTGACCCCATTGGCTCTCCAACAGTTTCGACTCTTCCGAGGGCTTTCCCCCATCCCCTTCATAATGCGAGCAGCCTTCCTATGGGCGGCTGCAGCAGAGCTACTCTCGTGAAGAGCAAAAAGGAGTCTTTTCTGTCGTCTTGGAGCTGTGTGAAGTTTTTTTTTATGGTGGCTGGAGTGCCAATCCTGCCACCAACCCCCATGATTCCCCTGCAAGTTGGAGGACCGCTTGCAGGGCCGGATGCAGTTTAACATCATACCCAGGACAAATGATGACATTCTGACATCACCAAGATGACAGGGGTTTTTAAATTCCTTAATATACCTTTTTGCATTTCTCAGAGCAATATTTGTTTGATCTTTATGTGAAATGCTGGGATGTATACTCCTGGCAACTACCTAGTATGTTTTTCATTTAAAAATAATCTTTTTCACCATCGAATAGTGTTCTTCATATTGATTGGAAATGATTTTATTACTCTTCTTTGAGATCATTGTAGGGTGTCTTGTCATTTGGTGTAGTGTTATTACAGCTCTAAATTCTAAAGGTTCAGCCTTTATAGGGAGGGTAGAACTTTCTGATAATCAGCTAATCAAGTGTATTAAATTAGAAAAGACTATCTCTAATTATCCTTTGATTTGGAAGGGTTAAAGGTATACGTGTTTTTTTTTTCCTGTTGGCAGATTGTTTTTTAATAAGTCTTGACAAACTTAAAATAAAATGGGTTTTTTGTCACTTGAGGTTAGATTTGTCCAATTTTGGGAGAAGATGATGTTCAGTCAGGTTCTGATATGTTAAAACTATTTTTTAAATGCCAAATACACTCTGCAGTAAAGTTCTAAAACAAATTATATATAATGAGGAAGTCTAACCGAAATATATTTAACACAAAGAGATAAAGAGGAAGAGACACAGATGTAAGTGAGGTGGGAGCACGCCCACAGATTGAAGTTGCTCCAACTTGTTTCCCCACATCACAGAAGCGTTTATAATATGACAGAATGTTGCTAAAGATTTTATAAAAGCAAGAGCATTTAGCTAAGCAGAGATATTTATTCCCAGAAAGATTTATTTTAATAAACTTTACTTCAGATAATGTTAACCAGACAAAAGTAAATAATTGTATCCTTCAAAAAATTACTTTTGCTTTAGTAACAGTAAAATAGATTATTTTTATATTATGTATGAGAAAGAAAAAACATACCTTGCTTGCATTATTTAAAATGAGCTGATTATTAAAAATACATTTATAGTACATTAATTTAAACTCTACAAGCTGTAAAGGTTATTTTACTTCAATTAATTGACTTCATTTATTGCATTAGATAGTTGCAGGGAAAGCTGCATTTACCATTAATCAGGAACCAGACAATCACAGTGTGCACTTGTACACCTAGAGAAAATCTATTAAACAATTAGTTCAGAGTTCTTTCCACACTAGCACCTGAGCCCTGGATTGCTTAAATCCAGTAATTATACCCAATCCATTCCAGACATCCTTCATGTTGTTCTGAGTGAGTTTGTTTACTATTTTAGTTTTGTAGGCTTCATTTCCTTCACTCAGCTTTTTCTCTAGCACACACTGTATGTCCTTCAGAGCCTCTTTGACACCGGATTTAAATGCTCTCTTTTTCTCATTCAGGAGACCTTTTAGCTCCTTAGTAATCCAGGGCTTATTGTCTGGAAAGGAATACACAATCTTTTGTGACTACCACTGTGTCACACAGAAGTTAATATAGTCAGTGATGCAGTGACAGTCATTTCCCAGTCTGACATTTGGAAGCATTCATTCAGTGCCTTTTCAGCCTTCCTCACTGTTCTGGTGGTAAAAGGTTGCTGTCTAATAACAGGTTCGTAGCTGGATCAGGTTGTGGTCAGATGTGCCTAAAGGAGCAAGTAGATTACACCTAAATACATCTTTAACATTTGAATACAGCTTGTTATTTCCTCAAGTGGAACCGATCACAAACTGATAGAAATTTGTCATTGTTTGTTCCAAAGTCACATGGTTGAAGTCACCATATATTATAACTGCAGGCTTGTAGTGAGTCATCATTAAAGTGTTGGTGACAGAATGAATCATTTTCGTTGCCAGGTCGCCATTTGCAGAGGGAGGAATATAAACATTAATAAGGATATCTTTATCTCCCTGGGCAAATAACATGAACAAATTCCAATACAGTAATCCCTCCTCGATCGCGGGGGATGCGTTTCAGAAACCCCTGCGATAGGAGAAAATCCGCGAAGTAGAAACCATATGTTTGTATGGTTATTTATATGTATTTTAAGCCCTTATAAACTCCCACACTGTTTATAAATATTCCCCACACAGTTATACAGCATAAACCCTTTGTATTCTTAGATATTAGGTAAGATTCATTGAAATTATGTAGGTAAACACACTGTCTCCTATATCACATATGTTACAGCCATTACGATAGACAGGCCACCAGCAATAAATATGTACAATGCAAGCAAAATTGTATACAGTAAATATGTGTACAGTGACACTAAACGTACGTACATGTACTAAGTATTGTATGTAGAAAATTAATTATGGTTACTCACCAACAATGACACGATGACTTGTCAGATAATGATGAGTTTAATTTTACTGCACAACAAAGGAGAGCGTTACAGCTGTTCTAAAGGAGCCTCTTCAGACGATTGTGTAGCACCGCCGTTGTTCTTCTTCCGGCAGTCTTCAGTCCAAATCCCTAAAGCAGATTCCATCCGGACTACCGCCTTATTACGTCCACTCACAACTCGTTTTGCGCCCTGGCTAAAAGGACACTGCGGCCGTAGATCTTATATTCTTTTCCTCCTTTTTAAATAAAAAGAATCGTGGACTCATTGATGCCGCAATGGCGTCCTACAGTGGTGTAGCTTTTCTCTTCCTTCAACATATCCAAAACTTTTACCTTTTCGGCAATCGTTAGCATCTTCCGTTGGCGCTTGGGCACGGCCCCTGAAGCAGTAGCAGGAGCAGATCGTTTTGGAGCCATAACGAAGGGCTTGACTATGCACAAAGATAAACACAAAAGAGCACAAAAGTTACTCTTTACATAGCGAAACACATTGATGCTGAATGAGCGAGAAGAGACTTCCTGGTTAACGCTGCGGAATCGAATTCGGCGCTCCGTCGCTGAGACAATCAGCACACAGAAACTTAACTGCGTGCTCTGATTGGTTAGCTTCTCAGCCATCCACCAATAGTGTCCCTTGTATGAAATCAACTGGGCAAACCAACTGAGGAAGCATGTACCAGAAGTAAAAAGACCCATTATCCGCAGAAACCCGCGAAGCAGCGAAAAATCTGCGTTATATATTTAGATATGCTTATAAAATATAAAAAATATAAAAAAAATAAAATCCACGATAGAGTGAAGCCGCGAAAGTCGAAGCGCGATATAGCAAAGGATTACTGTAGCCAGAATTTCAATGTCTGAATTACAAACTGTAGTTTTAACTGTAATATGTTCCCTTTTACACCATTCCTCATTCACATAGATGACCAGTCTCCATCCTGTCTTTTTCCCACACTGCTGAGGTTCTGTCTGCTCGAATAAGATGAAATCCATCCTGCATTAAGACAGCATCAGGTATACCAGGTTTAAGCCAGCTTTCCATAAAGCAGAAAATGCCACTGTTTTTGTATGTTCCATGGCCTGCTATAAGCACAGACAGTTCATCCATCTTATTTGACAGCAGTTGAACATTTCCCATTACAGTCGATGGTAGACCAGTTCTAAAACCTTTTCACCTTGCTTTTACTCTCACACCAGCACGTCACCCTCTCCGTCTGTGTACAAACAGCTCCTATGGTAAAGTGTAACTGAGCTGCATATGGGAGTATTTAATATACCCCGCTTTCATTCTCTCAGTATTTCTCTCTGTTTCAGGTGTTGCATACATAAGGCAGCCATTGGGTCCTCTTTGTGACTCCATCAAAGTTCGCAGCCTGTTTGAAGTGCAATCATGACAAGCAAGTGCCTGGGTTTGCATGCATTAAAGGTCATCTTTAAATTTAAAATCTATTTAATATCAATGTATACGATTTCTAGTGGCTACTGTCAGCGACAACCCAGAAGCCAGATCAATTCTAATTTTAAACAAGAGTAGTAAGTAGCAAATAAGTTCAGAAAAAAAAACATTGAGAAAAACAGAGCTTCTGTAAAAAGGCTGGAAGTAAATGTTTATTTTTTTGTTAGATAGATTCTAGGAAAATAAAAAATGAACTATAATTTCAAACCAAATGATCAGTCAGTTTTTATAGGTAGACACCAGATTCCAGAAGAAATGAATCTCATACACACATCAATATGAAACCTGCATAGGATTACTTCACATGGCTAAAATCATGACAGCTTTGTATTACAACTAATTTAGACACCAGAGGACCATTTGACTGCTTGTGTAGATTGTGTCAATGTTTAGATAAAACAAGAATAGCTTGGTAAGCAGTTGTGTTATAGTTTAAATACCATTCCTAAAGGACTAGGACTGGACTAGGACTTTTGTGGTTTTTTTATGACTGAGGTTAGAAACTGGATTTTCTCCACTGAACAAATGCATAACAATGGCTTTGTGTCATGTACACTTCCATATTCATGCTGTGATTGCTACTATTTCATTAATATCTATTCTATTTAATTTCAATAGAATAGAACATTTTCAATCTATCTATTGTAAATCAATAAAACAACAAGTCATAAATGGTTGGGGCACCTGGGTGAACCCTGTATAACTGAAAGATGTTAGAGATGTGAAGATACATGCAGAGACATCTTCAGATGAGAGCCTTGCTGTGACTGACTCCGAGCTGGCAGTGTTGCCTGTTTTCAGGAGTGTGATACAGAAGTGGGTGGTTTCAGGAGGGCCGGAAATCAGAAGGGATGTCAGAGGTGGAATGCCTCAATCATCAGTTCTGCAGTGGGGGGAGAGAAAAGGCATTAAGCAACAGTGCCACCCTTTTGTTTGGAGTGCAGTTACCAGTAGATGAGCTCTGAATTTGTCTCCCATATGCACGTGTGGCACTGTCTGTCTGTCTATCTATGTATCTAGCTAGCTAGCTTCTGATTTCCACAAATTTCAGCAATATAATTTTCCTAGAATGATGTGTAACATGTAGAAATATCAGTTCTTTTACATTAGATCAGGAAACAAACTATTAGTAAGTAAAAGCAATCAGCAGTGACATCAATTTAAGAGAAGCCAACTGAATCAACAAGCTAATTAAAAAAGTGGGTTTAGTTACTGGGCACGCTCTTAACTCACTGCAGCCAGTAGCAGAAGTGAGAATAAAGACAGAGCTGATGGCCATTATGAACAATGCTGCACATCCTCTTTATGACACAGTATAATTGGGTACTTTTAGCCAAAGAAATATTCAACAATAAGTGTGTCAAGAAGCACTACTAGGGATCCTTTATACCTATGGCAATATGCCTTTATAATACCTCACTGACTGCTCTTTTATCCTTAGCAAAGTTGGAGGTTTTGTTTTTGTTGGTTGTAATATTTCTTGAATTTCTGTAAAAAGCTAAATTTTCCCTTTGGACAAATAAACTACTTTGTATCTATTGTAATGTCATAATTGTGGACAAAATGACAAAAGCAATTTTTTTTTAATTTTTTTTATTCACAGGCGCGATCTCACTACTGAGCAGCACGGGGGCTTTGATCTGCTCCGTTTCCGACCTGGACCGATTCACCCCTCCTTAGCCGAACTGGTGATCCCAAGCTCCCTTGGAAACACCATATCGATGCCAAGCTTAGTGCGGACACCCGATTGTCATAGGCCACTACAGCCCAGAACTCCTGGGCTCAAGCGATCCGCCAGCCTCAGCCTCCCGAGTAGCTGGGATTACAGGCGCACGCCACCGCGCCCTGCATGACAAAAGCAATTTAACATAACAAAATGGTTATGTCTTTCCAGATGTGAGTCCAAGGCTAGATAGGAGTAAGATGACTTTAAAGCAGCAAGGCAGGAAGAGGTGACTGGAACCCAGAAGTAACTTCACAGGTCTTTGGCCTGTCAATCTTCTGGTCTGTAGGTAGAGGAAGAGTAAAAAGATTCAAACACAATGCTTACCCTTGACTTATGGTGGAATTAGCATTTGATGAGTGTAGCAGTTGTCTCTTAAGCGCATGTGTGTGACTCACTCTATCTATCTATTTATCTATCTATTGCAAATCAGAATCCAGAAATAGGCATACATTTAGTTTTAAAGTTTAGAAAGTTTAGTACAGATGTTTTAACATAGGCAGAGTGGTATAACAGAGTTGCCATTTCTGCCTTACAGAATTAAGAGTTTGCATGTTCTACCCATGAGTTTATGGATTGACTGGTATCAGTGTGTATCTGTGGAAGATTATCTGTTTTAACACTTTCACAGTTTCATAGTTTAACACAGAAAAGTGTTTAAATAGTCCTTAGTCTCAGTGTCACTCATCAGGGGAATGTCTTTCCAAGCATCATTTATATCCAGGTCCTCAAGATGTGTTACACAATATTATTCCAAAAAGTGGAATGAAGTGATGAAGTGGTTTGTGAGCTGTTGTGACACTCTAAAAAAGTTTCTTATTTGAAAAGGACCACCACTGCCTTCAGGAAGAGGACATGAACGTGCTTCAGATGTGTACAGTGCCTATAGAAAGTATTCACCTCTTGTAACGTTACACATTTTATTATTCAACATAGAATCACAGTGGATTTAATGTGGCTTTAAATCAATATTAAACATACTAGTCATTTGTGCTTGGGTTTGTTGTCTTGCTGGAAAACAAATCTTCTCCTAAGGTGGAGGTTTCTTGCAGAATCCTCCAGGATGTTCCTTTATTTTGCTGCATTGATTTTACCCTCACAAGCCTTCCAGGACCTCCTGCAAATAAGCATCCCCCAAGCACGTTGCTGCCACCTCCATTCGTCACTCTGTGCATGAAATGTTTTTGATAATGTGCAGTGTTTAGCTTGTGCCGTTTCGTGGTCAAAAAGCTCAGTTATTATCTTATTAGACCATTTTCTTTTTTCAGAGTCTCCCATGTGCCTTCTGGCAAACTCTAGCTGAGATGTGATAGCATTTTTTAACAATGGCAATTTCTTTGCCACTTTCTCATAATGGGTGTGATTGGTAAAGGACCCAGGCAGCAGTTGTTGTATGAACAGTTTCTACTATCAAAGCCACTGTATTTTGTAGCTCATTCAGAGTTATCATAAGTCTCTTGATGGTCTCCTTTACTAGTCTTCTTCTCTCACAATCACTGAGTTTATGCTTTAAGCAGATTTGCAGCTGTGCCAAATTCTTTTTATTTCCTAATAATTGATATAACTGCCTCTATCACCTTAATTGTGCATTTCAATCACCTTTTCATTGTGTTTCCTGACTTACTTTCTTCTTCTTCTTCTTCTTCTGTATTCATTGTATAGGTTAGATCAATATGCTGACTCACCTCAAGTTAAACTTTCCAGAATAAGGTGCATTTATACTGAAATCAATTGAAACCCCTTGACTACAGACAGGTGATCATCATTGAACTAATTATGTGAATTCTAAAATGAATTGGTTGCACCAGTGGCATGAACACTGAAGATTCTGAAATGCTTTTTCTCATATACCTACAGAGCTTGGCACTTTGGACAGCAAACGTTTGTGAGATGCATGTGTTGCTTGAGAAACTGATAACAGTAGAGTGTTGTACCATGTTAGCCATAGATTGATACAGGAGAAAGTAGGGTGAAATGACTAAATTTAAACATTTTATTGGCTAAATAGATTACAAATGCAAGCTTTCAAGGCAGCTAAGGCCCCTTTATCAAATGCAAGCTTTCAAGACAGCTAAGGCCACTTTATCAGGCAAGGTGTAAAAGGTGTCTTTTCACCCTACTTTCTTCAGAAACCTGAGGCAGATACACATTCAATTTTCAAATGTTGGATGTTGCTTATGGAAAATGTAGCTAGCTGAAAAGGGCTACTTTGGCAATGCCCACTGCTTGTGTCTCTATATACTGTATTTGTGCAAACAAATATTTTCTCATTTGAAGTTCATTCTTAGCTGTCTTACCATGGACCACTCCTGGGTGCATTTTAAGGTCATTACTTACAAACCACAGATAGATAAACTTAAACGGGAACATGGACCCCATTAGCTGGTAGGTCTATTTGTGTTTTTAATTATTTTAATTTGTGAGACTAATTTACTGTATGTCATTTCTACACAGTATTTGGCATGCAGGTCTATTCACATATAGAAACTCTGGTAAAATATGCATTTGACACAAATGTGTTGCCAACCTCAGTATACAAGATACAAGAAGTTTATTGTCATATACACAGTAAAAACACATGTTAAAACTTTGTAATGAAATTCTTACTTTGCTTGCTCACCTTCATATACAAAGACAGAAAGACAAAAGAAGTATAAAAACAAATAGCAATTACAATTATAAGATTACAAAATAAGGTGCACAGTGCCTGATGAGATACTGCAGCAGTCAGTACCATTTATGAGGCTATGAGTTGTGGTTTGGATTGACTTTAACTTTTAGCATTGTTGAGGAGTCTGATAGCTTGTGGAAAAAAATATGTGGTTTCGCTAATGGGGATTAATATATGCATGTTGGTATTTCATTATGTTTGACCATAATACAGTAAATTTCACAGTGTTTTGACATATTCAAAAACTAAACTTACTACGTATACTGGAGCAAATTTTGAGCAGATGCAGTAAAATCTAAAAAGGGCAAACTAGGATAAGTTTTTAAGTGTAGAATAAGTTGAGTAGCAGTGCATCAGATTTAAAGACAATTCATGTACAATGTAGGACAAATTCATCTTGAAATTTAGAATTACTGGGAAATTAAACCGAACTTCACAGTGGATAAACACAGAGCTGAAAAAAGGTGATGTAAAGAAAATAAACCTATTCAAGGGGTTAATGAGAGCAACAGTTAGTATTCTGGGAAATTTAAAAGGCAGATAGTGAGAAATGTTTTAGAAGCGATGAAAGATATAGGAACTGTAACCATGCCATGGCACATGCAGAGGTGGAGAACAGAGATAGGGCTAACTATGATGTCATATACACAGAAGTGTGCCACTTGCAGCTTAGAATCTGTCCTATCTGTAGGAGGATGGGAGTTCTCATGTTGTACACTGTAAAGCAGAGTATTGTCTTCATAATCTGAATGTCACAGCTTTGCAGCTGTGTTTTCAAAATGTACTGCTCACTGGGCAATCTAATATTAAGTCCTACAAGAGTTACTAAAATAAAAGAAGTGTGAATTCTTATGTAGACAGGTGCACCTTCTATTTTACTGTAAGTAATGATAAAAGTGGTTTCCTTCAGGGATCACTGCTGGGGATGCTTTGCTTTTTAATGTACATGAAAGATCTTGATAAGAATAAAAATAGCAAAGAGGTTAGGTTTACACACCAAAATAAGTGGAAAAGTGGAAAATCATGAATTAGCCAAATCATTACAGAGAGAGCTGGGCAGAATACAGAGCTGGGCAAATTAGAAGCAAATGAAATCTAATGTAAATAAATTGAAGGTAATACAGTGGAACCTCGGGTCATGACCGTAATTCGTTCCAAAACTCTGGTCTAACCTGATTTGGTCGTGACCCGAAGTAATTTACCCTATAGGAATGTATGTAAATACAATTGATCCGTTCCACACCGTACGAACTGTATGTAAATATATTTTTTTTAAAGATTTTTAAGCACAAAAATTGTTAATTATACCATAGAATGCACAGCATAATAGTAAACTAAATATAAAAACATTTAAAAACTAAGAAAACCTTGAACAGAGAAAAGTAACATTGCAAGAATTCACGCTATAGCCTTACAAACTGCTCGCTGTAAACACTTTTTTTATGAGTTTTAAGCACAGGGAAAAACATGAATATTTGAAAAATCTGTAATTTAATAAACAACCAAGAAAAGTAACATTGCAACAATGCATGCTACAAACCGAAAAATGAACATTTGAAATATCCGTAATACAAAAACTAACCATAAACAACCATAAAATCTTACCTTGCATGAGTCGAGTCCTGGCATGAAGGAAGTGAGGAGGAACTGGATGGAGAGGAGGTTACAGTTTTGAGGGAGAGTTCGGCTCCATGATGGAGATGCATTGTCCATCAGAAGAAGGCATTTTTTAGGCAGAAACTTTTCACACCATCCTCTACTGGTTTAAATTCCTCACTTTCACCACTCGTAGAAGGATAGTTTTGCAGCAAATCACCATGAATCTTCCTGGCTTTCTCACATAATATCGCCTCGCTTACGCTATCCCCTGCAAGTTGCTTCTCGTTCAGCCACACTAGCAACAGTTTTTCCACCTCTTCCAGCACTTGATTCCTCTGCCTGGCTAACACTGTACACTTTAACTCCTTTTACAACCTCAGCTGCTTTAATGACCTCTTTCTGCTTCAGAATAGTCGAAATCGTAGATTTTGACTTATTGTACTTGGCGGCAAGATCAATTACACGAACGCCACGCTCATACTTTTCAATAATTTCTTTAATTTGATTTCAATTTTCTTCGAACCTTTCTTCTCACCACTCTTCACTTGCTTAGAAGCCATGGTTAACTGCAAAA
>JANRMT010062808.1:44604707-44615372 GCA_026402145.1 Polypterus bichir lapradei
GTTTTGTAGCTCTTCCTGGCTTTCTACGTAATGCGTGATTACGTGAGAGGCGTGATGATGTCATACGAAACTCCGCCCCTCCAGCTGAACTCCATTACAGTAAATGGAGAAAAACAACTTCCAGTTATGACCATTACGTGTAGAATTTCGAAATGAAACCTGCCCAACTTTTGTAAGGAAGCTGTAAGGAATGAGCCTGCCAAATTTCAGCCTTCTACCTACACGGGAAGTTGGAGAATTAGTGATGAGTCAGTCAGTCAGTCAGTCAGTCAGTCAGTCAGTGAGTGAGTGAGTGAGGGCTTTGCCGTTTATTAGTATAGATTACAAATTGGGTTACCCACAAAAACTTTTCATGTAGTGTGCATAAGACTTCTTCTAGCTGTTTCAAAATTATTAAAACCATTTTGGGTCTTGTTTAATATAAAAATGTAGTCAAGGGATGTTAATTTTGCTCAACCAAATAATTAATAATGGTGTTACTTACCTCCTGCCTTTTTTCACCCTTCTTAATGTAGTGCACTATTTCGCACGCTGCTGTCCCATAGAATTAAACCTGCTTCAAACTGCTTTAATGATCTTGTTCTTGGGCTTACTGGGAGTTATTTGCATGTCCAGTGGTTAATAGTCAAAACTAGACACAGCCTGAGTAACTAAAGGTGATGGTCCCAATATTTGTTATTTAGTTTGAGCACTCTTAGTTAAAAGAGCCATTGCGGCTCTGAACAAAGCATACTCTTCGCTAGACAAGGATCCCGACATATTGGCCACAAGCACATATTATACAATTCATTATCTACAACAATTTGTAACTCTCTTCTTTGAAATAACACAAAATTAAAGAAATGTATTGTTCACAGTGTACTTTACTGCTTCAAATTGTCAAAAACAAAATTTCACTGTTGATGTTTGACCATCCCAATAGGCAATCGCCAAGGTCCATAGCTGAGACGGTCATAAAACTTTATTACAGCACATTATTTAACACAATGAAAAAAGACATGCCTTACTGTGTAAGATCTCAATTGCTAAAGCTCAGCTGCCATTCTGAGACTTTCAATTTCAAATTTAATAAATATCTTGTTCATAGGAGACATAGCTAATGACTTGCAATTGTAGGCAGGATTATTGACACTTGTATGGTAGGTTGTACAGGTTTTGCTTCAGTTTAATTAAATATAGGACCTGTCTCGTTTCTGTATGAGGGAACATCTTTTCATTTACGCTCTGACATACTAATTGTAGTTTTATTATGCTACTTCTAATACACATTCTCAAATCCATTTTAGGGTCATGGGAGGGCTCTGGCATCACTGGAAGCACAGTGGGAAACAACCCTAAACAGTGCAGCAACTATTGTAAGGCAGACACATGCACACAAGCCCGGACATACTGGGCCAGTTTAGAGCCACCAGTGAAGCTAACCTGCATGCCTTTGGAGATGTGGAGCAAAAAGTACCCAGATGAAAACCCACAGACACATATATACTGCACCTGCAGATGGAAAACAAGCACATGCAGGAATCAAACAATGATCTCAGATCCTGGGGGCAGTAGTGCTCACCTAACCTATGCCCCATCATGTCCCATATGTTACTTATGACATCCTTAATATGTTAAAATCCATTTTTATTGTATTTTAAAATATTCTTGGATACCTGCATTGTATTACAAAATGAAAATGTGCACATAGAATAATTACTTTTGTTTTCAACTTTTGTTTTCTAAAGGTCAAGGATATTTTGAGAAGACCAAAAACTCAAGCAGAGCTCTCATTATTACTTAGAACACCAGTTGAAAATGATCTTTCACCACATTCAGAGGTGTGCCTAAATAATGTCTGCCAAGAAGAACCAAGTCATGAGCTTAAAGACAGTACTCCTCCAGCTGTAGCACTGCCGTCACAAGCTGACCTTCTGGAGCTTGGTATACACAAGAATCAGAGCTCAGAGACCAAAATACTTTCTCTAGTCAACAAAATAGATGCAAACTTTAAAAATGTGGACAATAATCAGGTAATCACAGAAGATATTACTGAGACTCAGAATCTCAGTAGACATGAGTCACCCTTAAGTCAGCTCGATACCTTTAAACAAACTTTGCTGAATCTTGAAGCAACTTTGAATAATCTTCAGAGTGAAAGTGATAAACTGAAATTATTGGGAGACAAACAAGTCATGGAAGAAAAGTATGAACTGATGGCAAATCAAGTGCGCTTGAGTATCCAAGAATTAGATGCTATAACATGGGAAAAGGAGTTTAATTTGGAGGGATTAAAAAGTAATTTGAGGCAAGAAAATTATGTTTTGAGTAAAAGGAATGAGGATTTTTTAGACCATATTAGTGAACTAGAAGACTGTTATCAACGTCAAGTGGTCACAGTTCAAGAAGAAAATATTCAGATGCAGGAGCGTATCTCTAGGCTTGAGAAGGAGGCTGAGATGCATGTTTGCACAAACTCAGAGCTGCAACAACAAGTAAAATCTCTTTCATCCTTGATTGATGACCTCAGGGAAGACTTGAAACAGAGCACAGAGGAAACTACAGATTCACAGGAAGGAATTACAGAGAACTTGCAATGTAGCCCACAGTGTGAGGAAGCCCATACAATTTCAGAGCTGCAACAGCAAGTAAAAGATCACTGCATGTTGTTCACTGACCTGAAAGAATACTTAAACACATGGTCAGAAAAGCTTAGTTATTTGCAAGATGAGCTTCTGCAATGTCACTACAGCAAGACCCATTTGAAATGTGAAAACTCTCTGTGCTCACAGGCCATTTCTCACCTGCAAGATAAGATGGTAGATTGTGCTAACTTCGTCGCCATACTTGAAAAACAAGTGAGCGAGAGATGTCAGGAGATATCCTTACAAACAGAAAAGGCAGAGTATAAGCAAAAAATTATGAAATGGGGAACAGGAACTCTTGAGCATAACTACACTATCTCAAATCTACAAGACAAAGTTAATGAGATGTCAGGGTTATCTTTGGAGCTGCAGAGTGAGATGGATGGGAAGCTTCCAGAGGACGCACATCCTAAATCTCAAAAGAATGTGTGCAAACTCAAAAGTCAAAGCCAGGAGGACTCACATGTGGGTGCAACAGAAGACAATCCCACATCACTTGCTGACATTCTAAACCCGATACCTAGTGTTCATGATCATAACCACCAGGAAAACTTTCAGGGGCTAACTCAGACAACGGCTAGTTCCCAAGCTATTGCAACACAGCAAGAAAAGGATGTTGAGTTTGCTAAGAGGGGTATTGAATTTGAGAACTATTGGAAAGAATCATCTAATGGGGAGAGTCTTTTCAATAAAAGGACTAAAGAAAACATTCAAAAAAACACCATGGTAACAACTTTAGATATGGTCACATCGGTAGCAGTATTAGAGCAGCAAGACATGGAGAGAGCAGAGTCCAGAGTTTGTGAAACAGTAAAAAGAGACTCTCAAGAACCTTCTAAGGAAATTAAATATGTTGATAGTGAAGGGACAAATGTTTTAGGTTTGGATGAAGACAGTACAAGGTTTATTTGGTTGTCCCCAGGTGACTGGACTTCTAAAGTAACAGTGGAACACTGGATGAAAAACAATATCAAAGGTAATGATGGTAATGTCGGCATCCTGAAATTCAGGACAGACAAAATACACAATGAAACTCTTTCTGATATTTTGGATGGAAGTGATCAAACTATAGTGAGATCACTTACAGGAGAAGAGGATTCTGGGTTGCTGGCTTCAGAGCATACTGGAAGGCTACAACAATATGAAGACATAATTAAATGCCTCTGGGTTGAAAACAGGGAACTGAGGGAGAGAATTCTTGCAGTGGAAACATGCAAGGAGAAAATGATGGATGAGGCAATAAGCCTGCCAAAAGTGAAATCCAACAAATTAGCCAATGTACCTGAAAAGCTGCTGAGCCAATTTCACCACTTTGACTTTGTCCAGAAATCTGTTAAGGAAAAGACTGTGGAACAAATCCAGACTAAAAATGAATTAGATTGTAAATCAATGGATGTAACCAATAATAAAAATGAACAATATCCAGAAGATTTGTTAATATCTACTAGTACCAGTCAAGGACATATTAAAGCCAGAGAATCTTTTAACATGTTGCTCAGAGGCAAAACAGAAGATGACAGTTTGTCTCTTGATTTAGATGGGATTATGCATTCCAGGCAAGGGGAAGATAACAAAAAGGTAAAGAACAGGAAATTTTAAAGTATGCTGTCTCTCATAAAAGCCACTATATGACGTAGTATGAATGCAGCTGAGGCATTTCATATTAACAAAATGAAAAACAGACACCACTACGCTATTTTTGTTTAATGTAAATTAGTATTTTTTGGGATCTGTTTCATTCAGAAAGTACTTCATGTAATTAGCTTACATGTTTACTCACTATCAAGTTCATAATAATTAATTGTCTTTTGTACATAAAACAGTAATATTCTTACTTGTGTCGCTCTCATGGATTAGCCACTGTAGTACAATACAAACAAGACACCATAATATAAACCCAAACAATTAATATAATATTTACATTATAATTCTTATAATGCAAAGTTGACTGATTCATTCACGCACTGATTCACTCATTAAAAAACACTATTTCCCATTTAGTTAAAAATCTGACATTTACCAGGATGGGACATCTAGGGCAATAGGTATCCTCTAAGATATGATATTTCAATATATTGATTCTTAGGGGTAAGCCCCTGCACAACAGAAAAAAGTAAATGCCTTGACTGACTTTATTGAAATACGGTGACATTATAGAAAATTAGCTAAGTGTTTTTTTATTTGTTGATAAATCTTTCATTTGTTAATATTTATTACTATTGTAGTAAGTTGTGTACACTGAGAGTGTGATTTATGCAAATGAAGGATGCAGCAAACACTTCATCCATGCAAATTGACAGGTCATACAAATAGGAACAGGAACCAATAGGGTGGTCAGATGACAGAAGACAGTTTGTGTCTTGGACAGGAAAAAAAGGGATGTGATCACATTGTGAAATGGAAAGGAAACGTTTGGGTGAATCTCAAGGGAGATGCAAACTTCAACGGTTAGCAAGCACGGTTTTTACTTTTAACTACCAGCCCTCTATGTATACTGACTCTCATCTTGGTGATCCATTCGCTCAGTCTACCTCCAGCCCTGAGTTGTGGTGCTGAAAACTGACCCTGCTCTTTGATCATGGTGTTGTGTTATAGTATGTTCAAGAGTAAGCATCTCCAGTGAACTAATAACATAATTAGTTAACCAAGGTGACTTACAACATTTGACATCTAACTGGTTACATTTCATTTTTCTCCAGACCAAAGGCAGATAAATTAATATGCTTATGGCCGCACAATCTCATCAGCAGATCTTGACCTCACAACTTCAGGTTATGAAGTCCAAGGTCCAAAGTCTTAACCTCTACACCACACTGCCTGCCAATAATATTATCCCATGGTTAAAAAAACAACAAAACTACAAATATTGTATACAGAAAACTGCTTAGCTATTTAACATTGTAATTCTGATACACCCTGTGAACCTTCTGCACTATAACTGTTGCCCATTGTATTACAAAATTTCCCAAATGAAGTAGGGTAGCACAGGCAGTCATACAATAAATGCAGTATTAGCTGATATGTACCCACAAGAAGCATCAAGCAGTTGTGTGCCTGAGTATTCAGTAGCCTTATGACCTGTGGATTGAAATTGTTCCAGAATCTATTGGTGCCAGTGCTAATGGTTCTGTTGTGTTTACCAGAATGACTCTGAGAGAATAGGGACTGTATGAAATGGCTGAGACCCTTCTGTGTTATATCTCTTTTGCTGTTTTTATTTCCCTCCCAATCACAAAACTATGTGGGTTCGTTTTATTGGTACATGTCCAGCGTTGTTTATCACCAAGTTTGCAACATCAATGATGGTTTTTTGTGTTTGTTTTAAAAGTTGCTCCATTACTTGTCTTTCTATAAGGTAATATACTTAACTGATTTTTTTCTTTAACAGGAAGATTGCACGGTAGAAAATGATTTACAAAAGCTGTTGGAGGACTCGAAGGCACAAATGAAGACATATCAAGATGAGCTAGAAAAGTCCAAAGCTGAAGTACAGTAATTCCAAAAAAATGGACATTTTTGCTTTAAGTCTATAGCAGGGGTCGTCAGTCACGGTCCTGGAGGGCCACAGTGGCTGCAGGTTTTTGTTCCAACCCAGTTGCTTAATAAGACACACTTATTGCTCAAGTAACACTTCTGCTTCACGTTAGTTGTCTCACTTGTTAAGATTATGAACCCTTATTGCTTATTTTTGTCTTAAGCTGCTGTATTCTTGGTTTTTAATTGCTCCTAATTAGCAATAAAATGCAAATGACAAAAGAAATCAGCATTTCTCCATTTAGCTTGTTACCATTTATACCTGAGTGTACTTATCATCATATTGGGTTTAATTAAATACTTGGAAGGAAAGCGCAGAGGAAAAAGTGAAGGCCTGAGAATTACTCATCCATTTTAGCCTTCAAATCAAATGGATGATATCCTTAGAATGGGGAAGAAAATCTCAGATATGCAAATTACCTGACATAGCAGAGTTATAGCACTATCAAGCCATGAAATTAAATTATTGGCAAGAATTGCTTTCTAATTAAGCAACTGGGTTGGAACAAAAACCTGCAGCCAATGTGGCCCTCAAGGACTGTGATTAAGGACCCCTGGTCTATAGGATAGTCTGCATCCTTAAACCAGTCTTTTATCACACAGGTTTGCAAAAGGAGTATTTGCTGTATGGTGTAATGCATTGAGATTTATTCTAAAGACATTTAAGGAGTACATTTTAATGTTATTATTAGGTGCTGCGCTTATACATGAGGTAACAACTTTTAGTTCATCTTTAACTTCCAGGGTAAAAAATTTCTTAGTGACAGCATCTTAAGTGCAGACAGTACTATTTAAAACATGCAGACAACTTAAAGGACATTTAAATTGCTTTAAATGGTTGTTGGTGCCAAATGTATCAATGGAAATAAATCAAGACCAGCAAATGTTCTGGTAATTCTGGCACAGTGTCATGGGTATATTGAAAATGGGCTACTAACCCCCAAAAGTTCACCTGATTATGATCCTGTAATTGGAAGGACACTGTAGATGGAGGCAGATGCAATTCATTGCCACAGACAGCCAAATTATACTGTATTTCTGCTATCCTTCTATACTACTAAACCGCCAAGAGACATAATAAGGCAGACAGGTGTTGTTTTTTTATTATTACAAGCAGAAATGCTAAAGGAGGTGTATCTTAAATGAAGTCATTTTTATAAGCAGTAGATTTATGGGGATTTATACAAATGGAAGACATTCTAAAATGAGTGCAGTGCTAATTGTTTTCTTCCTACCATTTATAGCCTTTTTTAGTTTTATTTTTGAGCAATGTTTTAGGCTGTGCTCTTACACTTATTTTTTTGTACTACTTTGGTATTTGTCTACATACTTTCACTTATTAGAGTAAACTTTCTAATGTGTGATCAAGTATATCAAGACAGCTAAGGTGTTTAAACAACACCTGGGCACAAATACTTCATGACTTCTGTACGTAGTCTATCTGACCATAACATTGACAGAGGCTTTCGGAACCTATTGGTGTATGCTCCACATATGGAACATGAATCAAGTAACAGCAAAATATCAAAGGGAGCTACAGGAAATTTTGAAAAAAAAATAAATAAATAAGAGGCTAAGAAAATAGAATACCTCTCCAGTTCTTAGTGTTAGTGTAAAGGAGGCTATCCCCTGCGCCTAAGAGTTGTGAATGAGGCTTATGAGAATGCAGAACCTGTCAGTGTTGGTACAATTTTTTCCCATGAAATAGCTTGTGCATTTATTAAACTACCAAATAGTGCATTTGCAGCCCCTGGTATAACTAAAGAAATTTCCTGTTTAAATGAAGTTTTAGAAATTTGGTGAATCTTAGGAGACATGGCAGTATAAAGCAATATAACGCCCAGCCCACAAACATCCAGGATTCATTATTCATTCATTATAAGATTTTAAGATTTGTTGTAATCTGTTCCAAATATATATATATATATATATATATTAAAACAGACCGGTTTAAATCACCCCACACACGTTTATTTACATGTTTATTTGGCGGAAGTGCCGGCTGCATACCCGGAAGCACTCCGGGTGTCCCTGCTTCTCTTCACCCCAGCACTTCTGGGTGTGGCAGAAGTGCTGAGGTCCAGGGCTCCCAAGGCATCCGGGCGCCCACTGGCGGTGACTACGGGCCCCTACAGGGTTGAGCTTCCATGCTCTGTACACATGGTCCCCCTAGCCGCCAGGGTGGTCGCCCCCACATGGTCTGGGGCAGGTGTAAGCCGTCTTCCGGGGTGTCACGGCCGGGTCGCCCAGCCACCTGCGATAAAATATATATATATATAATATTTTTTTTTTTCTTTTTTTCATGGTATTCGTAGTCTGAATCACAATCTGATTGTATGGGTGGTTACCTACCAGGTAACGCTTGTGGTTGGTCTGCAAGTCGGCAAACATCAGCCACGGTGCCCTCTTTCAGTTGCGAGAAGCAGATCATAGAATGGTTGAATAGTTTACTGTCAAATAATGCAAACAGTACGCGACACGTGTTTCGCCCTAATTCTGGGCTCATCAGGTGTACACACTCGCTGCACTCCCTCTCGTGGATCGAACCTCTGATCACAAGCGTTACCTGGTAGGTAACCACCCATACAATCAGATTGTAATTCAGACTATGAATGCCATGAATGTAATTACACCGATATACATGCTGTCAAATAAACGAACCACACACCGTGGTGCAACGTAAAGAGGCTTCGCCTCTAGCGCTGACATCCAAGGTTTGATTCCCGAGAGGGGGTGCAATGAGTGTGTACGCCTGATGAGCCCAGAATTAGGGTGAAACACGTGTTGCATATTCTTTGCATTATTTGACAGTAAACTATTTAACCATATATAAAAGTGTACTGTATACTATATATATATATATATATATATATATATGTAAAGATTTTTTTAAAATTTGGATTGCTTAAAAGATATTACATTCTTTAGAACTCTTGCGTTAACAGTCAGTACTATTTGGACGATGGTAAATTAACTGGCAAAAAAACTGGTGGGGAAAATGGAAAATGTAATTGAGCTTAATATACAAATATAAAAGCTTGGCAAAACCAAATGAGATGAATACAGTAAGAAATTGCCTGATATTAATTACTTTTTAATATTCTGGCTCTTGCTTTCTTTTGAGATGACATACAATTATAATAATAAATTATGTGTGTGCCATAAGCTATACCTGTATGACCCCAGACACAGTTGCTTGCCAGTGTTTTACTTGACTTTGTCAGTTTACTTCAGAGATTATTCAATTGATGTCCAAATTGGTTGCCATGCAAGTCCTTTTAATCTAAAAGCACTTTGTTATTCAAAGTATCACTCGAAGTGTACCTGCCACAGGAAAAATACTAATTCTTTGGATCAGCATCATCTTTGAGCAAATTTTTAAATATAACTGCAATCCATTAAATTTATTTGATTAAGCAATCCATACATTTTAGAATATGATTTGTATTCTATCAGTCCCTTGTTTCTTCAAGTAAAACCAGTTTACTTAATATTATCAGCTAAGTTAGAAATCTTAAAATATGCCCTTTCCATAACATTTTCTATCAGTCTGTAAAACAGCTGGTCTAAGCAGTATTTTTACGTTGGTTTATTTTTAAAGCTCGCTCTTTATGAAGCAGGAGCCCAGAGCCTTTCTGCTATAGTGACTGTCACAGACTGAGACTTAGTCCTTCACAGCAGACACATGACTACAGGACATCATGATATGTTAGGTCACCTAATAGATCATGTGGGCAAAACCAGAGTACCCTGAGGGAACCATCAAAATACAAGTAAACTGATGCTATGCCAGAACAGATTTGAAAGTGAGATTTAAACAATGTGAGGCTGTCTATACCAACATGTTGTCCCTTCATATACAGTAAAATGAAAATATACCGAAGAACAGACAGACACTCCAACCATGTAGTCAGACAGCATCCCTTCAGATGTTAGTCATTGCTTCTGAGTCTCTCTCTCAACTCTAGGCAGAATGGATATATTTGTAAATAATGGAAGATTGAATGACTGCTAATATACAATGTTCTTTAGATCGGTATTACTTGTAGGATTCAAAATATTGCTAATTAAATATGTATATTAATTGTTTAAAGTACATGTATTATTGTTCATTGATGCTCTCTGTTTAGGCTCAGAAGTGGTACAGAGACCTTGGGATTGCAGAGTACAAACGTGAAGAAGCTTTGAAAAAGCTTGACCAGGCTATAAATGAGGTTAAGAGAATGAGAGGACACTCTAAAGATTCAGATGAACTGAGAAAGGAGAATGCAAAGCTAAAACAAGAGGTACTCAAGCATGAAGAAGGTTTAATTGCAATTCTGCCTTATTTAGGCATTACCAAGGATTTAAGTGTTTAAAATTACACATGCCTCCTGTTGTTAAATAAAAGGCATTAATTCTATTAATAAACATCTTTTTATAGTAAATGTGTTTGTAAATTATATACAGTATATATATATATATATATATATATATATATATACACACAGTGGTGTGAAAAACTATT
>JANRMT010062808.1:44624807-44637307 GCA_026402145.1 Polypterus bichir lapradei
GATTACTGCTTTGCACACTCTTGGCATTCTCTCGATGAGCTTCAACAGGTAGTCACCTGAAATGGTTTTCACTTCACAGGTGTGCCTTATCAGGGTTATTTAGTGGAATTTCTTGCTTTATCAATGGGGTTGGGACCAGCAGTTGTGTTGTGCAGAAGTCAGGTTAGTTGGACGATCATTTATTTTTCAACAGGACAATGACCCCAAACACACCTCCAGGCTGTGTAAGGGCTATTTGACCAAGAAGGAGAGTGATGGAGTGCTGTAAATGGTCATGAAAATGAAGAAAACACATTGAATGAGGAGGTGTGTCCAAACTTTTGGCCTGTACTGTATATATATATATATATATATATATATATTTGTTAAATCAAGTTATTGAATTCACTTTATTTTTTAGTAAATGAAATCTATGAATATGTATAATTTAATTTATATCAGAGTTGTTATGCCCAAGTTGAAAATGCCAATCACAAAGGCAGGAATAAATAGGACTAGTTGATGGAAGAAGAATGAATCAAGGTCAAAAAAACTAACTGAAGATAATTTCCAAAATAAGTCAAAAATAATCAGAAAATCTTCAGAGCCCAAAACATCATTCATACATCGAAAAGTCACAAAAAAAGTCAAATATTGTAAATATTTAAAACTTGTATACCCTCACTTAGCAACCCAATTAATACATTTTACCTTTTTCTCCTCTCACTTGGATGCCTGTATTAGCACTCCATTATTCTAAAAATCTAACTGCCACTTGATGACAATGGAGAGCTGTTCAGACTAAAAAAACACAAAATTGCGGTGATCATGAGAAAAAATGTCAACAAAGTAGTGACATGATTATGTCACCAAAACAACATTAAAAAATCATACTGGAGGTAATAAAAAAAAATGTAAAATTCCAATGTCAAAAGATTCTGTGTAAATCACAACCTTAAAATCATAATAATAGTTATCAATAAATGGAAAACGCATTACATTTGTTATTGTTTTGTTATGCAGTTACATATTATAACATCTTAAATGACCATTATAAAAATTTTTAATTCCAAACTGCTTTTCAATCATTTGTGAAGGACACTCTTGGTGGGAAGTATTCTGGTCTTAAAATATATTTATGTATATGTAATTCAGTGGCGATTGTTTTAAAAATGCACAAAATAATGCACAGTAAAATAAGCTAAAAGTGTTACCTGCTGTCTTAAATGTCAACCAAAACCATTTACACAACTTGTCATTCACCAAGTAGAATAGATAATGATTATTATCAGAAACCTTTAAGTGTGTATTTTTTTAGAAACCATTATATGCTGGACAGACTGGTAGGTTGTAAATTTTGTACCACCAAAGAACATCAAGTCAAACCTACACAACAGTTGGCTGGACCTGTATCACCAGCAAATTATCTGAAGCAATTATAAAAGATAAGATCCAGGGCAGCTGTGTTAGTGAATGTCTAAAATGCGTTTTGGCAGTGACACCTTCTTTCACTAATATATTGTAGTTTTTGATTGATAGACACAGTAGGTGGTATTTTTTTAACCTCACAGAAGATCAAATGCACCAGCAACAAAACTGAGCATGAAGTACACACACAGGTAGGTATAATGCAAAACAGTAAGCAAAAAGTAAAACTCAATATTCATGTGTAAAACACGGTAAAAACAGTATTTATATAATGTACATAAGAGGGTTGATTGAAAGGTAATTAAACTAATTTTTTAATTAGAACTGAATGACTCCACAGGCTTGGAACAAATTTATTTTTTGAAGTAATATCCTTCATATTGAATACATTTTTTACAACATTTCCAAAAACAATTCAAAGACAAGTACAGACTTTTATGACACTTTTAGCAATGCAGCCATGCCATTTTTCACTTCATCAACAAAGGAGACATGTAGTGTGTAGTTGGTTTTTCAGCGTTGGGAATACCCACAAATCACATGACACCAAATCTGGGCTATATGGAGGGTGCTTTTCCATCAATTTCAATCAGTTCTGCCAATGCAACAGCATCAACATGTGGCCTGATGTTGTCATGAACCAAAAACACTGTTTCTTGAGCATGTTGACATCTGTAACCATGGTGGATAGCCTCCCTGAACACACTTCACCATTCACTTGTGTGTTGATAACCTTAAAGTACTTCCACCACCGAAATATAGCAGCTTGGCTAATTGTTTCATCACTGTATGGTTGCTGTAACATTACAAGAGTTTCATTTTTGCTTGTCCGAAGCTTAAAATAAAATTCAATTACATTCCTCTGCCATACTGTGAGTGCTTCCACTCGCTGTGACAGAACGCTGAAGAATATGGTGGGCCAACTGCAGGTTCATAAACATCAATGTATACCATTCACAAACACATGTACAGTATTCCCATGTCAACCTTCATAAAAGACTAACAGAGACAGGCTCATTACTTTTCAATCAGCTCTTGCATTCATTAGTGCCTTAACTAATTACATCCGCAGTATAATGCTGTTATGGCAATGTGACCTTTATAAATAGCTAGGGTGAAAATGAGCATATGGGTGGAGGCATTATTCAGTGTAATTGCTACAGGTGAAACAAACCTCAAGTAGCACTTCTGTGCACACCATTGTGAAATAAGCTGGTAGCTAAAAAATGCTTCAGGTCAACCTATCTTGGAGAATATGGACAACATTAGTTATTATAGCCTGTAATGTGCATCATCCTCTTTCCTCATTCCAGTGAGTCTAGGGGTCAGTGTTGTTATACAGCATCAGATATCTCCTGAGTTGGAGTTATCCATCCATCCATTATCCAACCCGCTGTATCCTAACTACAGGGTCACAGGGGTCTGCTGGAGCCAATCCCAGCCAACACAGGGTGCATGGCAGGAAACAAACCCTGGGCAGGGTGCCAGCCCACCGCAGGGCGCGCATACGCACACACACACACACCCACACGCCAAGCACGCACTAGGGACAATTTAGAATCGCCAATGCACCTAACCTGCATGTCTTTGGACTGTGGGAGGAAACTGGAGTACCTGGAGGAAACCCACGCAGACACGGGAAGAACATGCAAACTCCACGTAGGGAGGACGCAGGAAGCGAACCAGGGTCTCCTAACTGCGAGGCAGAGTTGGAGTTATTCTCCCAGTAAATCAATAAAGTACTGGTGGAATATATATTGAGCAGGTTATCACACACGTTGAAAGATCGGCACCTCCACAAAAAGAAGAACTTGCTCTAGCCCTTACAGTACAGATGGTCTGTGTGATTATAGTTATTTATACAATGTTACACAGCTCTGCTTTTCATACAGTACTCAATGAGAGATCATAAACTAAACGCTAGACATTGGAGTCCAGTGAGTAGTTTGTAAATAAGAGCAGAATTAGCTTAAGCACAGAAAAAATGGTTTATGATAAGAACATTTTTCTAGAATTAGTTCTAGAATTCCACACCATCAATGGTAGGACTGCTGCTTTTCTGTTGTAAATGATTTTAACATAATTTCAGCACTACCCATTCTTGATGCATGAGCTAGTGTTCACTAATAAGATGAATAAAAATAAACTCATATTTAAGAACAACATCTACGACATTATTCATTCACTTCAACTGGACTAATTTAGAGATGTCAAATCAACCTAAAGCAAATGCCATTAACAGAAAACTGGAGTAGCAACAGAAAACAAAGACAAATTTGACATATTGTTTAGAGCAGGATTTAAATCCTATAGGACATTGTGAGGCAAAAACTCTGTTGTATATGCATAATGTCTACTAGTATTATCACAACTAGCTGTGCAAGCCTGTACTGTAAAAAGCTTGGGTCTTAGAAACTACTGAAATCGTCAGGAAAAAAAAAAAATGCAATGTAGAGATGTGAGGTAATTCAAAGGAACTACTCTGGGGGTCTCCTAGAAGGTTTCGTTTTGCCAATATGCTCACCTCGCTTGTGCGTAAGTGGCTAAGCAATTTTGTCTTTCTTCGGAGGTTTCGTTTTGCTGACGTGCTGGCCTCGCTTGTGTTATTAGCGGCTAAGCGAGATTCTGTTTCCTCAGAGGTTGAGCCCTTACCCCGACTCCACCTCTCACTTCCGGGCCGCACAGACAGATACACACACTTCCATGCGTAGACGTTTATATATAAGAAAACTGAAATACCTTCAATACATATGTGTTTGTAACAACAGTACACATTTGAAATAAAAATCCTCTGTAGGACTAGTTGACTAATTGGTAGAATATAATTTAAAAAGTTCTAAAGTTGTTAGAAGACTATGAAAATCAAAATGTTCACACACTTCAGGGTTGTGTGAAGAAGTGAGCCTTTAAATGATACCTTTAGGTCAGATCTATGGAAACAATTTGGATGGTGAGTGGAAGCTTCTTTTAGAGTTAAGAATCAAAACTTCAGTTACGTTTATAGTACTTTCAGTAAAGAAACACAGGCAGTAAACAAGCCAGAGCTGAATGGTGAAATCAAAGAGAACCTTAATAAAAGACCTAAGGAAGTCAAAAATGGAGACATAGAGAGGCTGAAGTGCAGTTGCTGGTAGCTCCACCCGAGAAATGCTGACTGAGAGAGAATGAGACTGTGATGAAGAAGCTCAGTAGCATAAATGGTAAGCAACGGACTTACTGTAAACTGGCAGGCAAATGGTACTTTAATGTTTTTCAAATTTAAGCAAAATAGGGAGAAAGTTGTAGAAAAAATTATGTGTGTGAATAATTGCCCTTGGTATATAGTGTGCAGCTGCTGCAGTTAGGCAATTAACATAAACCATCCAGAGAGGTTAAAAAAGAAAAATACTTTTGACTGATTTAATAAATATTAAATTTTGAACTGTAATATTTTAATAGGTTAATTTCAAAAATAACTTTAGTTATATTTTAATTTAATACATAACATTTATTTTTATGTGCTTACATATTACATTACATTATTTTTCACCTTTAACTATGAGAGCAACAAAAATTTAATTGTGTAAATATGATATTATAGTGTCACACACACGCGAATAGGAAGCAGCCAACGGGCCCGACACTGCAGGAAAATAACAATCGAAGGGAATGGACAAGGAATGCTTGTGTCTCTCTCTCTTCTTCTCCAGGTGAAAGGAAGACGATTAAACATTTGGAACTCAAACACAGTTACACACATCCACAACACGTAATCCATTTCCGACTTTTGAACGAAACGCCACTGGATGACTTAATTTCCCATACACCCCCAATGACCTCATTTCCACCTTTCCTCTGCATCCTCATCTCTGGTCCTCTACCTCTATAACAAATGTTATTTCCTGTCCATCTGCTATAAAAGTCCCCCTGGTTCACTCAATCATATCTACTGAAGTCTGTTATGTACTCATTTTGTGTTACAGAGAGACAAATCAAAGTGACTTACAGTATACGGGATGGCATCCCAAACATTTATATGCGTCTTTGTGCTTTTTATTTTGCAATAGATAGATATAGATTATTTGCATATTCTGTCAACCAGGATGGGTGATATTTTAATTTGAGATCGGTCAAGCTAAACAGGAATGCAGGGTTTCAAAACAAAGTGGGATTTCAGAGTATTTTGAATACCGTAGTTTAGGTTATAGATTTTGAGTCCCACTGAAACAACCTTAAGCTGGGCATGGGAAGAGTTTTATGCTTATGAGCCTAGTGATAATGATGGTTGTAACATTTTCTGTATTTTATTTTTTGTGCATACTTTCACTATATTTTGAGAAACTGTAAGGTGTCAGTATGCTCTTCTAGTAGCGATCAAAACATTCTGTTAAGTAAGACAGGGTGTCCTGTTTTACATGCTCATTGGGCAAGAAGAAGAGGGAGCTACTGTCTTTTAAAGAAACAGGTACTTTTGAGAGCCTTATCTCTCTCTCTCATTTTATTCCAAGGAAAGAAATTTTTATCTTCATTTTGTTTGGGAAAACATCTTCAACTAAGCAAAAGAGCCATTTAGGATTGTTTACCAGTGCCTTGCTGTTGCAAATGGGACTGCATTAAGACTTAACCCACCCAGGTTGTATAATTCTATATATTACTTGGCATTTACTGCTATTACTTTTCATGCAGATAAACATACTTTGTCGGTGAAATCTTAAAACTGCTTCTAATAAGCCGTGGAGTTAGAGTATTCATTCCTTGTCTAAATACCTTATCTAAATGATGTCCCTTAAGAGCACAAGCCTCTGTGAAGTCTTCTACTGATGGTAGACTGGCTTGAAATAAAGATTTAAAAAATACAAAAAAACAGGCAAAATTTTTAAGTAAGTAAGTTATGACATTTCTTCCTATTATCCATCCATCTAAAAAAGTAAGAGGTTAGTAGGTACCTTTCTTGTTTAATGTATATCACAAGTGATCTGATAACACTGTAAAACACATTCCCTAACACTTTAGAGAAGATCATACCATGTCACAGATAGTAGGATCATTTTGAAGAAAGCAAGTGAAATCATTCAATCAAGAAATACCAAAGGAAACTAGTTTGTATTCCTACAAAAAGAACCTAATCTTCTGCATACAGATGAGCTTGCAAGAACTTCACCTAATCAGCCCTACCTACCTTGAATATCTTGGTCCTGTGAGCAAAAGAAAGTAATGACACCTTTAGCAAATACTATGTGAATTTCCCCTTGGGATTAATAAAGTATCTATCTATCTACTAATATTAAGGCATGAACAAAAGTCCAAAATAATTAAACAACAAACAAGGAGGATAAACAAAAACATTTGACTAATAGAACCAAATAAAAAAGTCAGAGCTCTACAGAACCTGACAATGTGTTTTGTGAATTCCATTTTGAAATAATATATGTATTTTCAAAAAAAGAAAATGAGAAATGTATTTTTGACAGGAATTCTAATAGACCGCTGCTGTGTTCAGATCAGTTTCACTGCCAAGATTTGGATTTCAACTCTGGCATAAGCACGTTTGAGAATGTTGTGCTGTTTTTATTTTGGGAATAGTAAAGCATGCCAGTGTGTGAAGGCTTTTGGGAAATGGGAGCAGAAACACCTGTAAGGTACTCTTCCCCAAGTGGTGCCTAAGGGTATGTAAACATGTGCTGTGGATGTGTGAGTCTATGCTTAGAATAAGAAAGTTGAAATGAAGGCTAATGAGAGATTTTCAGACCACCTATCTGCTAGATGGCAGAAAAGGGGTTACTGTTTGCAAAAGGAGAAATCAAGTTGTCTCCTTAGAATAGAAAGGCCCTTGCCCATTGCATACCCTATGATGTCATGCTCAAAATGGTATAACACCCTCTTTTGGAAGATTAAATGGGAGGGAATTTACTTTTCACTGTGTTCTTGTGGTGGAGGTAGTCATCTTGCCTACTTCTAAGTAGTGTACCATTCAACGATATATTGATATTAATTTTGTGGAAGCCCTAAACTAGTATATACAAATTTTCAGTTGGACAAAGTAGTATTACATCTTCATCTTTACTGCATGTTTAATTGTTATATTTTTCACTTTGGAAATTAAATGCATCAGTGCAGACTGTGGCAGTGTCAGCCTGTAGGAGTCAAACCTAACCAACAATCTATAGACCAGACCTGTTTAGCTGGAAAGGAAACTTTATTTTAGCAATGCAGGTTCAATTTTAAAGGAATATCCATACTGAACAGCAATAATTGCAAATGCAAACTCACCCCACCAAACTGATAGCTCACAGTATTCAGCACAACAGAAAGATAATAGTCTTCTGCCAGGAAGAGTTTTACAGTCACTATATTTATTGAGATCATCATAAGAACAGAAAGAAACGTTTCAAAGACACTGCTCAACCTATTTTATTTAAAAAAGTAAACCCCACATTCCTCCAGTCACTGGTCACTGTGATCTACAGGTGAAAAGTAAATTGGAAGTGCATAGAAGAATATGACAAAGTAAAGCATATGTCTGTAGCTGTTTGGCATGACATTGTCTTACAGAAAATGTTGTAGAAAAGAACCTACCTGGGCTATAGTTTTTATGAGATCCCATACAATAGTGTTAGATTGGATCTGAACATGTCATTTGAAGACATTTTGCAAGCTGAACTATCAATGTGCACCTGCACACAGTTACTTGGAGCTTTGCCTGTTTATTTCACCCAACTTCCTTAATTTTGGAATATCAAAAAATATCTTTCGAACTACATAATTCACGATAGCTAATACATCATCCTCAACCGTAAAATAAACAACAACTAAACAGAATTAAGCAGGCTTATTCCCAGGCATGCCTTTGTTTTTCAACAGCAGTAACAGTAAATTCTACACTAAAGCAAAGTGATGTATGCTTAATAGCAATTTTGTACATTTAGTCACATATGCACCACTATTTGCCAGTTGTTCTGAGCCTTGCCAATGGGTGTGCACTTACCTTCTGTCACGACAATCCTGCCTTTTTCTCTCTCAACTTTAATTAGAACACTAGAACAATTTTCATAAGAATGGGCCATTAAGCTCAATAACTGCATCAATCCAATTTATCTAATTTCTTGAAAATAACATTGAGTTGAGATTTGAAGGTCCCTAAAGTGCAACTATCTCCCACAATGCTTGGCATCTTATTCCTTGCATCTGTGGGTTTCTGTCTGAAGACAAACATTACAGCATTTGTGTGAAATATGCCCTTAACAGATCTCATTCTGTGTCTCTGTATTCTTGTTGAAGAATACCTTTTAAAATAATTGCTGGGTTCCATTGTACTAATTCCTTTCATAATAATTTTATACTCTTCAGCCATGTCACCACTTAATCATATTTAATACATTTGCTTAAATTGAAAAGCATCAACTCTGTCAGTATTTCCATAGCTCATACTTCTCTGTCCTATAATGAGCCTAGTTGTTCTCCTCTGTTCTTTCTCCAATACAGCAATAATATGGATACCAACACTGCACACAGTACTCCAGGGGAAGCCTCACTAGTGATTTATATAACTTAAGTATAACCTCCTTTGACTTACAACCTTTTGACGCTCCTTATCAGTATATTATGGGCTCATACAGGTTAAGTTTAGCAGCAAGGCAAACATTGAGAATAACAATGGTATGAGAGCTTGTTTATATAAATCATTGGACATATTTAAATTACACTTTAAAAAAATTTAGCCTGAGCGCTTGAATTACCAATAAAGTAGGACTGCAGTTGAAGAATTACCAAAGAAAATTAAGTGGAACAGGAGAACTAGACCTCTTTAAAAATCATAGTTTCTTAAAAATAACTGATCATTTTGTCATATACTTTTCCAATATGTTAAGCATCTCAAACCATGAATTATATTCAGGAACATTCACTGCTCCAAAGTAAACATATTTGATAGATTGCAAAACTTAGTTTCATGTTTGTTATGGTGCCCCATATACCACCATTATAAGTAGCTGTGTCTACATGAGTTTGTCTTTGGATTTTCGGGTTTTCGTAAAGAAGTAGCTGTTAGATTAACTGGTTACTTTAAATTGGTCACACCTCAATGGAGTGTATGAGTGTAAGAGTGTCCTACAAGGCAGTAGCACCCTAGCTAGGACTGGTTTTTGGCTTGCACTAGTGCTGTTGGGATAGGCTCTGCTCCCAGATGCCTAGATTAAGTGTGCTCAATGAAACATGGATGAAAAACAAATACTTACTTAAAATACAAAATATTAGGAAATAAAGAACATTAACATATGGAGACAGCAAGATTATCACACTGAATGAGTAAAGATCACATTGGTAGTTAGAATGCAAAATATTAGGAAATAAAGAACATTAACATATGGAAAGAGCAAGATTATCACACTGAATGGGTAAAGGTCACATTGGTAGTTATTAGGTGCACTGTTTTTGTACAAAGCACACACAAACAACAATAGTAAGGTGAAAATGTTATTATTGGTAATAGTTTCACATTTTATTTGTACTATAATAATGACAGTATAGGTAATTCCTGTCCTTTTTGTTTGCATTGTGAAATGCTTTAGGTTTAAAATGATATTAATGTATTTATTAAATGGTATGATTTATTTTATGTCAGACATCAAAGGTTTTTAATTATCAAGCCAGTGGTTTTCACATCTCCATCAAACAGCTTTTACTGATGTGATTTTTCTCCTCATTGATAATTTCTACAGTAAATTAGAAAAAAAAACTCACAGATTGGTTACCTGTGTATGTAAGAATTAATCGTATTTCAAATATACACAATTTTCTCTACAAAGTGTGACATTTGCCAGTATGAAGGTTTGGGTGAACACTGACATTCACTAATTTCCTAGAGGTAGAATAATGTAACAGTTAGTAGGTAAAAATGACAAGGATGTGTTTGAAGGACACAGTCAGCAGCGGCACTACAGGTAGACAGCTCCAGGGTAATTGGCACTGGTGCCTGAAATATGTCACTAGATGGCCCTGCAACATCTTTTTAGCAGAAACAAAAAGTAAAGATCGCAGAAATCGGGGCTCTATCATGCAGTTAAACATTTTATAATTTCAGGAAGCTAAAGTTACTAACATACCACTTTCACAAATAAGCCATTGGCTGTAAGGGCTGTCATGATGAATCCTCTTTCCTGATAACTCCTGATAACAAACATACTGCTCCCTTACTTTGTCTCGGGGGTTGCCTGCCCTTACTCGCCTTTCTCATTCTGCTGAATGATACTAGTAGAGAGATCTGCAAGTGAAATCAGCACCTACATTTGTGTAGTATGGCAGAGACAAATGGATTGACCATTAGAAAAGAAGTTTTTTCATTTATTAACATATCTATACTAATAAAAGGCAAAGCCCTCACTGACTGACGTAACGGTCATAACTGGAACCTACTTACGTACATATATACGGCCATAGCCTGCAGCTCGGTCGCCGTGTGAGTTGCGTCCCCCATCATCACACCTCCCATGTAATTGAGTGCCTGCCCATATAAGGCCGTCCGTCAGCAGCAATCCAATAGACACGCTGCCGCTAAATATTCGCGGGTGAAGGACTGTGCTTATGCAAATGAAGATGAGACGGTCAGGGATAGACTAGTATTTGGCACAAACTCAGCAAAAGTGTGAGAGAAACTTTTAAGTGCCAGGCCTTAGCTAACATTAAATAAAGCTGTGGACATCGCAAGATTGCATGAGATAGCACAAGCACAGCTGAGAACCTTCGATGCATGTACTCCGAGCGGCTCATGTGAACTTACTGTGAATGCAGTACGCAGAGAACAAGCAAGAGCTCCAAAGAGCGCTGAACAAAAAACGCATTACACAATTGAGAAGGCCGGAAAAGAATATGAAGCGACTGATGCATACAAGCATATTCATAAGTGCAGCTACTGCGGAAACAAAGCACACGGTGGAAAAAGTCAATGTCCAGCTAAAGGAAGACAGTGTAAAAAATGTGGTAAATTGAACCACTTCTCTATAGTTTGCAGGACTGGGAAAGGTAAACCCGTGCATGCAGTGTGTGATGTCTCAGATAAAGAGGAAGACAAGCTGTTTATTGATGCAGTAAGAGACGAACAACCCTCTGAAGCTGAACAAGCCTTTGAGGACATATCAATAAGAAAGCATGGTGTAAAGCTTAAGTTTAAATTAAGTTCATAGACACGCTGCCGCTGGCGTTTGTCATTCCTACAACGAATACGATATTCGCGAGATACAAGTTTAATGAGAAGATGCAGGGTATAAAGGAGACTTTTGATCACTTTGTAACGGAGTTAAAATTGCTGGTGAAGGACTGTGCTTATGCAAACGAATAGGAAAGCAAGGTGTAAAGCTTAAGTTTAAATTAAGTTCATAGACACGCTGCTGCTGGCGTTTGCCATGCCTAAGACGAATACGATATTCGCGAGATACAAGTTTAATGATTGGACGCAGGGTATAAACGAGACTTTCGATCATTTTGTAACGGAGTTAAAATTGCTGGTGAAGGACTGTGCTTATGCAAACGAAGATGAGATGGTCAGGGATAGAATAGTGTTTGTCACAAACTCAGCAAAAGTGCGAGAGAAACTTTTAAGTGCCAGGTCTGAGCTAACATTAAATGAAGCCATGGACATCGCAAGATCGCACGAGATAGCACAAGGACAGCTGAGAACCTTTGATGCATGTATTTCGAGTGGCTCACATGAACTAACTGTGAATGCAGCACGCAGACAACAAGCAAGAGCTCCAAGGAGCGCTGAACAAAAAACGCATTACACAATTGAGACGGCAGCAAAAGAATATGAAGCGACTGACGCATACACGCATATTCATAAGTTCACCTACTGCGGAAACAAACCACACGGTGGAAAAAGTCAATGTCCAGCTAAAGGAAGACAGTGTAAAAAATGTGGTAAATTGAACCACTTTGCTAAAGTTTGCAGGACTGGGAAAGGTAAACCCGTGCATGCAGTGTGTGATGTCTCAGATAAAGAGGAAGACGAGGTGTTTATTGATTCAGTAGGAAAGGAACAACCCTCTGACGCTGAACAAGTCTATGTAGACATATCAAAAGGAAAGCAAGGTGTAAAGCTTAAGTTTAAATTACGTTCATAG
>JANRMT010062808.1:44640672-44651219 GCA_026402145.1 Polypterus bichir lapradei
CAGGGAGACAGGAAGGACAGCTGATCATCCTCGCAGTGGAAGACCACGTGTAACAACACCTGCACAGGATCGGTACATCCGAATATCACACCTGCGTGACAGGTACAGGATGGCCACAACAACTGCCCGAGTCACACCAGGAACACACAATCCCTCCATCAGTGCTCAGACTGTCCGCAATAGGCTGAGAGAGGCTGGACTGAGGGCTTGCAGGCCTGTTGTAAGGCAGGTCCTTACCAGACATCACCAGCAACAACGCCGCCTATGGGCACAAACCCACCTTCGCTGGACCAGACAGGAGTGGCAAAAAGTGCGTGAGTTTCTGCATGACAGCAATGTCAGTGTTCTGCCATGGCCAGCGAAGAGCCCAGATCTCAATCCCATTGAGCACGTCTGGGACCTGTTGGATCGCAGGGTGAGGGCTAGGGCCATTCCCCCCAGAAATGTCCAGGAACTTGCAGGTGCCTTGGTGGAAGAGTGGGGTAACATCTCACAGCAAGAACTGACAAATCTGGTCCAGTCCATGAGGAGGAGATGCACTGCAGTACTTCAAGCAGCTGGTGGCCACACCAGATACTGACTGGTACTTTTGATTTTGAGCCACCCTTCATTCAGGGACACATTGTGAAACATTTTTAGTTTATGTCTTATGGTGTTGACTCTTTTAGTGTTCATACAAATATTTACACATTAAGTCTACTGAAAGTAAAAACAGTTGAAAGTCAGGGGACGTTTCTTTTTTTGCTGAGTATATATATATATATCTTTTTGAAGCTTTATTAACTGTGCCTTTTTTACGCTAGCTTCATGCATACTTGTAACACATCATTGTTATATTTGAAATCACAGTATTTTCTCATGACCTTCTACACGTAACCATTTTCTTACCCTTCGTTTGTGCTAACTGTTGCTGCCAAGGTGGGCTGTAGCTCCATATGAAACTATCTATTTGTGGTAAAGTGAAATTAGGGGTCTGTGGTAGTGTGTTTTTTTAGAAAAGTCAATGGAGTAGCTCAGATCCTGTGAGAGTAGGTGTGGGGGAGGAAAGTCATGTGGCTGCAGAGATCCTGATGAGTGAATTTGCTAATTGAGCTTAACATGCATGAGAATGGTTGGTGCAGCTGTCCCTCATTGAGGCTCTGCGGGTCGTTTGGCACACCTGCGCTCACTTAGGATAAAATGGGTCTGAGAGTGAGAGATGGAAAGAAAGAGAAAGTGGAAAGGAAAATGACAGATTGGAGGTGAAACCATGGAAAAGGCAAAGAGAGAGAGAGTAAAAGTCAGGATCAAGGTTGAGCCGGGTGAAGAGGAAAGGAGGCAGGGTGGACAGGGAAACCCTGTACACAGAGAAAGAAATGGTGTTCCGGGGTAGGGTTGGTCATGCTGAACATTGGAAAGGAGCAGGAGTGGCTAATTGCTATGAAGAATTTTCCTACAAACACCTAAGAATGATGGTGGGACAATGGAGCTGGGTGCTGAGGGATGGTGGTGGGGAAAAGAGCCAAAGGTGGATGACTGCACTTGCTGGCATCTCAGTCAGCTAAGTAGACCCAATGGGTGAGCAGAGGAGACAGGTTTGAGAGACTGACACACTGGGACTTGATATCCAGAGGAAGGAAAAAAAATTGTTGATCCTGACTGTGTTTCAATTTTTAATTTTAACCTATTTATGGATTTTAACTTCCACAAAATAAGCACTGAATTTATCATGGAATTTTAATTTATTTATTTATTGTAGAACTTTACTGCACCTTATATATTCATTTTTACTTTTATATGGAATAATTGCATAGTGCACTTTGCACCTCTCTTGTTGTTTATGTGTCCTCATTGCACTAGTCCATCCTGATCATTACTATTGATGACTTGGGATCAAGAAGATGCAAAGGCTGTGGGCAACCCTCTGGCATCAGAGTAAGTCTTTGGAAGCAGTAGTTCATTCTTATTTGTGGTGTTGAAAAATACAAACTTTCCTCTCAATGAAGTCATTAATGGAGAACAGATGAAAATGCAGAATAATTCTTTATTTGCACATAGACATGCACAAATGTCTCTGTCCATGGAGTGAGCAATGATTAATATAATTCATTCCATTTTATTCTTTTCTATTACCATTACCTTCTCTTATACATCATGTCATCTGACTCTTAATATGTAGCATTCTATCATCTTAGCCAATCAACAACAGCCACCAGTAACTTTGTATACATGTTGAATCTTCTAAACATCACTGTGTTAATAGGGGTGTTCTACGGTTTTCCATTGATATTGTCACCTCTTCATAATAGGGGTGTTTGGACTTCTCACTAGTTTGTTCTTGCTTTTTAAGGGGGTGTTTATTACTCATTTACTTCATTTTAATCTTATTAATTACCTTGATGGTTCCTCGTAAGATGAGGCAACCCTCACATGCATAAGTTTTAAGCCACGTTTAGTTAACCCTTTATTTACTTTCAGTCCTTTTCCTTATGCTTTTAATAATCCAATACAACTTCATTTAAGAATATACTTGTATTAAATTGTAAAAATGACCATGTATTGATTAAAAATGTTTGATTAAAATTCTAAATTGGCTAATGTCCAATTTTGTTGTTTGTTCATGAAGATCTATTGGTGAACTCATTTAATCTCTAAAGATTACCAGCTGTTGTCACACATAGCCGGAAGTCAATGTTCATTTGTGGAACCCACATTTGAGTGTGAAATTCAACACTTCAGCCTTGCTTAATTAACAGATCTGCAATCAATGCAACCTATATCATCATTGTTTGATGCTTTTCAGTTAACATTTTGCTCTACTTTTTCATTTGTATTACATGGGACATACATTTGTGGTACCCCGACCCTTCTCCTTGTGTCCTTTGTTTTTTTCCACTGTACTAATCCTAATAACACTATACTGTCAGCTACTGTACTACAGGTCAGGTCAGGATAAGGTTGGGGAGCATGCACTGGAACACCACATTGCTGTACCCAACACACATCGAAAGAGCTCGTGATCCAGGTTGGCAACCCCTCAGGTAGACACGTGGTCCAGTTCCACCCTCCAGAAATGACCATCTAACTGCTGCAGCCAGGTGTTACGTAGGCATCCTTTGGCCTGGTCCAGACACTCAGGACCTCAACAATGAGGATCCTGTGAGCTGGATCACCATCAAGGAATCGTGCCAAATGGCCATAGTGCTGTAACTGACACTTCCTCACAATGCAGATAGTGTGTGCCTCACATAGGACACTCATTCGAGACAAGGTCAAACCAGCAGTACCCAAGGATTCTCCGAAGACACACAATACCAAAGGAGTCCAGTCTTCGTCTCAGATCACTGGATAGTGTCCATGTCTTGCAACCATATAGCTAGACAGGAAGCACCAGGACTCCAAAGACTTGGACCTTCTTCCAATTACATAGATATCGGGAGCACCACACACCCATTTCCAGCAACCCCATGACTACTCTGTTGTTTTTACTTAAGCACAATTTACCCTACAAACTGGACAAGTAATTGAAAGCTCTTTTATTTACTATGTATTATCAAATATAGCATTGCTTTTGCAGAAAGCATCTTGTGATAGCATATTGTGGCACAATATAAATAAAAAGGTTGATCAATTAATCTATTGATTGTGATTTGCACTATAATATTAATTAATTATTCATATTTAGAACATTTAGAACAGTAGGAAAAACTGTAACCAGAACAGGCCATTCAGTCCACCAACATCATCCATCCTAAACATCTACAGTGGATTGTCCAAAATAACATCAAGTCGAGATTTGAAGGCCCATAAAATTCTGCTCTTCACCACAGCACCTGGTAATTTATTCTATTTGCTTATGATTCATTGTGTGAAGTAAAGCTTCCTAACATGTGTGTGAAATCTGCCCTTTCAAGTTTTAAAAGATATGCTCATTTTGTTGATGTAGAGTTTATTTTAAAATAACAACTGAACAGGTCTGGACATGGCCACCAGTAAGCTTGGGATAAATCCCAATAGCCTGACCTGTGTTATAATTGATTTGGCCTGTGCCCTGCCAATGTGTTTTTTTCCCCCAACCTAAGCACAACATAGAACATTACCGGATTCAGGAGGAGAATAGTTTAATGAAAAGTATAGGTGGAGGAAAGCCCTGCATGACAATGCTGCAAAAATGCAGAAAAATGACAGATTTATTTAAATCAGCTACTGCATAAAGTGTAGGTAATCAGATATCTCAAGACATCCCAAAAAGCTCAGATAGTCTCCTGAAAATCAGTGTCATCTCCCGAAATTACACAAGTAATTCCCAATCTCCCGGAAGGCCCTCTTCCTCTCAGTTGCTTTCGCAATAACCTTCAGAATTCCAATATTATTTTCTCACACAGAGTGAACACTTTAGTGGATGATTCACATTATCATGACACATCCTGATGTAATGGGAAAATACCCCAAAAAAAAAAAATATATATATATATATGTTATATCTATGGGCAATAATATTGTCATTATAAAAGGAAGAAGACGGACACAGGTTCAAAGTAGTAACTAACAGGTCCTTTACTAAGATCGTTCCCAGAGTACACGTTACACAGCTTTTTTTATTAGTCTCTACTTCCTAATAGCTCTCTAATACCCATAATCCCTTATTACTACGGAATCCCCAAAAGTCCAAACTTACAATATACTACTATATATATATATATATATATATATATATATATATATATATATATATAGTAGTATATATATCTGTTTGAACGGGTATCTCAGTAGATGGATAGCACAAGGGAGAGGAGTGCTCCATGGCTGCCCGCTCTCCCCATAGTTGTATGTTATGAATATCAAACAGGTTGCAGAGGATATCAAGAAAATGGAGGATGTTAAAGGCCTAGTCTTGCCTGGGACTGGAGCAGTGAAGTTCAAAGTATCTCAATATGCAGATAATATGTCCCTATTTCTTATGGATGACAGAGATTTGGTTACAATATGTGATATTTTTGAGTTTTTACAGAAGGCAACAGGCTCCAAATTAAATCAGAATAAGTCCATTATGGTGAATTTTGGTAAATAGAGGGAGAGATTAAGATCTTAGGAGTTAACCTTTACAAGACAGGAAATGTCAAGAGAAAATGGTAATGCATCAATGTTTGCTGACATCCAGCCCCACCCCCAAACATCCTGCAGCCTGAACAGTCTACATTCCTGATTCCTGACACCTACCAGGCTACTCAGAAAACATTTAAATGTGTGTCTTCTCACATTTATTTGATATCTATCTATCTATCTATCTATCTATTGATCAACATTCTCTAAAGGAGAAACTTCCAAGAAATGGTCAATGAAAATGGTTTGTGATGGTGCATCACTGACATCCAGCTCTACCCCTTTCTGCAGACTCTCCCTATTGGGGAAGGGGGAAAGGGAAAGATTGTATTTTAAAGTAACTTTGATTTGGTTGTTCATAGGGTTTTGCATTTTTCCCCACTACTCCATTCTGGACATTTAAAGACTTTGAACTTTAAAAAACCCTTAATCCAATTTTTAGGCCTAGGCAGACCTGAAGCCTTGTTAGTTGAATGGATAATTGGCTGGCTGGGGTGTGGGAAATCATGTGAGTTCTGATCTGAAAACAGGACAGGTCTTTTGTGTTTTTTCATGGCCTACCACCATTCTTGTGCTTTGGCTAGATTCCACAACACCATTATTTATGTTTATTGGCAATAATATTCATTAATTTGAATATATCTGAGATCTTTTGTATTTACAAATGTACTAGGCATGGGTTTACACTATCCCCTCTCATTTTCAAATCACCCTAGAGCCTTTGACAATCTCCCTTCATATTGTAGACGTGATAACTCCAAATAACTGTCATGGTTTCCCACAAAATAATTCCATATATGCTTTTTTTAAGTAATGCCCTTTCAGTTCTAGTTACTGCACTCAATTTGTTCAGTGCCTTATGAAGCTGTTCTGAGGTACTAAACTAAGTGGTTCAAATCTGTCTTTCTCCTTTAAATTCACCTTTGTCAACAATCTCTTCTCCCTGTGACAAATTTCATGCAAATATCTGAGCATTGCCATTTCTAATTTGGTGCAGAAAATACTCTTCTCTAATTATCACTGTGACATTAAAGACACTGATATGGGCATAGACTTTGAACTGTTGTTTGATGTGTTTGCTTTCATATTGTAATAGACTGTTTCACTGGTATTCTTAAAGCAATAAAGGATGTACTAGATAAACTTTTAAGTTTTAAAAGAAACTTTTGTACTAACTTTAACTTGTAACCTAGCTTATAATTAGAACTTTTCTGATTGATCTGTTCACCACGTAACAGGTCAGAACCAGTTAAAACATAAACTTGGGGTTGTCTAAATTGACAGTTGTGGGGCTACAATGTGAAAACAAAAAGCAAAAAAAACCTTTTTGTCCCTGTCCATAAATATGATATATAGATTGTCCCTAGCCAGGACAGGTCTGGAGGCATATGGTCATAGCATGAGGAAGAAGTTAGTTGTTATACTATGATGCCCCATTGGTCTAAGAGGTACAGTAAGGAAGAACAAGACCGGCTAAAATCTGGAGGCACATCAGCAATTGCTTGTCTCTGCCCTTCCATCAACATCTATCCAGAGACCATACCTGATCAAATACCAATCAGCTTATACGCGCAACACAAGATTGAAAGAGTAACCTGATTTTTAAGCATATTGGGTGCTCGGGCTCATATTCCTACATTAAGAATGGTAGCTTAGGGGATGTTATTCTGTGATGTGATCCCCACTCTCCCTCAGTTCAACAATATGAATTTTTCATTTGAAGTCAGATCCTTCCTCTCCCATTTTCTTTGAAACAGCAAAATACTTTGTGATAATCTGTTTACAATAGTCTATGACATAGAGGGGTGTCTCTTCCAGATCAGGAATTATACCATCATATTTATACCCGGCAGCCTAATAGGAGGTAGCTTTACTAACAGTCCTCCATCCTAGGCATTCCATTGAATACTTTCCATATAGTTGTCCCCCTCATTCTCTATGTACTGTACATTCTGTATCTCTTTAGATTCCTTAAGAGTAAAGTCTGCTCTTTTTATCTCTGATTCTTTTTCTCTTAAGCTTTAAAGGCATGGTACTGGGTGGGTCATGCTCTCACTGGTACTTATATACCTCTGTTTTTCAAAATGAAGATATGTGTTTCAGTGGACCTCCACTGCTTGTGATGATCTGAGACTCTGGCCATTCCAGGCACTTAAAGTACAGAATTCCCATCTATTCCTTTTATCTTTTGACTGAGATTGGTTCTTAGCCTGTGTGGTGTGTGTCTGTCCCCAACCTCTCTTTCTTCTGCCACTTACTCATTCTGTTTCTTCACATAAAAAGTCAGTTGCCACTCTGGTGCATTGCACACAGCATCAGACAAGCCCTGACTTTTTCATGTAAGCTCTTCTCCTCCATAATCTTACCATTTTTAAGAATATCATTTTGTCTTCCAAGAGCCCTAATCACCAGCAAACCTAGTATAATTTTGTCCGTCATTTATATCTAGCCCTTGGAAATGTTTTACATTTGCTACTACTGACTGTTTTTGTCATTACTGCTCCCTTTATGTTTCTGGAACTTCCTTGCACATGTTTTGGAACTGTTCTTCTGTCATTTCCTATTGGTCAGTTGTTTCAAACTCTCTATCCCTATCAATCTCCCACCTCCTCATTTTAATTCTCTTCAGTCTTTCCACACTCTCTCTTAATCCAGTCCAGCAAAGGGCATTTTTTCAGGGTGCCATCACTGTTAACTTGTTATTGAGCTCTTGCTAAAAGCTGATAATTCCTTCTCTCTCTCCGTTCACTCATGGAAATCTTCTTTCTATAATTTCTCCTTGACTCTTGGCTTTGCAGACTACCACTTCATTTGGCACCAACATCAAGAGGTGGTCATCTGTCACCAGTGATGGGATTAGCTGAATGACCAGAAAAGATCAGCACTTGATCACACTATTTGTTTTTTGTTTTGATTTTTTTTCCTGGTTGACTTGTAGATCACTGCCCTCTAAGATTCTTTTGCAAAAACTCCATATGCTCCTTTTTCTTTTTAATATTGTTCATCAGTGAGAAGAGAATACAGGTGGTTTGTGGGTACCAATGAAGGGGCACTAGACATCCTTCTTAAATTTTTTTTGTGTTAATTTCTGTATATGTACTAATTATAAATTAATAAAATCTTGATCACAAATACATTTTTGTTCCATAAACTCTCATTCCCCCTTATCAATTGAATTGCCCTATTCTTAAAATACACAAGTCCAGTGGCATAACAGTAGACAGTTTAGGCACCAGGGATCATGCAGCCAGGGGTCTGAGCTTATTGAATGGTTGTTGTATTGCAAGCCTTTACTTACTTTACTTACTATTAGCATGCTTGCTGCCTGACATCAGAATGAAAATATTAATGGTGTTATCATTCATAAAGATCCATAGGTCTTAATTATGACTGTTGACCTTTTGGGTACCTTATATGCTTGATGTATCTCAATGACAGTGATCATTTTTTAAATTAATTTAATTTAATTTCACACGATGGAGCCTAATTTGTTTTTTGGCACTAGGGTCAATCAAATTCTAGTAACACCATTGTTCAGGTCGCTTTGTTGTTTAGTTGTTTGTGTTTGTATTCTTCACATTTGATTTCCTTTGTTTTCCACATGAATGTGTTTTTGTGCCAAACAGCAATACTTTTCCTTCTTTGTCAGCTCAAATGGCCACAAAAATGACTGCAGTTCCTGTCTTTATTTATTTAAAATATCCAGATAGTTTTCTTCATATATAAAGAACTCTCAGACCTACTGTACGTTGTGATTTCTCTCCAGGTCAATTCTTGGCTTTTAGATGCATACATGGTTGAATAACTCCATCTTGTGACTGAGTTGAGATATTACATCTGGAATTTAATATTTTTTGCTTTGCAAACCTAGGTAATACACCTAAACAAAGGATAAAAATAAATACAGCCATCTGACCAATGGAAGACATGACTGTTAAACCATATATACACTGCTTGTCGAAAGTTTGGGGTCATCTAGATATTTTTCTTGTTTCTGATAGAAATTGATAGCTTTTATTATCAAGATCCCATTAAATTGATTTTAAAATATGGCCAAGGCATTATTAGTGTTTATAATGGCTATTACTGCTTGAAAATAATGATTGTTAATGCCTTATTCACTTATGCCTGCAAAGCCCCTTTTTCAGAATTGATTCCTTCAGTGTCTTAATGGTATACTCCCTTAGCTTATTCTTAATTAGTCATGTTTACATGCTAATTGATTGTTAGAAAAACCTTTCTAATTGCATTAGCACTACAGAAAACCTGTTATCTTGTTCACTGGGATTACAAGGTGCTGGCATTCCTAAAGTTCAGTTCTGGGTGCAAAAATGGCTAAAATTAAGTAGATTTCTTAAAAAACATGTTAGTCTTTTGTGTTTTTTTTTTTTGGTACGATGATGCTTATTCCATCAGAAACTGAAGATTTCCTTAAAAGGTGTCTGTTACTGTCTTGGAAGAAGAGGGCAAACTAGATCTAGCCAGGATAGAAAAAGAAGGGGAACTGCATAAGAGGATAAAAACGTTAAGAGTCTGTAGTGTGACAAACAATTGTTTATAGGTCCTCAGATATCTTGTTTATTAAATGCCTCCACAAAGATATGAAAGACTAATATTGACTTATAAGTAGATTTTTGTTGTAGCTAAAGATGGTGCAAGTAGTTATTACTATTCCAGGCAGCACCAACTGGTATTGCATAACTTTCTTCATTAAATAAATGACATGTGTTAAAACAGGGGAGCCCAATGCGTCGATCGCGATCGACCAGTAGATCACAAAGGTAGTGCAGGTAGATCGTGTTGCATTCAGAAAAATTTTTTTTTAAACGTTAGTCTTTCATATATCCTCCCTATGGCATTTACCGCTTGATTGACATACAGGGCAGCCAGTATGAGATCTCTTTTCTTCTAACATACTGGTCATCCCGCACGCACGATCAAATGCACGAGATACTGCAAAACTGTAGCCTTCCAATTTATATCGACTAAAGAAGGGATTAAAAAAAAATGTTTGGGGAGGGTATGGGCTAGATGTGGAATTAGAAAAGGATTTTTTTTCTCACGATGTCACAATCGAAGTGCGTTTGTCTGATCTGTTAATCTATCATTGCTATTCCAAAGAAGGAAAATGTGGAAACGCATTTTCAAACTGTTCATAAAAACCACGAAACTGACGTCCTTCGAAAAAGCGATCTAAAAAAGAGAAAGGAGAGGGAACTAAAATCACAGTTAATTGGACAGCCGTCATTTTTCACTCGGCTGAATTCAAAAGCTCCTTGACTGCATTATTCGGCTCTTATTTATGCGAGTCAGCCTTTTCCCACATTACGATTATTAAATCCAAATACTGTAGTGACCATAAATGTATTGAATTATTATTGTGCTATAAAGGTTATTCAGTTATGCAAGGTACAACAACATACATTTTATGTATAAAGTATACTCAGTATATATATATATATATA
>JANRMT010062808.1:44709654-44726226 GCA_026402145.1 Polypterus bichir lapradei
TAAACAAATGAATGAATAAATAGGCATAAATAAACAAATGAATGAATGAATAGGCCTAAATAAATGAATGAATGAATAAATAGGCATAAATAAACGAATGAATGAATAAATAGGTCTAAATAAACGAATGAATGCATAAATAAATAAGTCCATTAATGTATATTATTCCATTTGGTCAAATTTGCATGCACATTTATTTTAGGCTAAATAAGTCCCTTATGCGCATCAAGCCTGCATTTATTTGAAAAAAAATACAGGAAAAAAATTACAATTTAAAAAATGGTTTTCAATTTTAATATAGCCTACTTTTCAATATAATTTATTTATGTGATGCAAAGCATATATATATATATGCCCCTTTTTTTATATTTGAGCCCCTGCCCCTGAGGAACTCTCTGCACGTTTTATGCTTACCATTATGAGACTATGTTTTGGGAGTCCCAAGTCCACTTGCTTCTTGTGGAGTTCATGCTTACGTTGCCAGCTGTGTGAAAAGGCCCCGACAATATTACGGCATAGTCCGAGGGCACGCTCGGTTTTTTGCCTCTGGTCATGCAATCCATTTGTGACAGCCAAGTTTAGATTGTGACCGAAGCAGTATAGCCACGGCCAAAGCAGGGACCTGATTGCGGCATGAATGTTGGCAGCGTTGTCAGTGGTTATGGCTGAAAATTTTTTCTTGTCAAGTTGCCATTCCTGAAGTGCAGCTCTGAGCGCAGCAGCAAGATTGTCCGCTCTAAGACTCTCAGGAAAATACGTAGTTTGGAGGCATTTGGACTCAAGTTTCCAGTCAGGTGTAATAGTATGGACAGTCAGAGACATATATGGTGTCATGTTAACTGACGACCACATGTCAGTTGTTAAGGAATAACTGTCTGCCGCTGACAGCAGCACTTGAACATTGTCTCTAACTTTACTATATAAATGTGGGACGGCTGTTTGTGAGAAATATTTCCGTCCAGGCAGCTCGTACTGGGCATCTAGGACCTTTACCATGTCCGTAAAGGACTTTTCTTCCACTGTGTGGAAAGAGACCATTTCCTTCGCCAAGTATTTTGTCACTGCATCAGTACAGGTTTTCCAACGGACACTGTCCCTTTGGTACTTTGTTGCTTTCTCGAAGGCCCCCATTATCGTTGGCTGCGTACTGGCGGTGGACCTAAATGTTGTTGGTCCTGCATCGGGAGGCGTTGAAACTGTTGCACTGAGTGAACTCGGGTCCATCCTCGCAGCAGTGAGTGGATGGTGGTTTCGTATATATGACCTTAGGTTCGAGGTATTTCCATCTCTCGCGGTCACCTTTTTTTTGCACAATTTGCAAATTGCCTCGTCCGTATTTACCGCCTCTCCCTTCTCGTTCGGTCGAAACCCGAAATACTGCCAAACTGCAGAAGTTGTGTTCTTTTTCGAGACCAGGTCACTTGGTGCGCGACTCGCCATCTTTCCCCACCTCTCTCTTTCTCCTCCACGCTGTCACGTAATGACAACCACGCATACGCAGTTTTAGGCATTAAATAAATTATATTTAATATTTAATCCTTGTCTCCTATATAAGTGCATTGTTTTTATGACGGTATAATGGTATTGAAACTGATACCGTTGCTATTTTTAGATCCCGCAGGATACCATATTACCATATTACCGCCCAAGCCATATATATATATATATATATATAACTGCTCAATAAAATGAAAGGAACACTTTTTAATCAGAGTATAGCATCAAGTCAATGAAACCTCTGAGATATTGATCTGGTCAGTTAAGTAGCAGAGGGGGATGTTAATCAGTTTCAGCTGCTTTGGTGTTAATGAAATTAACAAAAGGTGCATTAAAGGGTCAACAATGAGATGACCCCCAAAACAGGAATGGTTTAACAGGCAGAGCCCGTTGACATTTTTCCCTCCTCATCTTTTCTGACTGTTTTTTCAATAGTTTTGCATTTGGCTATGGTCAGTGTCACTATTGGTAGCATGAAACGATACCTGGACCCTACAGAGGTTGCACAGGTAGTCCAACTTCTCCAGGATGACACATCAATATGTGCCATTGCCAGAAGGTTTGCTGTGTCTCCCAGTACAGTTCCAAGGGCATGGAAGAGAATCCAGGAGACTGACAGTTACTTTTGGAGAGCCGGACAGGGCCGTAGAAGGTCCTTAACCCAACAGCAGAACCTGTATCTTCTCCTTTGGGCAAGGAGGAAAAGAGTGAGCACTGCCAGAGCCCTACAGAATTACCTCCAGCAGGCCACTGGTGTGAATGTATCTTACCAAACAGAAACAGATTTATTGAGAGTGGCCTGTGGGCCCAACGTCCTCTAGTGGGCCCTGTGCTTACTGCCCGGCACCGTAGAGATCAATGGCATTTGCCATAGAATACCAGAATTGGCAAGTCCACCACTGGTGCCCTGTGCTTTTCACAGATGAGAGCAGGTTCACCCTGAGCACATGTGACAAACGTGAAAGGGTCTGGAGAAGCCATGGAGAATGTTATGCTGCCTGTAACCTCATTCAGCATGACTGGTTTGGTGGTGGGTCAGTGATGGTCTGGAGAGGCATATCCATGGAGGGATGTATAGACCTCTACAGGCTAGACAACGGCACACTGACTGCCATTAGGTATCGGGATGAAATCCTTGGACCCATTGTCAGACCCTATGCTGGTGCAGTGGTTCCTGGGTTCCTCCTGATGCACAACAATACCTGGCCTTATGTGGCGAGAGTATGCAGGCACTGGCCCCCATGCTTGCCTGACCTAAATCCAATAGAACACCTCTGGGACATTATGTTACGGTCCATCCAACGCTGCAAGGTGGCACCTCAGACTGTCCAGAAACTCAGTGATGCCTTGGTCCAGATCTGGGAGGAGATCCCCCAGGACACCATCCGTCGTTTCATTAGGAGCATGCCCTGACGTTGTCAGGTACGCATACAAGCACGCGGGGGCCATAAAAATGACTGAGTTCGATTTTGAGTTGCTACAATGAAATTTCGGCAAAATGGACTAGCCTGCCTCATCATTTTTTCACTTTGATTTACGGGGTGTCTTTGAATTCAGCCTTCTGTAGGTTGATAATTTTCATTTCCATCAAACGATATGGCATCCTTTTGCTCCTAACACATTACCCAGTCTGTATCAGCAAAGATATCCAGGATGATTTTTTTTCTCATTGAGATCTGATATGTTTTCAAAGTGTTCCTTTAATTTTTTGAGCAGTGTGTGTGTGTATATATATATATATATATATATATATATATATATATATATATATATATATTAAAAGGCGCTATATAGCGCCCGACCCGGCACAGACCACGCAGAGGCACGTGTACAAAACACACAGGCTTTATTCTTTTCTTCACCCGTGGGCGTATGTCTTCCCCGTGACCCACAGGCAATACACAGTCCCAAAGCACAAACCACAAACAATACTCTTCCCTCTCTGGCACCACCACTCCTCCCAGGCAACCTCGTCCTCTTCCTCCCGATTCTGGCCAAGAATGAAGGGAGGTTGGCCCGCTTTATAGCCCACCCGGAAGTGCTCCAGGTGCCTGACCACCTGGTCTTAATTGCACCTCCGGGTGGGGCTGGTAAGTTGTCCAATGTGGCGGCTGGCTCTCCGCAGCACCCCCTAGCAGCCACCCCATCTCCCAACCGGGCTGTGGTGGACTCCATGTCCCATGGAGCCACGGGGGAGACTGAGGAAGAACACACGGCCAGGGAGGCTGCCCCCAGGCGCCCGGGGGAGGCATTGCACTGTCCTTGGTGGCTCCCCCGGGACGTATGTAGCAGAGGCGTCCCGGCCGGGCATGGGACCCGGCTGTCCGTCACAATATATATATATACAGTAATCCCTCGCTATATCGCGCTTCGACTTTCGCGGCTTCACTGTATCGCGGATTTTATATGAAAGCATAACTAAATATATAACGCGGATTTTTCGCTGCTTCGCGGGTTCTGCGGACAATGTGTCTTTTTACTTCCTGTATATGCTTCCTCAGTTGGTTTGCCCAGTTGATTTCATACAAGGGACGCTATTGGCGGATGGCTGAGAAGCTAACCAATCAGAGCACGCAGTTAAGTTCTCCTGACTGAGAAGCTAACCAATCAGAGCACGCAGTTGAGCTCCTGCGTGCTGAATGCAGTGTTAACCAGCAAGTCTCGTCTCGCTCATTCAGCATCAACGTGTTTCGCTATGTAAAGAGTTGTGCTCTTTAGTGTTTATCTTTGTGCATAGTCAAGCCCTTTATTATGGCTCCAAAACAATCTGCTACTGCTTCAGGGACCGTGCCCAAGCGCAAGAAGAAGATGTTAACGATTGCCGAAAAGGTAAACGTTTTGGATTTGTTGAAGGCTACGATTCTTTTTATTTAAAAAGTAGGAAAGGAATATAAGATCTACAGCTGCAGTGTCCTTTTAACCAGGGTGCAAAACGAGTTGTAAGTGGATGTAATAAGGCAGTAGTCTGGATGGAATCTGCTTTAGGGATTTGGATTGAAGACTGCCAGAAGAAGAACAACGGCAGTGCTACACAATCGCCTGAAGTGGCTCCTTTACAAGGGCTGTAACGCTCTCCTTTGTTGTGCAGTAAAATTAAACTCATTGTTATCGGACAAGTCATCGTGTCATTGTTGGTGAGTAACCATAAATAATTAATACATTTACTGTATACTATTTTTCTTGCAATGTACGTATTTATTGCTGGTGACCTGTCTATCGTAATGGCTGTAACATATGTGATATTGGAGACACTCAATATCTTTAAAATAATATTTAGGTTTTACTGTATATAAACAGTGTGTGTTTATATACATAATTTCAATGAATCTTAACTAATATCTAAGAGAATACAAAGGGATTATGCTGTATAACGCTGCGGGGAATATTTATAAACAGTGCGGGAGAGTTTATAAGGGCTTAAAATATATAAAAATAACCATACAAACATATGGTTTCTACTTCGCGGATTTTCACCTATCGCGGGGGGGTCTGGAACGCAACCCCCGCGATGGAGGAGGGATTACTGTATATATATATATAATATATTGTGACAGATTAGGGCCGTATCGCGCCCTTGAGCCCCTGTCCACAACTCCAGACACCAGGTAAAAGTCCAAATGATGACTTTATTAAATTGCCACAGTGCACAAAGCACCTTCTCCTACACTATACTCATATAAATCAATCACAATACAATAATAAACCAATTCTCCAACTCCCAGACGCGTTGCCACCCTTCCACCCAGCTCAGCTCGCCGTCTGGGAGCTCCCATAGTCCTTTTATATTCACTGACCCGGAAGTGTTCCCAATCCCAGTCCATGTGATCCTGTATCACTTCCGGGTCAGGTAAAAGTTCTTTTCTTCACCCCGGAAGCCCGTCACTCTTCCTTTGACGAACTTCCGGGTCATAGGGCACAAAGGAATCTTCGGTCCTCCCTGCAGCTCCCTCTTGCGGCCCCTGTGGTATCCAGCAGGGTCTTGTATAAAAACTACATAGTCCATGACTCCCTGCTGGTCTTCGGGGCACCTCCATACTGCAGGGAGGGCTCCATTTGGCGGCCTGGGGGTATTGGCCGTATATCACTATATATATATATACCATATATCACTATATATATTTTTCAAAACTTTAAGGCTTCCTGTGTGAAATCACTCTTGTCAATTTTACATTGATTCCATTATTTCAGAAGTCTTATAAAACAGTCATTGTTGTGCTTTTTTCATATTGTTGCCCTTTCAAAGCACAAATCCATTTGTGCTGCAGTAGCTGTTTGCAACTGTGTTCTTTGGCTGCCTTTTTTAAGTTTAGTGGTCTCTTTGACAGTTTCAGTTTAGGATACTTCTGGATTTAAAATTTTGGATTTAGGTACTTTTGTCTTTTGTAACAGTTAATTTCAGATTATTTCTTCTTTTCTTTGTGCTTTATTTTGTACATAACAAAGTGTGGTTTAAACTAAGAATTACTGTCCTATAATTTTTTATGATGCAGCTTAAACTTTATAGAAAGGAAATGTAACTTGTAAAGCTTTAAAATAATTTTATAGAGTAATAGAATCTACGCTAAGTTTATAACAATTCTGAAGAAATCAATGGAAAGAATTATAATGCAAGAATATGTAGGTGTGGTGATACAGGGAAGGAACATTAAGATTCTGCAATTTGCAGATGAGATAGATCTGTTGACAGAAAAGAAGGAAGACCTACAGATACAGATCACAGAAATCCACCAGACTGGCAATGACCATTGGCTGTTCATTAACTGGGATAAGACATAAGTGATGGTAACAGGTAACAACAAAGCAGCAGAAATGTGCATAAGAGGTGAAAAACATGCATGTGTAGACCAATTCACATACCTCAGAAGCATAAAAACATCATATAATAACTGCAGCAAGGAAATGCAATGGAGAATTGGATTAGCAAAAGTGGCTTCATAGGCCTGATCATAGTAGTAAAAACATCAATTTAAAGACCAAGCTGAGAATAATAGATAATTGCATGATATCTGCATTGCTACATGCATGTGAGTCTTGGGACTCTGAAGAAAGTAAACATTGTTAAGCTAATGAAATGAAATGCTACATAAGGATAATTAAATAGCTTGGAGGAAAATGGTCAGCAATAAAGAGATTATAAATGTGTTGAAAAGAGGTGTAACAGCAGAGGCCAAGATCAAAGTGAAGAAACTAGCGATGCTTAGACATGTCTGTAGGATGAAAAGTGACACATTGATAAAGACAGTACTGCTTAGAAGAGCAGAGGGAACAAGGGAAAGAGGAAGACATAAAAGAAAATGGTTCGATGATATCTGGGAATAGACTACAATTGATATCCAAAGTGCACTGGAATCAAAAGAGGAAAGGACCCAGGTCAATAGAAATCTGCCACCATTGACTCCGACAGTCCACAGGAGTATAAGGTAGAAAGAAGAAGAAACTCTTAAATAGTGTTTTCATTGCAAGAATTATACTTCATTTATTTATGTGTTTGTTTATTTCAGTTTCAAGAAAACCTCTACCTCCCACACCTACTTCCGAGAATTCTGGAAAGGTAGGTGTGCATATGGATAACACCTAATTCAATTTATTACTTAGCACTGCACAACCTCTTTTGTTCCATATAAAGAAACTTAATTACAGCAAAGTGTCAGCTTAGATTTCTCAGTTCTCTTTTATGGGTCAGCTTTGTTTTCACTTTTGTTCAATTCCAAATTCTTCTTTCTCTTGATTTTGGAAATTCTGATTGTTCATGATATTGTTCTTTTTTCCTTCTCCTTTCTCACATCTCTCCATGTTTACACAAGGCTTCCATATCCATATATAGCTGCCTGACCAACAGATACTTGACTAGCTATACCTAAGAGGACACAAAGACCTCTGAAGACCCCTCAAAGGATATGCCTGAAATGCTGTGACAGGAAGACAGCAGTGCATTGCAGCACATATTTTGGATCATTTCATTTAACTGAGTAATAAAGGGATCTTAAGTACAAGATGAATGAACCAGTGAGACAAAACATTGCTGGACATTGATCTTCAGACTGTTCAAGATAGCAAAAAGAGTCACTTTTTGATACTTAATTGTTTATGCTATAGTAAAAGTGCTGAGAAGAGTGAGAGGTTGGACAGTTGTTTAGTTCTCAAGTCCATACACCGTATTAAGTTAAGTCTAGTTTGACTTTAAACTCAAGACTGAAGAGCAAATTACTACAGTTAGTATATTAGAAGGCAAAAGGAGAAAGTAAAGTTTAGCACACATAAGAGATATGTTTTTAATTCAGAAATGATATCAGTTCACATTATGAATTGTGCTTTAGTAAGAAATCTAATCTGGTCTCAGTTTTCAATAGATTCAACAAAGGAGAAATGTAAAGTCTTAGCTCAACAAATTCACAAGCAAGAAGTTCGCAATGCAATCCCAGCAATCACCAACACAAATGAGATAAAATCATTGACCATAAAAATATAATGCACACATTTAGAGACTACTATAAATCCTTATATTCTACTGAGTTTAACACTAGAATTACCAGAGCCTACAAGAAAAGTCGTAAATCCTGCCCACCTTAAATCCGTTCGCACCTCTGTGTCAGTGTTTTTTGTCCTATAAATGTGCTAATAAAGACAAGCAGCATCCCCCCACCACCACTGAACGTGCACAAAGTTCTCCCAGCTCATACCTTGATTGATTATGTGGGAGTGAAGTGCTGGAGTTTTAGAGTGGAAACAATAGATCGTTATTTGGAACACATGCATTTCATGTGTGTTCTTTTTCTACAATAATCTGTGAAAACACATTGTTAAAACAGAAACGTTTTTCATATTTTAGTAATAAATGTTACAAAATGTAGGCATAAACTATAGAATATGTGAAGCCTGAAGTCCAAAGATCAAATAAACACTTTCACAAAAGGTTCAAGGATGATACAATAGCTTCCATGGCGTAGCAGTAAGATTTGCTGACTCTTATATTTGCCGTTTTCAGTAGTGAGCTGCTGTTATTGCTAATATTATACAGAACACACATACAGTACATTTGGTTTGTATCTGTAACAGCCGCTGTACATTTAAAGGACTTGTAAAAGTTACCCTTTTTTTTTCACTTTTATTCTCTCAGTCATGATCAACCCCCAACCAACCCCCCCCCGATCTTGCCAGTCCCCACATGTTGCTGTATGGTGATGTTTCTTTTGTACTCCAGGACATGCAGAGGAAAGAATAGTACAGAGAGGTCAGTTCAGCGTTTATGCAATCATCAGATTCAAATGTTTACAGTTTACACACACGCAAGAACCGCCCTTCCTACATTTACGACATGTATACCTGTTGCAATGCGCACACTTCTCTCTGTGCTGTGGTTTCTATTACACACCTGAAAGAAAGGGACAATATATGTGAGATTTTGAAGAAATCATTTTATGACCTGAATAGTACCAATCAGAAAACATCATCGTACTAATGCAATATTATTTGAAAATGAACAGCGTTGGATCGGGTGTGAATTTATGCTGGCGCTGTTACTTAGAGTCAGATCAAAAGAAATAGAATCCTGCAGTACATCTTTATATTCCCTGCTTTGTGCCCCTATAAATGCAAGTTATTGCCAATATACTAATAATGCAATTGTGCTTCACTCACTCAGAATATGGAACCAATGTTGGAAGCATTTCAAGATGGAGAATCTTTTATCTGTGGCACCTCTACATGAGAACCACCTTTTTCAACCCTCGCAAACATATGCAGTTTTTAATATCTGGAAAACATTTGGGATTAAATTACTTAGAGATCTTTATATATGCAACATCTTTGCATCCTATGAACAATTACATTCCAAATTGAACTTTCCAGCAGCACATTTCTTTCACTATCTTCAAATTAGAAACTTTTTAAACAGAACCTGCCCGATTTTCCTCATCTCCCACTTTCCTCAATGCTGGAAAAAATATTGCTCAGTTTCGAGGACTCAGACAGCATTTCTGCAATATATAAAATTATTTTACAGTCTCTCCCTTTCAAAGATCCAAGAGGACAATGGGAAAAGAATCTCTCACTCAACATATCAGAAAAGGAGTGGAAGGTAGCAATGCAGACAATTCAATCGAGCTCCATATGCGCAAAGCATATAATTATTCAACTCATAATTACAGTAATCCCTCCTCCATCGCAGGGGTTGCGTTCCAGACCCCCCCGCGATAGGTGAAAATCCGCGAAGTAGAAACCATATGTTTGTATGGTTATTTTTATATATTTAAGCCCTTATAAACTCTCCCACACTGTTAACATTATTAGAGCCCTCTAGACATGAAATAACACCCTTTAGTCAAAAGTTTAAACTGTGCTCCATGACAAGACAGAGATGACAGTTCTTTCTCACAATTAAAAGAATGCAAATATATCTTTTCTTCAAATGAGTCTCTGCATCAGGAGCAGAGAATTTAAGAGAGAGAGCGCGCGCTCGCAAAGAAAAGCAAACAATCAAAAAATCAATACGTGTGCTTTTAAGTAAAGCGGCACTTTTCAGAGGAGTGTCAGTATCTTCTAAGCAAACAGCCTCTGTTGAAACAGCCCCTCTGCTCAAATCTCCTCCGTCAGGCGCAGAGAACGTCAGAGAGAGAGCGCGAGATTAAAGCAAACAATCAAAAAATCAATACGTGTGCTTTTGTGCTTTTAAATATGCCGAGATAAAGCGGCATTTTTTAGAGGAGCGTCAGTATCTTTTAAGCAAACAGCTTCTGTGCAAACAGCACCTCTGCTCATACTCCCTCCGTCAGGCGCAGAGAATGTCAGAGAGGGTGAGATAGAGGCAGAGACAAGCAAACAAACACCGCGCGGGATGCATATCTTATAGCATTCAGGAGTTTTAGTTAATATGTAATACATGCTCTGATTGGGTAGCTTCTAAGCCATCTGCCAATAGCGTCCCTTGTATGAAATCAACTGGGCAAACAAACTGAGGAAGCATGTACCATAAATTAAAAGACCCATTGTCCGCAGAAATCCGCGAACCAGCGAAAAATCCGTGATATATATTTAGATATGCTTACATTTAAAATCCGCGATAGAGTGAAGCCGCGAAAGTCGAAGCGCGATATAGCGAGGGATTACTGTATATATCGAGCACATCTGTCTCACTGTCCAAAATGTTTCCAGAGCAAGATCCAACCTGCGAATGCTGCAATCAAGTTCCAGCCTCATTGGGTCACATGTTTTGGGCCTGTACCAAATGAACATCATTCTGGACAAAAATTTTTAAGTGCCTTTCAGACAGCCTTGGCCCACAATCCCTCCTAACCCATTAACAGCTGTGTTTGTGGTTCTTCCAGATGGGCTTAAAGTGGAGAAGGACAAACAAACTGTGATTGCCTTTACTACACTATTGGCACTCAGACTTATCTTGCTAAACTGGAAGAATACTAACTCTCTTCTTTTAAGTCAGTGGGTAACTGATGTTTTATATTATTTGAAATTGGAAAAAATCAAATTCTCACTTAGAGGATCTGTGCAGAACTTTTTCAAAACCTGGCAGGATCTAATCTATACTAATAAAAGGCAAAGCCCTCACTGACTGACTGACTCACTCACTGACTCACTCATCACTAATTCTCCAACTTCCCATGTAGGTAGAAGGCTGAAATTTGGCAGGCTCATTCCTTACAGCTTACTTACAAAAGTTAGGCAGGTTACATTTTGATATTCTACGCGTAACAGTCATGACTGGAACTTACTTATGTACATATATACCGGCCATAGCCTGCAGCTCGGTCGCCGTGTGAGGCGGAGTTGCGTCTCTCATCGTCACACCTCCTACGTAATTAAGTGCCTGCCCATATAAAGCCGTCCATCAGCGGCAATCCAATAGAAACACTCTACCGCTAAATATTCGCAGGTTTAGGGCTGTGCTTATGGAAACGAAGATGAGATGGTCAGGGTGGTGTTTGGCACAAACTCAGCGAAACTGCGAGAGAAACTTCAAAGTGCCGGGTCTTAGCTAACTTTAAATTAAGCCATGGACATCGCACGAGATAGCACAAACACAGCTCAGAACCTTCAATGCATGTAGTCCAAGCGGCTCACGTGAACTGACTGTGAACGCAGTACGCATACAAAAAGCAAGAGCTCCAAAGAGCGCTGAACAAAAAAGCATTACACAATTGAGAAGGCAGCAAAAGAATATGAAGTGAGTGACGCATACAAGCGTATTCATAAGTGCAGCTACTGCGGAAACAAAGCACACGGTGGAAAAAGTCAATGTCCAGCTAAAGGAAGACAGTGTAAAAAAAAAAAAACCCGTACATGCAGTGTGTGGTGTCTCAAATAAAGAGGAAGACGAGCTGTTTATTGATGCAGTACGAAAGGAATCGATGAATGAAACCTGATATCTTTACAACGGTTGACAAACACGGAATGTAACTTGAACACAACACATCCTCCAAATACGAACCTGATTGAAAGAAATAATGATAATCAAATCCTTGATGACAGCACCACTCATAACAGTGACAAAACAATTACATTGACAATCATGTTACGTTATTTTTAAAATGTTCCTTTTTCTTTTTCATAACTTCTTTAACACACTACTTCTCCGCTGCGAAGCGGGGGTATTTTGCTATATACCCACGATCTACATACTGTCAAATAAACAAACCACACGCCGTGGCGCAATGCAAGAGGCTTTGCCTCTAGCGCTGACGTCCGAGGTTCGATTCCCAAGAGGGGGTGCAGTGAGTGTGTACACCTGATGAGCCCAGAATTACGGCAAAACATGTGTTGCATACTCTTTGCATTATTTGACAGTAAAACTATTTCAATATATATATACACATATATTATATATACACACACACATACATATATATCAGCACTTCCCGATTCATTTTACCCTCGCACCCCCTGTGACAGACAATGCCGATTTCGCACCCCCTTGGTTTGGGAAGAAGTATGAAAAAATATGAGGTTAACAGAGAAAAACAGATCACCAATTGAAGCATTATAAATAATGGATACTTTATTCGCCATCAATAATTGTTTTGGTAAAGCCATACTCAGTGTAATCCTCCTTCCATTTTCTAATTTTTTTCGCGACTATCCATCATTAAATAAACGGTAAAAAAGTAAGAGCGAAGCGACGGTGACTTATTGAGGCAGGCAGGCGAGAGCACAATAGCACGCAGGCTTGCGCGTCAAGTCGATCTAAAATGTGCGATCAGATTCGAAAAAATATATCTTTTCAAGTTCTATTTGGATATAAGTAGGTTCTATTTAGTCGACAGAAATATCTTTGGTAGGAATGTAAGTTGAATTTAGTCTTTACATTTCTATGGTGAAGAAAAATTTATGCAATGATGACTAAGTTTAACTTACATTCCTACCAAAGATATTTCTGTCGACTAAATAAAAATTACTTGTATTTAAAATTTAAATAGAACTTGAACAGATACAATAGTTCATAATACCCACGCAGCACTAAGTGCACGTAAGAGCGGAAATCATCCGTTTTAACAAGCAGCCTATTGTACTGATACGAAATAGCCTGCCCATTTAATTATTTAGGAATGGATAGATAAATTAAGATTTTGTACAAATAATGTTTTTCATTTTTCTTCCTCGATGGATTCTGGCACCCCCAGCAACAGCTGCTCGCACCCCAAAGGGTATATATATATATATATATATATGTGTGTGTGTGTGTGTGTGTATATATATATATATATATATATAATATAAGTTGTGGAAATGGCCCAGACACAGACAGGCGGACATGTTGTTTCACGCACAAACACGTTTATTTACAAATATGTACAACAGTCAGGTGCACACAAACCCCCCAAAGTCCTAGCCAAACAATACCTTTCTTCGGGCCGCCTCTACTCTCTCTTCTCCTGCCTTGTCCTGCCTCCACCCGACTCCACCCTCGAATGAAGGGAGGCGGCCCCTTTTATTAGCACCCGGATGTGCTCCAGGTGGGTTTCGGCAATCACCCGCCGACACGCCCCTGTGTGGCGGAAGTGCCGGCTGTACTCCCGGAAGCTCTACGGGTGTCCCTGCTTTTCTTTTCCTGGTGTGGCGGAAGTGCTGAGGTCCAGGGTTCCTAAGGCATCGGGAGGCCCACTGGCGGTAACCACGGGCCCCTACAGGGTTGGGCTTCCAAGCCCTCAACCCGTGGCCCCCAAAGTAACCAGGGTGGTGGCCCCCACGTGATCCCAGATGGGCGCACGCCCTCTTCTGGTCCCTCAGGGCGTCCCAGCCGGGTCGTCGCCCCTGGCATCCCTGACACTGTATATATATGGATGTATGTGTATATATATGTATGTGTATATATATATATCTATACTAATAAAAGGCAAAGCCCTCACTGACTCACTCACTCATTCACTCACTCACTCACTCACTCACTCACTCACTGACTCATCACTAATTCTCCAACTTCCCGTGTGGGTGGAAGGCTGAAATTTGGCAGGTTCATTCCTTACAGCTTCCTTACAAAAGTTGGGCAGGTTTCATTTCGAAATTCTACACATAATGGTCATAACTGGAAGCTGTTTTTCTCCATTTACTGTAATGGAGATGAGCTTGAACGCCGTGGGGGCGGAGTTTCGTGTGACATCATCACGCCTCCCACATAATCACGCAGTACGTAGAAAACCAGGAAAACCTCCAAAAAGCGCTGATGAAAACATGCATTATATAATTGAGAAGGCAGCGAAACAATAAGAAGCGAGCGAGTGACATATACAACCATATTCATGAGTTCTGCTACTTTGGAAACAAAGCACGATGTAAACCTAAACTTTAAATTAGAAACACTGCTACTAAATATTCATAGGTGAATGACTGTGCTTATGCAGAGGAAGATGAGATGGTCAGGGTGGTGTTTGGCACAAACTCAGCGAAACTGCAAGAGAAAGTTTTAAATGCCGGGACTTTGGTAACATCAGATACAGCCATGGATATAGCACGACATGGCACCAGCACAGCTGGGAAACTTCGATGCATGTACACCGAGCGGCTCACGTGAACTGACGCAGTGCACAGACAAAAAGCAACAGTTCCAAAGAGCGCTGAACAAAAACCGAATTACACAATTGAAAAGGCAGCAAAAAATATGAAGCATCTGATACATACAAGCATATTCATAAATGCAGCTACTGCGGAAACAAAGCACACGGTGGAAAAAGTCAATGTCCCGCTAAAGGAAGACAGTGTAAAAAAAAAACCTGTGCATGCAGTGTGTCAGGTCTCAGATGAAGAAGAAGACGAACTGTTTATTGATGCAGTAAGAAACGAATCGATGAATGAAACCTGTCATCTTTACAACGATTGACAAACACGGAATGTAACTTGAACACAACACATCCTACAAATACGAACCTGACTGAAAGAAATAATGATAATCAAATCCTTGATGACAGCAACACTCAGTAACACTCACAAAACAAATACTGTATATTGACAGTCATGTTACGTTATTTTTAAAATGTTCCCTTTTCTTTTTCATAGCTTTTTTAACACACTACTTCTCCGCTGCGATACGCGGGTATATATATATGTATATATATACCCCGATCTACATACTCGAATAATGGATACTTTATTCGCCATCAATGATTGTTTTGGTAAAGCCATACTCAGTGTATTCATTAGATTAACGGTAAAAAAGTAAGAGCGAGGGGAGGGTGACTTATTGAGGCATGCAGGCAAAACCACAATAGCACGCGAGCTCGATGTACTGTAGTGCACGTCAACTCTATCTGAATTGCGCGATCACATTTGAAAAAATATATCTTTTCAAGTTCTATTTAGTCCATATGTGTCAAACTCAAGGGCCGCAGGCCACATCCGGCCCGGCGTGTAATTATATCCGGCCCGCGAGATCATTTTATATACTGTATTATTGTTATTAATGGCCCGGGTATATGAAGCGCTGGTAACACAATAAACTACAGATCCCATAATGAAGCGCTTCAGCTGCCTTGCCGATCACTTACCGCGTTAATCAAGTCTAGCTTATGATGCTGCAAGTTATTGCAAAGTTAGCCCACACGATGCCGAAGAGAAAAGGTGATTCTGAACATAGAGACTTCAAAAACCGATGGGAGGCTGAGTATATGTTTACTGACATTGCCGGTAAACCCGTGTGTCTCATTTGTGGAGCTAATGTGGCTGTAATTACAGAATTTAATCTAAGACGGCACAATGAGACAAAACATCAGGATAACCTGAAAGACCTGAATGCAATGCAGAAGATATAGAAAGCAGAAGAATTAAAGAAGAATCTGACACTTCAGCGGACGTTTTTACCCGTGCACAATCACAAAGTGATTTCAAGTAAAGCTGCTTTTATGGGAGACACAAATGCACCAGTGCAACTTGCCCCACTTTCCCTGTTGCCAAGTAATGTTGAACCAAGTCGGCACAACGATGTTCCCAAATACGCAATTTGCTGATAAACTGAGCGCACTGAGTTCGCACGGCGCTTTGGTGACTTTGAAGAACAAAAAAAGTCCGTCTACATATGGCTCGAACCTTGTGCATGTTTGGTAGCACATATCTGTGTGAGAAGCGCTTCTCAGTGATGAAGACTAACAAAACAGCACACAGGAGTCGCCTCACTGATGAGCACCTGCAGTCCATCCTGAGAATCTCCACAACACAGAACCACACACCAAACATAAACGAACTTGTTACCAAAAAAAGATGCCAGGCGTCCAGCTCTGATAAAATGACATAAGAGCAAAGACAACTGAATGATTTGATTTGTTATTGCTGAAAAGAACACATTTTATTTATATTTCCAGGTTTTGTTATGCAGCATGTTCATATTTGAATTTGTATAATTTTGACAGGATATATTTTTATGGAGAGCAAAATCTTTTGGGATATTTAAAATCTAAGTTTATTTTTTATATAAAATTACATAAGAGTAAAGAAATTTGAATGTTTGTTCTTTTAAAGTTTACTTTATTTCTAACTTGTATAATTTAGACAGGATATATTTTTATGGAGAGCAAAATATTATAAGTTGTTTAAGGTTTGAGTTGATTTATTCAGGAATAATATTCCTGTCTGTTTTTA
>JANRMT010062808.1:44732071-44744482 GCA_026402145.1 Polypterus bichir lapradei
TATATATATATATATATATATATATATATATATATATATATATAGTGGAGCCCAGGCGGACATGTTGTTTGTCACCACCACACGTTTATTATTTACACTATTTACAAATAAAGGTGTCACTCAGACACAGAATAAAGTGCACAAACCCCAACAAACATGCCTGGCCACACAAATGCCTTTTCTTCGAGCCGCCTCCACACTCTCTCTCATGCCTCGTCCTTCTTCCACCTGACTCCAGCCTTGAATGAAGGGAGACGGCCCCTTTTATACTCTCCCAGATGAGCTCCAGGTGGTTCCCGGCATTCCCCTCTTGGCCACGCCCCAGCGTGCCGGAATTGCCGGCTGTCCTCCCGGTAGCTCTCCGGGTATCCTTCTAATTCTTCCCCCCAGCACTTCCTTGTGTGGCGGAAGTGCTGAGGCAACAGGTCCCCCAGGCATTGGGGCGCCTCCTGGCGGTGACCACGAGCCCCTGCAGGGTGGGGCTTCCATGCCCTCAACTCATGACCCCCAAAGCAACCAGGAAGGTGGCCCCCACGTGATCCAGGGTGCGCACAGACCCACATCCGGTCCCTCACAGCATCCCGGCCGGGTCGTTGCCCCTGGCATCCCTGACAATATATATGACAGCAACACTCATAACAGTGACAAAACAATTGCATTGACAATCATGTTACGTTATTTTTTAAATGTTTCCTTTTCTTTCTCATTACTTCTTTAACACACTACTTCTCCGCTGCGAAGCGCGGGTGTTTTGCTAGTCAGTAATATTTTAGAATAAGCTCTTAAAGCACATTTCTTTTTCTTCTCCATTTATCGTTATCCGCTTATTAAACTCAGCAATTTATTTATTTTTACTAGCTTTAAGTTTTACTCCGTTGGCCATGCTCTCTTTCTCAGGGGTGGGGGTTGATTTGTTTTCAATCCTATTTTTTGTAAAAATTGACTTATTTGTTTGGAATGATTACAATAAAATCAGTAAAATAAAATTAAAAAAAGGAGAAATGTACAGTATTTAGTGACCAAGATTTGGTGTTATATGTTTTAACAAGATAATCTTCTGTCTTAACTAAGAATTATGCCTGTTTTATCTCCCCTTAAGTGATTTGAAAATCAAAATAACTCAACAATTTGATATTTAAAATGAGGCTCATTTGTTAGCATCTTCATTGTAAATCAAGCAACTCATCATAGATCTGTTCAAGTCCTGTACTATTTTTCAGTTCCGTGAAAGGGTAGATTTGTTCTTCATGTCCTCTATTTATCTTGTTGTTTCCTTCCCTACTTTATGTGTGTTATCTGTTTCTCTGCAGGGCATCTCCGGTCATAGCTGGGCTTCTTTCTCTTCCCATTATATATATATCCCAATTATTTTTAAATTATTTGTTAAATTCTTTGGATTAAAGTAAACAGTATCTTAATAACTTGAGCGACTGGCAACCAGGACACAAATCTGATCTGGTTATTTACAAGAGGACCTTGTATGGGTAATAAATGTCTGACTTTATGCTTCAAAGTTTTGTTGCATATCCTGAAATATGTATTGAAGTTTTACAATTTGGTTTGCATTTACAGGTACATTACACATAACCATTCTTTTTGTACTGTTTATTAAAATTAATATTTTAAAGCACATTTCAAAGATTTTATACAGTAACATTCCACTTATTTACAATATAATATATTACCTGTTAGTTTTTGCTAAACTGAAGGACAAAATCTTTTGAGGTTTGGTTAGATATTACCTTGAAATAAATTGCATGACTTAAACAATGAGAAAACATAAAGTGTAAAAAGTAAATGGGCTACAGGCAGTTAGCAGTTTTTATTTACCACCCTGAAGTCACTTTCTGAAATTATTCCAGGGATTTTCTGGATCAGGAAAAACCCCTAAAAGTCATGAGGCTTACGTCTCGTGGTTTTAAGTTTTCATGCATCAATTCCTAATTAAAGGGCTAGACATATGTTTTTTATATCATCATATCACCTGTGATATGCACTTACAGTAACACAAAAGGTGCCAGCTAACATCTTTGGTTATTTTCTTAATGGAGAATAGGAAGAAATATTAAACAAGGTATAAAACTGTTACCTGTGACCTCTTACCTGTCTCATTGTCAAAATTGTACCCAGCATATTCAACCCAAGGGACCTCTTTGGCTAAATACGTGGCCACTGGGTCCTTTACTTCAACCCAGTTCATTGTCAATAGATAACTTCACAAGAGCATCGTCATTGTGACCTTAACGGGCTGCAGTTTCGCAAAAATTTACAATCCAGATTCTTGGCCGGCTACTAACAATCAGACCGTTACTGATTTAAGCAATACAAATAAATCATACAGCCTGGGTGACTTCATCCAATCTTCATTTAGCCCAATTAGCAACATCAAGAAGGCAGATGACACTTTCCCAGATGGCAAGTTCCTTAATTATTGTCACTTTTTGCAAGAGCCCTTGAAAAGCAACAAGTGAACTAATAGTGTCCATTTTCAAACAGCAGTTAAGAGAGAGACCTCTTTTTGAAAAAGTTCTAACAAAACAACTGCTGTTAAACTTCTTCCTTCTTGCACACACAAACACATTGCTTACTTTTTTTCATGTTTAGTAAAGGACGACATGATATTTTTCATTTTTTCAAAACACATAGAATATGTTATTGAATCATTATTGGCAAGTCAAGGTTATGTTCTTATTGGAATCAAATGCTGTACTTTCTAATTAAGCAAAATACTTTGAGTACTGCTTTGCCTTTCAAGAATACATTACACTGCTGTTCTGCTTGACAAAACGTTCAGGCCTAAGACTTATCATCTGAGATCTGTCAGCTGAAAGTTTAATCTCCCGTATAACTTCCCTGGTAGCTTTCATGCTTCCTGCCCATCTACCGTGATAATAATAATAATAATAATAATAATAATAATAATTCATTACATTTATATACCATAATATGAAACAATGAGCCAGTTTATTCTGGATTGGTCTGGGGTAGTTCTACTGGGCTTCTACAATATCCCCTTGACCTTTTCCTCTCATAGTGCTCACAGGGGTATCTTTAATGCTTAGTCTATTATTTGTCATATATTATTCCCATGCTGTTCCAAGCAGCTGAGCAGCCTATTTCATTCACACGCTATGTGAATGTATTATTTATATACGGTATAATAATATAAACTTTGGATTCACACTGTCATCATTGACCTCATCGTTATTGTTCTAGGCATGGCCCTAGGGTGTTTACTGTTTGTAAGAGAGCTTTATATTTGCACAGGGCCTGTTTTGGAAAATTAAGTAGTAGTTGACTGCAGATACATTTTAGGAAATAGCACATGGATTTCCTGAGTGGTTGAATAAAGAATTTATCTATCTGTATATCTATGATACCCTTGCTAACATTTCTTTACTACTCATTTTGGCCTGTTAGCTATGAATTTCAATTCTGTAATGAGTTGGTAGCTTCACCGCAAAACTTTGGATTCAAAATTTCAGTAAAGCCTAGAAACATAAAGAAAGTCCCCAAAAACAAAAAGTTTAGCCTGACTTCCAAACTCATGAAACAGAATTGGAAACAAGTCTGGAATCAAATTTCGTATACCTGCTGTCGTCAATAAAAAATGTTGGTCGTTCTAGTATTAGTTCGTCTATTTAAAAATCATACATGTGAATTTTAACTGTTAATCGTTTTGAAATAATTTGTTTATTTATTTATTTATTTACTTTTTAGTGCCGCATGCTGCCACCTCCTCCTTCTCCAGAGAAACATAATGAAAAAGGAAAGGAAGAGATTGTAATAGCCATGTATGACTTTACTGGTGTGGAAAGCCATGACTTAACTCTTATCCAAGGGGAAGAGTATATTATTATTGAAAAATGTGACATAAATTGGTATAGAGCACAAGACAAAGATGGGTATGATATTATTTATTTGTTTATTTATTTATTTTATTAATTTTGCTGTCAATTTGATAGTTTTGGACCTATTTTAAATGCTGTGTACTTCTTTTCACTTCCAGTTTTGGAAATAACCAAAATTTTATTTTTCTTTATATAATGTACTTGTTTTGCTCACCTTGCACGAATGAATAAGTTTAACTGGGATTGAAAAAATGTTAATGGCACAGTAAAACTGCATAGACAGACAGAACAGTACACCAAAATGCAGACAGTCAATCTAAAACATAGGGATAGGTGAGATTAAAATTTTACATGCTGCTTATGCTGCCAGTGTGCCAGCCATTGCACGATTTTTACATTTGGAACTACTCAAAGAGCAAAGCAATTAAGTCACACACTTGCTATACACCAAGAAATTCTTGAATGATATTTCTGCAGTTCTGCATGATGCAAATAAACAGATCGCTTATGACAGAATGTTCAAAATTGTTTGTAGAGAAGGTGCTCTCCAACAGTTAAAACCCTGTCAATCCAAAGTAAACAGGATTTTCACATTCATTACATCTGTTAGGTTTCTGTCTTGTTCTCAGAAATCATGAATATTGAGAATCGGTACTGTTTTAGCAAAAAATGAATGTACTTTGCAGTTGGGCCTACTGTTTTACTTGTCTTAATCATTTTCAGCAGTTTTGCAACATCCTTTTTCAAAAACGTACTGCTGGGTCCTTCTATTGTATAAAAAACATCATTATCCCATTCCTTTCTTCTTATTCAGCAGCTTCTTATTATTCTTATTATCAGCTTGTTTATATGGAAGGATAAAAGACCACTTGTTAAAAATTCAGCATTACAAAGATAGCAGGGAGTATTGCATTGGCTGACTTTCAGCTATACTACTGGGTTGTGAATATTCATAATTTGAGGCAATGGAAAGAGGAAGACAGTGTTGAATACACACCTGCCTAGATGAATCTGGAAATAAAATCTTGAAAAAAAGTTCCATTTACATGCTGTGCTCTGTGATCCTGTCTGTAATAATTTTTGTCAGTATGCTAATAATCAGATTGTTCTTAATTTACTTAAAATATGTAACATAATGTAGAAAACACTTTAATGAAAAGATGCTGCTATTTGTTTCTCCATTACTGTTAATTTTGCGTTTACGACCTCCCTCAACTATACAGCATTTATCTTGGATTGGATCCTAATTGTGAACAATGCTCCACTCTGGCTTGGGTATATATTTTGGGACTGTCCAAATTTAAAGCCATTCTGGGAAAAGATGTTTTCTGATCTATCAGATAGTTTAGGATTTATGATCACTGCAGATCCTCTTACAGCATTTTTTGGAGTTATTCTAAATGATGTAGGATAACCTGGTGATAAACTGACCAATAGGAAGAATCGTATTATACACTCTATAACTCAATGAAAAATGATTTTAAATTATCTAAAACTAAAGAAATATAATTTTCTTTTAGTAGAGCTGTGCATAGCTTCTTTAAAATTTGGCAGGATTTAATTAATCTTATTTTAAAATAACTTTGCTGAGCTTCTGCTTGTGTCTCTGCTAAATTTGCATTGTTTTAAATAAAAAAGGGACTGCATAACAAAATATGTCAGCTTTTCCTTCTGTTTGTTTTCTATTTGTTCTGAGGGTGGGTGATTTAGTGCGGTTTATAATGACAGAATTAAAATTAATTGTTTATTTAGTGTTACGGGAATGTTTGCAGTTCTTAATAGAGAAAAAGTAAATTACATATTAATATGTATTCACTGATTTGTTATTTTTATGTTTAGAAATGAAGGATATATTCCAAGTAATTACGTCACCGAAAAGAAGTCAAATAATCTTGATCAATATCCGTAAGTAAGGAAAGTTGTCAAAATTTAAAACTTAAAGGTATTTAATGGTATTGGCAGCCTTTATAATTAAATGTTAGTAACCACAGATAAACCTGAATAAAGAAATTATATTGTACACATAGTTCAATTTTCACTATAGACATTTTAGCTGAGATGTTAAGGATATGGGTAATTTGAAAGTGGAAAATTCAGTCTTAAATAACACCTGCAGTTTCAGTCTGACAAGTCCTTACTTTTTACTGTAGTGCAAATGTATGAAACTGTTTTTGAAAGTTTTCTCTTTGTAAATGTTTCACTAAGATGTTCACCACTAACATTATGTCCATCCATTATCCAGCCTGCTATATCTTAACTACAGGGTCACGGGGGTCTCCTGGAGCCAATCCCAGCCAACACAGGGCACAAGGCAGGAAACAAACCCCAGGCAGGGCGCGCACACACACACCCACACCCACACACCAAGCACACACTAAGGTGTGTTTAGAATCACCAGTGCACCTAACCTGCATGTCTTTGGACTGTGGGAGGAAACCAGAGTACCCGGAGGAAACCCACACAGACACGGGGATAACATGCAAACTCCACGCAGGGAGGACCTGGGAGGAAAGCGAACCCAGGTCTCCTAACTGCGAAGCAGCAGCGCTACCACAGTGCCACCGTGCCACCCTAACATGATATTTAAAAATAAATGTAAGCAGAAATCCTTCTGATTTTAACAATGGTCTCTCATTAATTGTTACCCAGTACTCAGAGATTATTCAACTCCATGTGTTGATTTTTATATTATCTTTGATTTTTGGAAAAAAAAGCTTGGTAAACTGTAAACAAACATCTGATTGTATATGGTAGATAATTATTTGTATTGTGCAGCTTTGTGTATCACTTGGCCTCCTCTATGTGGACTTAGCATTTTCTAAGATCATCTGTCTGAGCCACATAGAAAACTCGGTTGATTTCAAATAGATGGATTACAACTGAGTCACACATGCTAATGTAAAATGGGACTACAATTTAATTAAAAAAAAATTACATATATGTTTCCAGTTCATCCATTGTGCAGAGTAACTGTCCAGTGGAAGCCTTCAGGGTACCAAACAAGGCACATGGCCATGCTGTGGTTGTGTTTATTGGAAGATATATTTAATAGTGTACATTTATTTGGTAGCACAGTGGTGAAGCGGCTAGTGGTGGGTTCAGATCGCAAGATGGGGAATCTGTCAGTGATAAATTTGCTTGTTCTTCCAGTGTCTGATTCCACTTTTCAAAAGTTGATCACTGAATCTAAACCGGCCCACTGTGAGTTTGTGAGCTTGCAATGGACTGTACATGATTTGCTTCTGCCTTGGAATAGGCTGTGCAATACAGGGTATGTAATGCAATGAGGAGTTTCAAGAAGAATAAATTAATAAATATGTATTTTAATCTGGATACAACCTTGTAATTATCAAAGCCTCTTTTATCATTGCTAGTATAGCATACTCAAAATACATATCCCTGCTTGTGGCTTTGTTATTTTACAGAATTTCTTATTTTTAGTATGTAATTTTACAGCATCTCAAAACCTTACCTAGATTACTGACGGCTAGACTTATCTTTATCATAAATGCTTTAAACTATTAAAAAGTTCACAGTATTAAAAATGTATGTGTTCTTTTTTTATAGCTGGTTTTGTAAGAATGTAAACAGAAATAAAGCAGAACAGCAACTCAAAAATGAGGTAAGCCTGTTTCTTGTCATATTATTAGCATTGTTTTTCATTTTACAGATTTTTCAAGACTGGCTTATATTCAGCTCATTTAAAACTAGTTGTGGGAAGAACCTGGCCACTGCAAGACGGTTTTGCTAAACACTGCTAGCCCTGTGTTTTCCCTGATTGGGCGTTAGCTTCTCTGCTCCCCTTACATCCACCTTAGTTGTAACATCAAGGTAATGGAGGTTGTGCTATCTGATTGGGAGGACAGTACCACAACACCATAAACAGACCAGTAGATTTAAAAACAGTTTTATTCTGAAGCAATATATATTGATCCCTGATTATCTGACTGCTATCCTTCAATGCAGAAATTCTCAAATAATACACTTTTTGTGTTATATAGGTACACATTCTTTTGATTGCAATGTGGTTAATATTCTGTACTTTGTATAGCTTTCTGTTTTTGAACAGTTAGAGAGAGAATAAACAGGATTAAGAATGTCAATTTTATTTTATTTAACAAATGGGTTTTAACATTCAAACTTGTGTCAACCACTTTCACAACTCAAGGCACCTTACCAAGCCGGTGTAACTACTGATGAGAAGGAAGATATTTGTAACAGAGAAGTTCTTAAGTTTTATGTATTAGACATACAGTATATATTGTAAATTAAAGACCTGTGTGTGTATGGAGCTATCCACTCTGCTCATGCTCAACCACAGCCAGTAGATGGCATATGCATGTACAGTACTTTTAAATTTTTTTGCATGCACCTCACTTCTCACTACAAAAGACTTGTATGCAGCAAACGCCACCACGCAATAATAACGTTGTACTAATGACAAAGATGAAGAGACACAATGTCAAAATTAAGCAAATACCGTGTCTCAATAACGGGAAAATGAAACACCTCAGCATTGGATAGAAAGGTTTGACGTTTTCACTATAAACATTGTCTGTCTGGAGGTGTTTTCTTAAGACAAAGATTAATAGGACTCATATGTCAGTGATATAGCTAAGATATGGTATCGCCAGTGTCTTCTTACAAAAGCCAGGGGGCAGCAGGCACAGGTGCGTCCATGTCCTCTGCACTGAGTAATTCTTAAGAGTTAGCTGACACCTCTCCAAGTTCATGAATATAGTAAAACTGCTGGGGAGCCTTTGGGTTCTTTTTCCACTGTTTTACCATGAATGTTCTAAAATAATGATTCACCATTCTGATGCAGTATAAATTAAATGTTGAACATTTTAGTACAACCCCAGCTGAAATAAATCTGTTAAACTGACCAAAATTATTAAAAAATAATTGCAGATAATTTTAGTTAATATTTTACAAATATGCAGTGCATAATTTAGATTTTTTGACATGCCTTGAGAATAAAAAGTACCGTCCTATTGTATTATGTTTTAAATGCTTTACAGGACAAGGAAGGTGGATTTATGGTGAGAGAATCAAGCCAGCCAGGCACATACACTGTATCTCTTTTTACTAAATCATCTGGGTGAGTTGTAACTTTTTTTTATCTTCATTTATATAAACATAGCTGTTATATTTTTACTATCTGATGTAAAAAGGACTCCGCAATTAAACAGCATTTTTTTTTAGGTTCTACGATTTATATTCCAAATGATTATCTATTAACTGGCTTTTCTTTCAATGTGCTATTTAGGCTCCTAGCCAAATTCATTAACAGCCAAAATTGGCACAATTTTACTCTAATTTGCAGATATTCTTCTGTAGGCTTCTTCTATAACTGCACCACAAATGATAATGTAATACATTTAGCCACACCTTCAAAATTAAATTTGAATGAGTAGTGATATTTTGTTAGACAGAATTACACAAAGTGGCAGAGTGCTTAGCTTTGCTTCAAATGCTAAATTTGCACATTCTCTCCATGTCTGCATGTTTTTTCTTTGGGTACTCAAGTTTTCCTCCAATGTTTCAAACGTTAAATTAAACGGCCAATTCTAAATCAGCCTGGTTTAAGTTGTTTACAAAATAAATAAGTGAACAAAAGTCAAAGATGACACCCACACACACATACACACCCACACTCACTACAGTCAATTTAGCAGTGCCAGTCCACCTAACCTGCATATCTTTGGACAGTGTGAGGAAAACCGAGCACCTACAAGAAATCCACACTAGCACATGGAGAACATGTAAATTCCACATAGGAAGTATCTGGGATGTGAATCCATTCTCCGTAAAGCAAGGCAGTAGCCATACCACAGCACCAGCTTGCTGCCCATAATAATTTAAGTCTATCAAAATTAATAGTGAATGTTAATTTAGGGTAATCAAAACCATGCACCTTACTGGATTATATTCAGTAACATTACTATTAAAACAGTTTATCCATCCGTCCTCTTCCACTTATCTGAGGTCAGGTCGCGGGGGCAGCAGCTTGAGCAGAGATGCCTAGACTTCCTTCTCCCCAGCCACTTCTTCTAGCTTTTCTGGGAGAATCCCGAGGCATCCCAGGCCAGCCAGGAGACATAGTCCCTCCAGCGTGTCCTGGGTCTTTGGACGTGCCCCTAAACTAATAGTTTTCTAAAGTTCATATACAAAAATTAGAATTTTTGCCTGAAATAGAATCCTCTTGAATTTAAGGTCAAATCCAGAAATAGGCATTTTCATTTAGGCTGTTAATGGATCAAATTATTACTTTTCTTTTGCTCAGTTGGCATTTGGCATCTCCAGTCAGTACATTGCTCTTTTTAATGTTTAAGTAGTAGGCATAGTAAAAATACAGTGAAATACTCGCGTTGTACAGTAAACAGAGCTTTCTTCCTTTGGCACATATATACAGTACGTACACACATAGTGGAATGAGATCAAAAGGACGTCTAATGTACACAATTCCAATTATTGTTTTTTTTATTGTATACGATGGCTGACTAGTAATCGGAGTATTACAAACACACAAAGCAATATGTTCAAACATTGTAGTTATTCTCTAACAATTTTTTTTTGCTCACCCCATTATTCTTAAGTCGAAAGTACTAGGTTATGGCCACCAAAGTAGGAAACAAATGTAAAGAAACTGCTTGGCTTTTATCTGAAGTTTGAGTATTTCAGTGTGATACTCTTTCAAGCTTGTTCTGGCTATTACTTCACCCTAAACTGTATTAATTTAAACAACCGTCTAACTGGTAATTCTTCATCACTGCTTATTTTATCCATCCATCCAGTATCCAACCCGCTATATCCTAACTATAGGGTCTGCTGGTGCCAATCCCAGCCAACACAGGGCGCAAGGCAGGAAACAAACCCCGGGCAGGGCGCCAGCCCACTGCAGTGCTTATTTTATTCTATTTATTGTTCTATTCTATTCTGTTTTATTCTATTATGTACTCTTCACCAATGTTTATTGATTCTGATTTATTCTATTCTATTCCATATCCAGAAAGACTCAAATGCATAAAGTTTTTGAGGAAACGTGTTTAAATTCTTCCATTTCATTTCCAATAATTTCCTTTAGTAGATGGTTTACCACATTACTGACAGTATCATATCTCTTTTAAAAATTGTTGTTGCAAGCAGAAATGCTCAGGGCACAGCAGAAAATATAAGTATGCTACTTCAATTTGCCCCGGGTTCATACATTTTTTTAATAAAAGCTTATTTTCAGCCTAAATTGTTCTATCATCTGTCTTTGTATTTTATTTCAAATTGTTAATGTAAACTAAAGCAGTAGTTTTACAATATACCAGAATATATTTTAAGTTTTAATCAAGCTTTTTATATTTAGATCTGAAGGTAAGTATTTTCAAGAACAGAGTATCTTCCTGTTTTATTTAGTAAGCTATCTGCTGTCTTTAATTTTATGAACACATGTTTTTTCATATACTGTTTTTTTAAGCTGTCTTGCAACAGAAAAAGAAACTAATAACAAATTTTAAACTTTAGTCTACTGAAATGAAGTATATGAGATGTTAAAGGTTATGCTTATAGTACTGTATTACAGTTAATATGTAAATCAAGTGACTTTATCACTCCTTGGCGATTATTAGAGAAATAATTATGTTGAATCTTATGTGTGATCAGGATTGCAAGCATATTCACAAATCCAACGATTCAAAACATAATGTGCATTCTTGTCCAAATGACAACTCAATATTTCTGACAAACACTACTCATAGAGGTAGCTGTTTTTACAAAATTCCACCATTTAATTTTTTAAATTTACCTCTCACGTGATCAGAAAAGTGCCTGTAACAGTACAGTAGTGTGTATGAAGCCATCTATCTCTAACCATTTGTTAAAAAGGCTACTGAGTGAGTTAAAACTCAGCCTGGGTACTTATGTTCTAATTGGAATGTGGAACTGGTTGATTATTAATAGGTTTTTGCAAATATTGCTGTTGCTTTGGATTGGAGTCATTGCAGTAATACATCACCAAAGTGATTTAGTAGGCTGTATATTTTTCACAATCCTAGTATATTTTAATTTGTGATAGGAAACTGTAATCATAAGTGAAGAATTTTTTTTATAAATTTTAGAAAAATATGGTACCTGTTCTTGTGGTTTTACAAGATGTTGTCTTTGGAGCATGCAAATGTGAATAAAAGCCTGAAAATTCCCCCAAAATACCAGTGATACACTAATGCATTGTGAGGCACATACATTTGTCTGATTACAGCAAACACAGTGGATTAAGTTTTCAATCAGTTTTACTTTAAATCAGTTTGATTCAAAACTAGATGCCATAACACCTTTACTCCAACCTCTGTATTGACTCATCTGTATTACCAGGCCGGTAGGGAGGTGATCAAGAGTACTGGGCAGCCAGTTCAACAAGAACAACATTAGTTTCTATAGCACATTTTCATACTCAGGATATAGCTGATAGTGCTTTATAAAATATCAAAGTAATAACTACAAGAAACAAAAAATAACATTAGATAAGAATAATCTATACTAATAAACGGCAAAGCCCTCACTCACTCACTCA
>JANRMT010062808.1:44754482-44834876 GCA_026402145.1 Polypterus bichir lapradei
TGTGCTTTGTTTCCGAAGTAGCAGAACTCATGAATATGGTTGTATATATCACTCGCTCGCTTCTTATTGTTTCGCTGCCTTCTCAATTATATAATGCATGTTTTCTAAAGCGCTTTTTGGGCCTCTTCCTGGTTTTCTACGTACTGCGTGATTACATAGGAGGCGTGATGATGTCAGACGAATCTCCGACCCCCACGGGTTTCAAGCTCATCTCCATTACAGTAAATGGAGAAAAACAGCTTCCAGTTATGACCATTACGCGTAGAATTTCGAAATGAAACCTGCCCAACTTTTGTAAGGAAGCTGTAAGGAATAAGCCTGCCAAATTTCAGCCTTCTACCTACACGGGAAGTTGGAGAATTAGTGATGAGTGAGTGAGTGAGTGAGTGAGTGAGTGAGTGAGTGAGGGCTTTGCCGTTTATTAGTATAGATACCTTCAATAAATTCTGAAAGTCGTGTCTAGTTTAATTGTTATGGAGATTTTTAGGACAAGTGATACGAGGATAGATATTTATTGAACTGGTTATGTCTTGTTACTCTGGCATTACTGGCAAACAGCAGTATTGCTGCAATGACAGCTTTCATAATGAACTATGTATTGTATATATGTAAGTGGACACTTTCACTGAAACTGTCTGTTGTTGGAAAAATCTGAAAAAATCCTTAATGCTTTGTTATGTACTTTACACAAAAATGTTTCAGACTAGTGCTGGGCGGTATGACCAAAATTCTATATCACGGTATTTTTCAAAATTATCCTGGTTTCACGGTATTCAACGCTATTTTTTTCCCATTGCATGAGCGGATGTTAACCACATTTTTCACTGCAATTACTGCAGTAGACTGGCTAAGAATAGCCTATTCCATTGTCATGAGCATTGTACATTGTACAAAAAAACATTTTAATGTGCACACAAGTATTAATACAGGTTTGCATGGCCCCATAAAGTGATAGCTTTCAAGTGGTTGGCACTAATGAAGAGAAGGAATCACATTGCATGACAGATGCAGTCAAAATATAGAACCTTTTCATTGAATAAATTTTGCAAACAACTTAAACTATAATTTTGACAATATATTTACATCCATCCAAAGAGGCATTTAGACTTAGTAAAATATCCAGAGGTGCTTGTCAAAAGTTGTATTGCTCTGAACATGTCTTAGAAAAGGAATAAATAGTACATATTTTTTGTAAACCAACTACACTTTCTGTTATTGTTAACAATCTATGTCCACTGACACATTAAAGACTTTTTAAACAACTTTACCATCATTAAACTGCATAATATTTAAACTAATAAATAATAACAATAAAATAAATAATAATGCAACTTCCAGTAATAATACTATAACTTCAAGACTTCAAGCCCAGGTGCATTACACAGTATTCACCAAATAAAAATAAAATAAAATAAAACAAGTGCATCTTGGTGATGACATTTTTACCAACTGAACCATCATTAAGGCAAATTGCATTAATATGGACCTTGCTTCAAGCCAAGCTATATACGAGATGCTATTTGTGGTATAGCCCTTGTGGTCCCCAGCCGGGGCTGGAGCCCGGCCGGGACGCCTTGGAGGACCAGAGGAGGGCGTGTGCCTCCTCCAGACCGAGAGGGGGCGTCCGTCCTGGTTATGCAGGAGGCCTCGGGTTGGGGGCTTGGAAGCCCAGTCCTGTAGGGACCCGTGGCCACCGCCAGGCGGCGCCCCAGTGCCTTATCATTCCGGGAGCCCGGCACTTCCGCCACACCAGGAAGTGCCGGGGGGAAGACGACAGGGGACACCCGGACGGCTTCTGGGTGCGCAGCCGGCACTTCCGCCACACAGGGGTGTGGCCAAGACTAATTGCCGGGAAGCAGCTGGAGCCCATTCGGGTTCCTATAAGAGGGGCCGCCTCCCTCCAGTCATTGGTGGATGTCGGGAGGTAGTTGGCAGAGCTGGAGAGAGGACAGGAGACGGCCAGAGGAAAGGCACAAGGACTGTGAGCCCTGGACTTTGGGGGAATCGGTGCAGGAGGCACTGGGGTTCGTGCACTTCAAATTGTAAATAATTGTAAATAAACAGTGTGTTGGGTGAACTTATGATGTCCGTCTGTGTGTGTCCGGGCCAGCGTTCACACCCTACAGAATCGTATTAGTGCGACATTTCCACTTTATTCTCATAGTTTATTTTATAATAAAAGTAGAATGTCAAACTAAACTTCATCCTAAAATCAATGTTTAATTTACTAGATTTTCTCAAACCCCGTCATAAGTTAATGTAGCATATTAAATGCTTTATGTTGTGTTCCCCAACCCAGATGTTAATCAATACGCTTCTTAAACTGACCTCCTCCAAACAAAAATGGAGGCACCGGCAGCGATCACCGCACAGAATCCATTCACATCATGATATTCCTGCTCTCTGAAAATTTAGAATGCTAAGATATATACGTAATATAATTTTCATGATGAAATGCATTTAAGTATGTATTAAACCTGCACAATAGTGTGTCGGTAGTGCTGCTCCCTCGCAGTAAGGGGTCCCCAGGTGTACGTTCAGTGTAGAGAACTATATGGCAGGTGTGACGAGGCTCCAAAAAACTGGATGTATGAATGGGTATCGCACAGGTTTAACTTAAATATTGTGTTAATGTTGGGTTGTGATCTGGTGGTCAGAGACACAAACACAAAATTCAATGGATGTTCTTCTGGCTTTCTTTATTGCATGCGTGCTGTCTGTCTGACGTACCAAACCCTCAGCTCCTATCCTTCCTTTTTCTTTCTCCATCTAACCAATCACCACAAGATAAACGTCTTCGTGAAATTAAATCTAGTTATAAACTTAGCCCACGGAGTGTTCAGAACTTTAAAAAAATCTTCATTATACATGTTTAATTATGCCATCCATTCAGGGTTGCGCCCATGCCAGCAAGCATTGTGTGCGAGGCAGGAGCAAATCCTGAACACCAACACATCGCAGGGTGAATACGAGCAACACATACACTAGCAGGGTCAATATAGCATAATAAAACCCCACATCCTACATGACTTTGAAAGGAAACTGAAACACACCGAGTAAACACACCAGAAAAACATACAAATTCAAGGCAGGGTACACCCGAGACCCCTTTGCTGCGAGGCAGCAGTGCAACCTTCACGCCACGGTGCCCCCACATGATTAATACATGCTTTAATGCATTTCATCATGAAAATTATATCAAGTATTTATCTTAGCATTCTAAATGTTCAGGGAGCAGGAATACAGTAGACCCCCGTGAAGTCGCGGTTCAGGGTTTGCGGACTCAGTCGTTCGCAGATTTTTTCTTAGAACCTAACTATTAATTGTTAGCGGAAAGTGCAAATATCCTCCGCAATTTTTTATGACTTTTTTCGTGGCAATACTGTGCTGTAGAGAGGACAGGAAGCAACCGCTGAGGGAAACGCGGTTTCAGATGGTGAAAGTAACCAATCCGAGAGCATTATTCATTTGTCCTTGCTGATAATTAACTGCTGCTTTGTGACGCGTCTCCAGGTGAGTGGGTTTACCACTGCAGTTTGGGATGGTAAAAGTAACCAATCCGAGAGCGTTATTTATTTCTCCTTGCTGATGATTGACTTCTGCTTTGTGACACGTCTCCAGGTGAGTAGGTTTACCACCGCGGTTTGGGATGGTGAAAGTAGCCAATCCGAGAGCATTATTCATTTCTCCTTGCTGATGATTGACTGCTGCTTTGTGATGCGTCTCCAGCTGAGTGTCCTTGTGTTTTCCATTTTGTTATTGTTTTGTTATTTTTAAACACACACGATGTCGTCAAATTGCTTTGCACCTTCTATGGCTTCTGGAACTGAGCCTAAGTGCCAGAAGAAGTTTAAAACACTCCACGAGAAGGTTGAACTACTGGATTTGCTCCGGGAACTAAAAGGTTATACTGCAGTAGTGCGCCTCTATGGCATTAATGAAAGCACCGTATGCTACATAAAGAAGAACGAAGCAGTGATCTGGAGTACCGTATCTGTAAGTTTCTGTGATAGTGCCAAAAAGATAACGACCGTAAGGAATCAAAATATCGTTAAGATGGAATCTGCCTTGGCATTGTGGATCACCAACTGCAGGAAGAACATCCCCTTGGATGGTAACATCATCCGTGAGAAAGCACGGAAATTGTACCAGCAGTTCGCTACAGGAGACAGTGTAGCAACTTCCTATCACAATGTACCTGAAACCTATAAAGAAAATCCATCACAAAACCCCACCAGAAGAAGAACCCGTACAAAGATACGACTCCTCCTGACGCTCCTGAAGAAGAGGCGCCACACGAGGAGTTTTAAATCCTGTGCATTGTACTGCACAGCTGCTTCATCATCATTATCAATATCATTCATCATTGGTGAGTACCCGCACATTTTACTGTATTTTAAATTATTATGTATTTACTCTATTTATAACAAAGAAAATGACAGTACATACCAAAGAAAACGCGTTTTCATGAATTACAGTACGTATAGCGGTAACATCTGTATTTTACATTCTAGCACCGCGGGAAACATAGCAGTACAGTACTGTACAGTAGATGGGTTAACCTTCACATTTTGTTTTTAGGTAATGTATTAAGGTAATTTTTTAGGTAATGTATTAAGCTGAGTTTGCAACAAAATTAAAGTGCTTTGGGGGCATACTGTATTTAGGGTTGAAATTATAAAAATAGGCATTTAAAAGGCATTTTTTAACTACATCCAAAAGTCAAGGTTTTTCACAATTCGCAGGTGCTCTAGGAACGTAACCCCACGAATTTTGGGGGTGTACTGTACCATGAAGTGAATGTATTCTGTACGGCGATCGCTGCCGGTGCCTCCTCAGTACAAGAGGAAGTCAGTTTAAGAAGCACGCACCAATTTAACATGGCTCGGGAAACACTTAACACAAAGCATTTAATGTGCTATATAACTTATGACGGGGTTTGAGAAAATCTAGTAAAATAAATATTCATTTTACGATGAAGTTTAGTTTACGATGTTCTACTTTAATGACAAATTACAAGAATAAAGTCAACATGTCGACTTTATTCTTGTCATAAGCATCGAGATTAAAGTGGAAATGTCGAGAATAAAGTCAACATGTCGTCACACTATTTATTACACAGTATCCAGGTACATTACACTGTATTGAAAAAAAATAAAACAAGTACAACTTGGCTTGCAGTATTATCCAGTAGTATAGAAACAGTATTCACACATTTGAACATAATGGTCCACATCTGACCTTTTAAAACCAAAGAATCTCCGGGCAACGGACGTGACTCCTTTTTTTCAGCAAAAGTTCTTCTGTATCATCATGGTGAACTTTATCGTCAGCTACAGCTTCAGTTTCGAATTTTTCTCTGTCCATTTTAACCGCGTAATACCTACACTACCGCATGTACTCCGTTCCATACCTATTTAGCGGTGTAGCAGTGAAATAGGTCCCCCCTTGCACAGTTTCCCACTGCACCACGTTCCAAACGTCGTTTAGGCAATTTAAACCGGTGTTGCGTTATAAGAAAAATCCATATCATAACTAAAATAGAAAACGGTTTTCGATATAAACCGGTATAACGCCCAGTACTATTTCAGACTTCTAAATAAAATAGTAATGAAACAATATTGCTGTTCTTTGGCAAAAATTAAAAGAGAAATTAAGCTAAAAGAGTTCCCTAATGAGTTCAGAACTTTTCACTTGTCCTTTAATTAAAGCTGACACTTACTGTTTGGGTGTGGGCAATGAGCAAGCTTGCGTTTAGTACGGCAGCTTAAAAGAATTTTAAAAATCATTATATTTATTTGTGTATAATTTTTCATTATCGCATAATTACATTTCTATTTATGTATTCATGTTTTTCACGTTTATTGTGGGTGGTTCCCCAAGAGGCAGGACCACCTGTATGTGTCATTGTTGCACCACCCCAGCCGTATAAAGGCTGGGTAAAGCAGTTAGCCAAAAGCAGTGAATTTTACTTGGTGTTGGTTTTATGATTTGTTTTTCACTGGATTTCTGACCTCTTTTTTTTATGGTTAGTCTTTTTGGATTGTGTATTCAGACTTTGGTTGCTATATGATTGCCTGTGGATATATCTATTTTAACCTTTTTTCACTCTTTGAGCATTTTGGAGTTTCTGAACCTTTTTGAAAATCAAACATTTTATTTTAACAAAGATTCTTTCTCTGCCCATATTTATGCAGCCAGAGGTTTCCAGTGACCCACTTCCTGTAAGGGCATTTGTTAATGTTATTTGGGCCAATTAGTTTTATGGCCAGTTTCCCATTTAGAGGGCCTGATGGGAACTGGCCAACTCAACTGTGCATCTGCTGTTGTGCACTGGTGTGGATTTCGGCTTACTCCACAGCTAGTGTGGAGGCCCCATTGAAGATTTCAGAGATCTCCCCACTTTATAACAGATTTTATTCGTGAACATCTTAAGCATGCTAGCCTTGTAATCTTGACATTTTATGAACATATATTTTATTTAATTGTGGTTGATAATTATGACAAGCATTATATTATCTTGTTTCCATTATGCATTATGGGCAAATGTTTTTTGTACATGTTTTGTTAATTTAAAAAAGGGATGTGTTTTAAGGGGATTTTATATTCTTTTTTTTTTTGGTCACCGAAGAATTGGCCTACAGAACTTAATTTCCTTAAATAACAATGAACACGTACAATAAAACTTATGGTGCACAGTTTAAATATAAGTGATCATGAAATTGGTGACAGCCAATTTCTAGTGCCATGAAAGCGGTGACTGGTGTTGGCCCTTAAAAAGATCTGGTCGGAGCATCCCTAGTTGGATGTGAACTGCTTTTGGCCCAGTGCTGCCAAAAGTGGCTCCATGTCCTTCCAGTCCTAAATTAGATCACAGACATTTTCATAGTTAATGAAAATAATGTGCACTTCTGTAACCACATATTTATGCTCCACCCTCATAAAATTGCAGACAGTTATTGAAATGGGATGCTCCAATTTATTCTTTAACAGATTAATAAAAAAAATAAAAACACTGAAATAGTTTTTCTGAATTGTTTGATTAGTAATTGTTCATTTGTATCAACAATTAAACTGCTTCTTTCAAGAAATACTAATTGGTTAATCTAAGTTGCACTATGAGGTGAATATGTACCATATGTAAGACTGTTTGATTTAATGAAGTAATGATTTCTGAAAGTAGTTTATTATTTCAACCTCTGCAACTGAAAAGCATATTTTACATCATTGGCTGTATAAGAAGAATAAATCAGATCAGATTTGGCATAGAACAAATAAAATGCATATAAGCAAATCTCTTAATTTTAAATGTGTTTGTGATAAATGTTTCTGTATTTCTTTATTTGTACAGTATGCTAAATAGAAAATGTATGCAATGGCTAATTCTTAACTAACAGTGTTACTTATCTTTATTTCCAGGGAAGGCACTTCTCAAGTAAGACATTACCATATAAAAGAAACACAGACATCACCTACACAGTTCTACTTGGCTGAAAAACATCTTTTCTCTGATATTCCTACACTCATTGAATATCATAAACATAATGCAGCAGGTATGGGATTTATTGGTTCTAAGAGGAGTTATACATTTTTTTCAATATTTTTTAGCCTGTGTAAGCAAAAAAAAGAAAAAAAACGGAACATGCTTGGAAATATCGTACTGTTTTGAAATTTCACAACGTTTACTCATTAGATGTTTTTCTTAAATTTATTGCAACCAGTTTCACAATCAGTAAGTCATTCTTGTTTTTAATTCATTTCACTGTTTATTTATCTGACCTTTGTTTTCTTTTAGTCTAAGAAATTCTGAAATATTTGTATTTTTGTCTTTACTTTAAATACTTAACATTCTTTTATTGTTTTCTTAAGTTCCTCTTTCCTGTATTTTGTGCTTCTTTAATTTTATCCAAATGATGACAATAAGCAACAGGAAGTGGAGACATAGGTACAAATACTGTATTCAAAAGATCAGCAATTATGTAAGTGTTATATTCAATTGTATGCTTATTTGTAAGACACATGAGCAGATGAGTGGATATAGCACTGAAGTAATTGCTTCTGTTTAGTGTTCATTCTTGTCAACTTTCGGAACAGTTAAGTGAGAAAACTGTACAGAAAAGAAATTGATAAAATAAATGCAAGCCTTTGAAGCTATGACAACAAAATAAAATACTGTATATTTTAGAATAAGAAGAGAAAAATGGTCAGTTAACTAAAGAGTAAGTTCAGTTAAATCTAAGAATGTTACGCAAACTGTGAAACTGTTCACTATAGGAGGTCTGCAGGATTGAACTTGGGAACCACTCCTCTAGCAGTACTGAGAATTCATTAAATGAGCTATTAAAGGTTTATACAAAGAAGCAACTCCAGTTATCTAAGATTCTTATGATCATTGTGTAAATGTTGGTATACCTTTACTATAACTTTTAAAATTGATTGTGAAACCAATTAGTGTTTCACACATCAAAATTATGTGAAAGGTTTGATTGAAACTGTTATTCTGTTAATAGGTCTTGTGGCAAGATTAAGATATCCTGTTGGTAAAAAAGGAACATCTGCGCCGACAACTGCTGGTTTTAGCTATGGTAGGAATCAAATATTTTCTGTTTATTTTTCTGAAAATAATTTTGAATTAACTTGATATATATTACAATAGATTAGATGATACTTTAGTAGTTATCTTTCTGAGGAATAGGAATTTTTTAAAAACAGCAAAAGCTACTAGAGCATTGTGGTGGCACCAGTGATTAGCCCTGAATTGGATTAAGCAGGTTTTAAGAATATTATATTAAATGCTTAGTATTTGGCTGATAGTTTCATTAATCAGTGTTAAGTTAAAAAATAATAGTATTCAAATGCTTACACCCTGTTTCTGGATGAGATGGATAAATGGATAAAAGTTCAGTGTTTTGAGCCTACCAGCGAGGTGCATGACACAAATAGAAGATGAAGACATAGTCATCCATGATAAGTGCTAAGCATGTGCCTCATTGTTTCTTCTGTTGTATGGATTTGTATTATTTTAACATAAGTTTGACAAACCAAGAGGTGGCCATTCAGTCTATCAAATTCTTGTGCTTAGCAAATAGTTAAGTTGTCTCAATATCTCATTTAGATACTATTTAACCATTTTACTATTTAAAGGCTTGTTGCCTTTGGTCTTAAAATTCCCCTTAATTTCCACTAGTGTCCTTGAGTACTTGATTCTCTGTTTAGATGAAAGATTTCTGCTGGATCCTTTTCAATGCCTTTGAGAATTTTGAAAACCTGGTTTAAGTCCCCACTTAGTCTCCACTACTCAAAACTAATGAGCTTTAACTCCCTGAGCCGTTTTTACTAGGATGTGGCCATTTAGCCCAAGGATGCACCTTCTTGCTGTCCTCTGTATAGCATCAAATGTTTTGTTTTTTTTGTAGTGCTGTGACCACAACTGCACACAGTACACCAGATGCGGTCTCTTACATATAAACACACAAGGGCTATATTTGAAGCTAGATTCTTGGAGGGAGTAGTGCTAAACACTGTACCATTGTACTGCCTTGGTGCTATAGTAAATCTAGTCTGTCATTATTTAATTTAACCTGGAAGCTTTATGAAAACTGCTAAAGGGCAAAAAAATTAAAATGGTTTCTTTTTGTTTTGTGAATTGTAATATTAAAATGAAAAATGTGAACAAATTAATTTCGCATTCACATAATGAAATATGCTTTGGAAGAGACAAGGAACAAAAGAATTGCATGTTCATTAAACAAATAAACTGAATGATAGTGTATACATTATATACAGTAGTTTGAATATTGTATAATGCTGCAGCTTATTCGGCTCAGAAACCTGCATTTCATTTCTGATCCAGTCACAAGTTTTATATGTAGATTTATGGGTTTTCTTCATGTAGTTTTCTTTCCACTTTCATCCCGCATACATGGATATTATGTTACTTAGTGTTTGAAATTTAACCAGTGAGTAAGTGTGAGCTTGAGCAAGTTGTACTGTGAGCTGGAGTTCTGTCCAAGATCTGTCCTAATATTCCATTCTGCTGAGATATGTTGTCTTTCAGTTATCTTGTAATGACTATGTGCATGGAGTTGTAATTTATGTAAAGGAAATAAAATGTTGTCTTACATAAATATATTGTAGAACAGGAAGCCATGTCAGTTGTAATGGGATTGAATTTGATAATGTAATGTTTATACATTTTATTCTGTTTGGTTTGTTCATAGTATGTACTTTGTATGTTATTTAATCTGTTCCAGACAAATGGGAGATAAATCCCTCAGAGCTGACATTTATGAAGGAGCTGGGAAGTGGACAATATGGTGTTGTTCGTTTAGGAAAATGGAGAGCACAGCATAAAGTGGCAATAAAAGCAATCCGTGAAGGGGCAATGTATGAAGAGGACTTTATTGAAGAAGCAAAAGTTATGAAGTGAGTAGATACATTGTTTTGCTGGTGTTCCCTACAAATATAGTTACTCAAAAATTTTACATTACATCACTTTTTAGGTGTGTTCCCATATAATGTGAAAGCACCAGCTGCTTTTGTCCTGCCTGTCTTTTTGCCCACATTAAACAATTTGACTCCCAGTGGATTGATTTTGTTCATTTTGGCACACTTACTCTTCAAGGAAATTTGTAAGGCAAGCTTGAGAAATCTCAAATGTAGCATGCTGTACACATTTTTAAAATTTATGAAACTCACATTTAAAACCATTAGTGAATTTTTGAACTCGCCCATCTTAAAACAGAAACATTCTGTGCAACCTCAATTATGGATTGGTTTTTCAGTTTCAAATTTACCTTTAGTGATGTTACTTTAACTTGTGCATTTTGGCTATTTTTATTTTTTACTCATCTGATATCCGCTATTGACAGTAAGACAAATCCCAGTACAGATAATAAAACACCAGCAGAAATGCATGCACAGTAAAAGTTTAATAAAATAGTGCCAGGTAAGGTACATGATATTCATGATGGTAAAAGTAAGAAATGCAAGCAACTTTACATTAATTACAAATAAAGAGGAAACAAGCTCCCTATACATAGCTGTGTGACTTACTATGCATACACTGAACAAACATATACTCAGTATTTCGTATAATAAAAACAACCACACAGCTGCATTATCTGTAGAGTCAACATTTCAATGGTACTGTATTTATTGGCAAAGTCCGTCAATGGTCTGCTATCCATCAACGATACTTGCAACCAGTAATTTTTGATTGAAACTTAGATTTTAACTCTCCAGCATGTATTTCTCTCAAAAATTTTGTGTTTTAAGAAATATGAATTACACTCAGCCATAGACCCTCCATAATGAAAAAAACAGCAATTTATAATAGTGCATCAACTGATTACATTTTTGCAAGTGTGTATCAAAGCTAGTTTAGATGCAACTAGCCTATTTGGTCTCTGTTTTTACCTACAGTACGTGATATTATAAAATGCAAAAAATATATATTTTTATGTGGTCCTACAGTATTGTTGCCTCCTTTTATCACCATTATTTTGAGTATGTTACATAAATATTTAATAAAGAAAATGTGATGAAGCAACTAAATAAAAATTAATAAGGCTCCAGCTGTTAAATCAGTTAATTAAGTCTCTGAAGTCACATGACTATTACACCATATGGACATTTTCTTACTTTTTTTAATCTGATATTATTTACTAGTAAATTGATATTTACATTATGTGCTTTGATTAGATTTATTTTTCATCATTTTAGTTTCACAAGTAAGCAGCTAAATATCTGCTATGATTTTATTATGCATAGTTATTTATATCCTCTCGTAAAAGTAATTTACTCTAATCAGATTACAAAAAGTGAAAAGAACTGAATGCAAATTGCTTGAATAATGCAAGGGATCCATTTTAAATAAATAAAAAATAAGATCATGGTGTTATAGCAGTTTAATTTCTAAGGTGCCTTGGAATATCGCATTACCACAATAAATTAGGACTGAGGAATAATTTCAAAAAGTTTGCGAGAAAGTTTTGGTTAATGCATATTTTTGTTAGATATAGTGTAAAGCAGCTGTTCCAAGCCTGTGGGCTGTGGTAGCATTGCAGGTGTGCCATGGCTGACCCCAGATGAACCATATCACCAATCACCCCCCAATCCCCACCTCAAACGCTGCAACAATAGCGCTTGATTCACAGTGCCACCATCATAGGTGGATCGCAGCCAACCACGGACAAAACTCCATCCAATATTCCAAGAAACATGCTCAATTCACAGTGGTAGCATCAAAGGTTGATCCCTGCCAGTCCTGGATGACAACCCCCACCCCCGCTCTGACAATTGAGCTCAATTCACAAAGTAGGAAAAACATTGAAGATTGTGCTTGATTCATCTAATGCTCTGGTAATCGTGCAGGACCGACCCTCCTCCTGCCACTTCGATGATCTTGCTTGATTAACCAAGGGGGACCACCACACTAACCCCTACGATAGCACTAAATTCTTGGAGGGAGCCCCCACCCTCCTGGTGGGTTGCGAACATACTGGCATTTGAAAAACTGGGTTGTGACACCACAAAGGATGAGAACCAGTGGTGTGAAGGCGTAATCAATATGGGTTGAGCTTTAATTGTTCCTTTTACTTCATCCATCATTTTCAGTTTTTAAAAATATGTCAGTTGAAAAAACAGAGTTATTTAAACTGAATAAAGAAGTAATACCAGACAGATTTATGTATTACTTTATTTCACTCACTAATCATTTCTATTCAGTTATTTTTCTGGACACATTTGAGAAATACAAGTAAATTATTTCTTTCAAAATATACAGAAATTTGAATAATCTTTGCTGAACTTCTTTCAAACTACAGTAAATATGCACAGAGCAGCACATAAAGTACAGGTAGTTGTCGACTTATGACCTATGCATCTTAAGACCGTTCGATTTATGACCCTTACCATCTCACGGGCAAACAACAGTTTTCGCCACGCCAGCTCCTTGTGCCAAAACTCATTCATCTTGATCTCTGTTTATTAACTGCAGCTGTTTTGACTACGTTCAGTTAGGAAAAGAGGCAATTGATCTCGACACAAAAATGAAGGCGATCAAGCAGTATGAGAAAGGAAAGAAAGTTAATGTGATTGTATGTGACTTTACGTAATCCCATTGTAACTGCTGTTCACTGCATTCTCTATACCGCTGTGCTCTGGCTTTGAATCCGGTTAATCTCTGAAGCTTCTGTATTGTGACTCATGATGTACCGCTTTGTGCAAACCGCCACAAAGGGGTAAACTCCTTTATCTGTTAATGTTTATTATTAACAGGATGAAATGTTAAAACAGAAAACATATGAGTGCTCAGACTGTGCTGTTGCAATTTCTCCTCTCAAAGATACCGTGTTTCCCCAAAAATAAGACTGGGTCTTATATTAATTTTTGCTCCAAAAGATACACTAGGGCTTATTTTCAGGGGTTATCTTATAGTTATTCATTTACAACAATATACATTAATCCAAATGCAGTCATGTTATCTTCTTCTGGAATATCATCATAACTCTCCACATTCAAACCCTGAATTCCAGCCTGAATTTCTTGCTACTCTAGCCTCTTTTAGGATCCTCCAGGATCAATGTGCGTACTTCAGTGTTTGATGAATGGTTCGATATGGTGAAGCAAAATGGCAACATACAAATACATTTGTGGTGCTTTTATATTTAAGCATCGCATATTCCCCAAAGTAATGACATTTTAAAAGTCTCACATACCATCTTCTGTGCCTTTTTTTTTTTTTTTTTGCACCTTCACAATACCATCAGAATGTACGGTGGTGTATTTGAGCTACAGAAAAAAAATAAGGACATAATGAAAATGTCTATTTTGTGATTAAAGTGGAAATTTCAACTTTAAACTTGAAATGTCCTCTTTAATCCCATAGTTTATCAGTAAAGCACACCATCGCTACGCACTTCTGGGGTTTCCTCCTGACCTGACAGCAGCAGCAAGCAGCAATAGATCGCCACACAGAACACATTAAATTTATGATATTCCAGCTCTCTGCACATTTAGAATTTTTAGATTTATACTTCATACCACTTTCATGATGAAATGCATTAAAGTGTATGTTACATTTTACAGATAAATCGTTAACTTTGTTTAAATAATGAATACAGTAATCCCTCGCTATATCGCGCTTCGACTTTCGCGGCTTCACTCTATCGCGGATTTTATATGAAAGCATAACTAAATATATAACGCAGATTTTTCGCTGCTTCGCGGGTTCTGCGGACAATGTGTCTTTTTACTTCCTGTATATGCTTCCTCAGTTGGTTTGCCCAGTTGATTTCATACAAGGGACGCTATTGGCGGATGGCTGAGAAGCTAACCAATCAGAGCACGCAGTTAAGTTCTCCTGACTGAGAAGCTAACCAATCAGAGCACGCAGTTGAGCTCCTGCGTGCTGAATGCAGTGTTAACCAGGAAGTCTCGTCTCGCTCATTCAGCATCAACGTGTTTCGCTGTGTAAAGAGTTGTGCTCTTTAGTGTTTATCTTTGTGCATAGTCAAGCCCTTCATTATGGCTCCAAAACAATCTGCTACTGCTTCAGGGGCTTTGCCGAAGCGCAAGAAGAAGATGTTAACGATTGCCGAAAAGGTAAACGTTTTGGATTTGTTGAAGGCTACGATTCTTTTTATTTAAAAAGTAGGAAAGGAATATAAGATCTACGGCTGCAGTGTCCTTTTAACCAGGGTGCAAAACGAGTTGTAAGTGGATGTAATAAGGCAGTAGTCTGGATGGAATCTGCTTTAGGGATTTGGATTGAAGACTGCCAGAAGAAGAACAACGGCAGTGCTACACAATCGCCTGAAGTGGCTCCTTTACAAGGGCTGTAACGCTCTCCTTTGTTGTGCAGTAAAATTAAACTCATTGTTATCGGACAAGTCATCGTGTCATTGTTGGTGAGTAACCATAATTAATTTTCTTCTTAAAGTGCTTAGTACATGTACGTACGTTTAGTGTCACTGTACACACATTTACTGTATACTATTTTTCTTGCATTGTACGTATTTATTGCTGGTGACCTGTCTATCGTAATGGCTGTAACATATGTGATATCGGAGACACTCAATATCTTTAAAATAATATTTAGGTTTTACTGTATATAAACAGTGTGTTTATATACATAATTTCAATGAATCTTACCTAATATCTAAGAGAATACAAAGGGATTATGCTGTATAACTCTGCGGGGAATATTTATAAACCGTGCGGGAGAGTTTATAAGGGCTTAAAATATATAAAAATAACCATACAAACATATGGTTTCTACTTCGCGGATTTTCACCTATCGCGGGGGGGTCTGGAACGCAACCCCCGCGATCGAGGAGGGATTACTGTACTCTTAATAGTTACACATTTGGGGTGGCACGGTGGCAGAGTGGTAGCGCTGCTGTCTCGCAGGGAGTCACATCCCTTGTGATCCCTGCCTGGAGTTTGCATGTTTTCCTGGTGGGTTTCCACAGTGTTCCATCCAAAGACATGAAGGTTTGGGGATTTGGTGAAGCTACAATGACGCTTGTGTATGTGTGTGCTTGTGTTTACCTTGTAATGAGCTGATGCCCCATCCAGGGATCTTGTTTTTGTCTTGCGCCGATGCTGCTGGATGTGACGATGCGGGTTCTGGCTCCACGCTCCCATTGCTATTTGGGAGCCTTTCCCCAACACTGTCGATAATGTTACCGAGTGAGCTAGTCAGTGAAGGCAACAAGTAAGCAAGGGGATGGTAAAAAAGTGAAACAGTGCTTTTATTAAAAAGACAATCAAAGTGTCCATAAATAAAGTGCAGTGCTTTCCAAAAAGTTCAATAAATAAATAATCCTTAAAAGACAAAGTGGAGGTAAAAACCAATAGAAAAACAATCCGTTAAAACCAGAGGTTAAAATGTTCTTTAGGAAGCAGTTTTAAAACAACAACAACAAGCCCAGTGCTTCTTTTCTGTTAGCGTCTCACCTGCTTATCCCGTTTGGGCTTAGCAGCAGGCAAGACGCTCTCTGCAGCTGCCCTCTTCTACTCCTGCAATGAGACTGGAGACCTCCCGATCCCTGGCTTCAGTCTGGCACTCATCCCAGCCTCGGAGACTTGGCTTCCCTGACAACCAGGATGCTCATGCCAGGGAATTTACCGCCCAAGCCTCCCGACTCCCGCAGCCTTCTCGGCCTTACGCGGCCAGCCATCTTTTTCTGGTTACTCCCGCTACCTGGTCACTCAGCGGGAGCAACATCAACTCAAACACCTGGGTGTCAGCCTAACACCCAGCTTCCTTGCAGCTGCCCACGAGCGCTCGATCGCGCACTCACCACACGCTCCACGTGTCTGTCTCTCTCCTGCACCGCCTGCTGCCTTGCTCCCCGTAACCTCTGTTCTCTTCCTTTTCTCGTTCTTTTTTTTTTACTCCCACTAAAACCGACTTGTGCTTCTTTTATGATGCGAGGGGCCATAGCAAATTAGCCACGGGAGCAATCACGAATGTGGGCAGTCCCTCACCTGTGCACTCGGTGAGAAACGCCCACACTGCGGATTGTCCTGTGGCCTGCTACGGCCCAACGCCCCCTCGCTAAACCGCCGCGAGAGCGGTGATTATTTATTTAAAAATGGCCTTTACTAAGCAAGCTGTGGACCCGCTATACCACACTGGAATGGGCGCATCCACGAATTGATGGATGTAATCATTACACATCCTTTTCAGAGATATTGTGGCAAGGTGTCCTCGGAATTAAATGGATGTTTAAGGGCACACGCGTCACATTCCGTGAAGTGTAAACCTGGCCTTAGGTGCCAGTCTTGAATAGGGCTTATTTTTGGGGTAGGGCTTATATTACAGAGCAGGCAGAAAGTCATGCTAGGGCTTATTTTCGGTATAGGTATTATTTTCGGGGAAACACAGTAACACAATGAACACTGAGAGACCCTCGCACTGATGACATAACATAACACATACAAAGAAAGGATTCATGAAGCAGTTAAAGGTTTGGCACCCATGCAAGCAACAGTAATAATGAAACAAAATAATAAAATAATTCACAAAAAAGTGAAAATCTACACAGTGTGCTAAGAATGATGATAAAAAGGATACTATACACATAGTTATATTTGAATACATATGCCGATTTCCGCTTGGTGCTCTGGTTTCCTCCCACAGTCCAAAGACATGCAGGTTAGGTGTATTGGTGATCCTAAATTGTCCCTAGTGTATACTTGGTGTGTCGGTGTGTGTCCTGCGGTGGGTTGGCGCCCTGCCCGGGATTTGTTCCTGCCTTGTGCCCTCTGCTGGCTGGGATTGGCTCCACCAGACCCCCATGACCCTGTGTTAGGATATAGCGGGTTGGAAAATGCCTGACTGACTAAAACCACCTTGAGGTTTCAATAATCCTCCTAAAAACTTCCTCGAAAAATCTCAAAAAAAAATACTCTTCATTTGTAAAGAAATATTAAAAGAGGCCGTCACCAATTGTTTCTGGCATAATCGTGATCATTTTATATTGTGTTTACGGTAGATTCCAATCAAACCAGATGAATTTGTTTTGTATAGGAGAAACCATTTCTAATTAACTTGAACTACTGTATTATTTTGTATATACTGTGTAACTGTTTCATCTAATTTTCTTGTTTTATTTGGTTTTTGTAGACAGTTTTCTCATCCTAAATTAGTTCAGCTCTATGGTGTGTGCACACAACAGAAACCTATATACATTGTGACAGAATTCATGGAACATGGCTGTCTTTTGAACTACATCAGACAAAGACGGGGGCATTTCACCTTAGGGATGTTAATCAGTATGTGTCAAGATGTTAGTGAAGGAATGGAGTATCTGGAAAGGAATGGATTTATTCACAGAGACTTGGTAACTATGGTTTTATTTTTTCTAGTCGATGAAAGTGATACGTAAAGTTCTTTTTTACTCATTTATTAAGTGAATATTTTTTTTATTTTTAGAGTGTTAAAATGATTTAGATTTGTACATCAATCCTACTCTTGTATATTACATTTAGAGTGCTATTACTGTCTACTATGATTCTAATAATCAGGTTACTTTGCATGAGACATAATATTAAATACCAACCTATGGGAACATCTCAACAGGAATGTCTGCTGTTCTCAAAATAACCCCAAATACCAGTGGTTTATTCTTTGATGTTTTTTGTTAACTGTTCAATAATTGCCTGATTTAGAATTGTAAGGTTCTGGAATACTAAACAGTCCAGCCTGTTAAAGTCTGAGACTTAAAAGGTAGATAGATTGGGTTGATGATTATCCAGACATTTTTGTTTAAATGGGGGTGAGTAACACTTATCAGGAAAGACTGCAGTTTTTGTTAGTGCAAATCACAGGTTAGTGTTTATTATCTGTTATACATATAACTGAGCAAAGCTCAATGGCACGCTGTAAGAAATTCTCAGGTTGCTGTGAGAGGGTGCATGCTGCAAGGTAGTGGGGAAACAAAAAATCTCAACAAGGAGTAAATCACTCATTAGCCATCCTAAAGTCTGAGTACATGCTGGGGATAGCAGTAGTAGGTCCATGAGTTCTAAGAGAATATACAGCAAACAAACCAAATGCTTTTGTTTTCTCTCTGTTCTGAAGAGTTTTCTCTGATGGAGTGCTAATTTGAGTTAGATGTTTTATTTCTGAACAGTGAAACCCCTGTCTATAATACAAACTTAATATGCCTTTAAGAGAAAATGATTTTTAGCTAATTTGTTAATGCATTGCTTTTTAAAATAGCTGTAATGAGTGAAAAAAACTATATAGTTTTGCAAAAATAAAACTATGAAATCTTAAATTAAATAGTGTTTAAATGTATCACTGTTTTTGTGCTATTAGAAATGGTTACTGGAGCTGGTTAGCATCAAAAAAAGGGCATCAGTCCTTGAACATTCTACTCCTAGAACAAGTTCTACAGGGCATGAATGTAGCATAGCCTGATTTATACTCATCATTTAAAAGTTTTTGATAATTTTTGTGTAATTTTTTTCACAGGCTGCCAGGAACTGCTTAGTAAATGAGTCACTTGTTGTCAAAGTATCTGATTTTGGAATGACAAGGTAAGGCACAGCTGAATACTGTATTACCTTAAAATAATTTTGATTTTATTGCAAATTATTGCCATGTCTTAATGGTTTAATCCTGAAGGGATCCAGTGAGATAGGGTGCTTATAATGCTTGGTATGAATGAGGCAAAGAACATATTTTGTTTTCTAAATGTTTCACCATAACATTGAAACATTGTTACTTGCAAATTCATATACTGTAGAATTTACATAGACGTTTAGTATCATGACAGTCAAATTTCTACATTTGCTACTGTACACGATGCTCAAGGATAAAGTCTTTATAAAATTATACCCCATGATTAATGAACATAACACTTTGCCAGCAGGCCTTCCTGACAACTTCAACAACATGAAAAGAGGTAACTGTACTGTATTTTGCAGGGGGGCGCATGCTTTCTGAAAACTAGGTTCTTTTACTTCAGCATAGTGCTAGTCCAAAAATAACCCAAAGCACACCACATATCAAAACAGTTAATGAAGGAAGAATTATATGGAATTTAAAGAGAAAAGCACTTAACTTGTAACGCTGAAAAATATTCCTAAGAACAACAGTGTGAAGACACTACATCAATACCAACCAAAAAGGAGTCTTTGTTATAACAGGAACAAGGACTTGTTTGAGGCACTGTTGTCTCTCCAGCTGTGTCCATGTGGCATGCTTCAGAGAAAATGTCCAAAGTCTTGATCGCTTGAAACAAGACAGTACTCGGAAGTTAACTCATGAAGATACAACAGAGAGCAGCAATGTATTGTATTCTAGCTGCCCCCCATTTCATCATTTTCATCAAAGAATTATTTACAATATCTGCCCAATAAAAAATACAACTTCAATATATAATTCTCTCTAAAGTCTTTTTCACAATGTTCAAAATATTTTGCCAATTTCTGGGCCTGAGGCTGTAGTTTTGTTTTCTCCCCCTGGGTGATTAAATTTCAAAAAAGGCCTTATTTTGTAGCTCATATAGTGTCTTGCTCTCAGTAAAAATTTAAATATTTTATATAAGTGTGTAAATGTAAGCTTATTTTTATACAATAGAGAAATATGGCAAAAATGTGTTAAATATATTTGCATAACCAATTGAAGCATAAATTACAGTGATATACCATTATATTACATTTGCCATCACAATGCATTAAATTTACTTAAAAGTTATCTTGACTGAGCTAATAGAACCTAGCTTACTTACACACAAAAGGGTAAAGCCGTAAAGTAGGAATTTTGTTTGTTACCTCCTTTATTGCTGTGTATTCTATAATTCAGTTTATTAATGAATACATATACTTTATTGTTGCTAAGCCTCGCAGCAAGGGGGTCCCGGGTATTCCCTGCCTTGAATTTACATGTTTTTCTGGTGGTTTTACTCTACGTGCTTCAGTTTCCTTTCAAAGTCATGAAGAATGTAGGGTTTTGTTATCCTATATTGACCCTGCTAGTGTGTATGTGTTGTTCGTATTCACCCTGCAATGTGCTGGCGCATCCTTCAGGATTTGCTCCTGCCTCACACACAATGGTTGCTGGGATGCGCACACTCCTGAATGGATGACATATTTAAACATGTATAACAAAGATTTTTTTAAAGTTCTGAAAGTGGTCTAAGTTTATAACTAGTTTTAATTTCACAAAGACATTTATCGTGTGGTGATTGGTTATGTGGAGAAAGAAAAAGGATAGGAACTGGGGGTTTGGTACGTCAGATAGAGACAGCATGCATGCAATAAAGAAAGCCAGCTGAGAAAAACATCCATTGATTTCCGTGTTCCTGTCTCTAACCACCAGATCACAAACCCAACATTTACACAATATTTAAGTTAAACCTGTGTGATACCCATTCATACATCCAGTTTTTTGAAGCCTCATCACACCTGCCATAAAGTTCTCTACACTGAACATACACCTAGGGTCCCCTTACTGCGAGGAAGCAGCACTACCGCCTCACTACCGTGCATGTTTAATACCTGCTTTAATGCATTTCATCATGAAAATTATATCAAGTATTTATCTTAGCATTCTAAATTTTCAGAGAGCAGGAATATCATGAAGTGAATGGATACTGTGTGGCAATCCCTGCCTGCGGAGTAAGTCAGTTTAAGAAGTGTGTAGCGATTAATAACTGGGTTGGGGAACACAACACAAAGCATTTAATGTGCTACATTAACTTATGACGGGGTTTGAGAAAATCTAGTATATTAAACATTAGGGTGAAGTTTAGTTTATGACATTCTACTTTAATCTGAACATAAACTATGAGAATAAAGTGGAAATGTCAACTTTAATCTTGACATATGCTTCAAGATTAAAGTGGAAATGTTGAGAATAAAGTCAACATGTCGACTTTATTCTCGACATATAGTTTTTTTTTCTTCATTGTGACCCTAGTACGCTTCCGTAGGGCTATACCACAAATAGCATTATAAATGCAAGTTGCAGTTTTATTATTTATGTATAGAGCTTAGCTTGAAGCAAGGTCCATATTAATGCAATTTCCCTTAATGATGGTTCAGTTGGTAAAGATGGCTCACTAAGTTGCACTTGTTTTATTTTATTTTTATTTCGTGAATACTGTATAATGCACCTGGGCTTGAAGTTTTGAAGTAATAGTATTATTACTGGAAGTTGCACTGTTATTTATTTTATTCTTATTATTTATTAGTTTAAATATTATGCAGTTTAATGATGGTAAAGTTGTTTAAAAAGTCACTTAAACATGTTAGTGGACAGAGATTGTTAAAATTAACAGAAAGTGTAGTTGTTTTTTTAAAAATATTCACTATTTATTCCTTTTCTATGACATGTTCAGTGCAATACAACTTTTGACAAGCACCTCTGAATATTTTACTAAGTCTAAATGTCTCTTTGGATGGTTGAAAATATGTTGTCAAAATTTTATCTTTTGTTTGCAAAATTTGTTCAATTAAAAGGTACTATATTTTGACTGCAACTGTAATGCAATGTGATTCCTTCTGTTCATTAGTGCCACCCCCTTGAAAACTATCACTTTATGTGGCAATGCAAACCTATATTAATACTTGTGTGCATATTAAAATGTTTTTTCTGCAATGTACAATTCATTACAGTGGAATAGGTTATTCTTAGCCAGTCTTCTGCAGTAATTGCAGTGGAAAATGTAGTTAACATCCGCTCATATATGGGAAAAAAATACCATTGAATACCGTGAAACTGGGATAATTTAGAAAAATACTGTGATACAGAATTCTGGTCATACCGCCCAGCACTAATAGTGAGGTAATTGTACTTATAAGTACAAACAGTTCTACAAGGAGCACTTGATGAAACTGTTTCTGAACCGCAAGGTCAGTACAGGAAAGGCTCTGAAGCGTTTGCCGTATGGGAGCAGTTCAAATAGGCACCATGGCTGAGGCAGCATGTGCTAGATGTTGTATACTGATAATTCTCTTTCTGATCAGCTACTGGACAGCTGTGATTCCACACTCAAATACAATGATATAAATACTCTAAGTGTTACAGTGAGAGTAATATGAAAAAGATTATCTGCTGTGGCAATCCCTAACGGGAGCAGCTGAAAGAAGAAGAAGGTGTAGTGAGAGTAGCAATGCTAAAGCAGGTATGATATTTGGAACAGTTTGGCCATTCCGTGGACCATTATATTGTTACAGGTTAATTACAATCAGATGCCTTACACTAATAAACAATATTCGGTTAATTTCAGTGTATATGATAAAGCCGCGTCAGGGATGTGGATCTAAAAAAACACACTGGAACAAAAGCACTGCTTTGACGTTGGGTGCTGCCAGTTTGCAAAACCGAGTGGAGAATTTGCATACGCAAGCTAGCTAGCTAGCGTGAAAATGTGTGTGGCTTTATGCCAAGTTTAGGTTTTATACATCACAATTTGAGAGTGGAAATGGGAGTACGCAACATTTTTGTGCGTACGCACCGTTTATACATGAGGCCTCAGGTGACTACATTTCTTCCCAAAGTATGATCGGAAAGCAGCTTCTTATTTAATGTTTGTGGTCCTTTCCAGTCTTGGCTGCTTTCTCCTTTGATTGTGCACTGCTGTCCAGTGACAGTAAACACCAGAAGAATTATTTTCTTCAGTTTTTTTTGGTTTGCAGAAAATGAGAAATGTGAATGTAAGTTTGTTCACTGTGTGAAGTGTTCTGTAACTATGTAGTCACTTTAGAGTTACAGCTTTGGAGTAGTTAATACTGTACTGCTTCATCGCAGCACCTGAAAAGAAGATTAGAATTACAACTGAGTCATTATCAGTGTGAAACTTGCATTTTTTCTAGTATCTGTGTGGAATACTTTTTGGGCATTCTGGTTTTCCTTTAATACCCCAAAAGAGAGAATATTAAATCTAAATTAACCTGCTAGCCTTTGTATGCATGTGTGCCCCCTTTATAATCCTGGGGATTAATCCAGAGTTGGTTCCTGCTATGTGCTTAACATAGCCATGAAAATTTGTCTATTCCTGTGATTTTCAGTTGGAGTAAGAAGGATCTATGTTGTTGACTCCAGCACCAGTATTTACCAAGCTTCTAACTATATTCTTTATAGGATACAGTACTATTTTGATTGGTATTCTTAATTGGTATTTCTTAACTTATAGTATTGGCAATTATGACACTGATCTTCTTCTCATAGTATAAGTTGAATAAGTATGCTAGTGACTATAATAAATACATTAGAGGTGTGATTGGGATTAAAATCCTTCAAGATTCAACATATAACTTGTGGGCATATGTCTTTTTTTACTCTCGTGTGGGTAGAAATCGGTGGTCAGCCTTCAGTACAGCAGATTAACAAATTCCCTATAATGTGCAATAAAGCTCCAGTAAAAATGCCGATACTTTGAATATGAATAAAAACCGTCACATTATAAAAAAAATTGTTTACATGTTAAAAATCCAGTCATAATGCTGTTATTTCTAAGCGGCACATATTGAGAAAATGGAACAGGATACAGGCAATCAAAGCTGGCCAGTATAATACAATAAACTAGACAAAAAGATGAGACATTTGGAGCAGGCTCTCTCTGGTTTTAGATTTAGATGGAAAGGAGCTGAAATGTCTGAGCTATGTCTAATACTCTCTAGATCAACCAAATTGTGCATTAGTCAGAAACAAGATGTGATCCATTCTAGCATGTATCAAGAACAAAATAGTGAATTTTGTTCACTTTGTGTGCAAAATCATTCATCCTTGTGTTGTGGTAGCTGGTAAATGGTCTGTGCAGCTTGATCAATCCAACATTGACAAGGCTGTGAAATATGGTAAATTTGATGTTCACATATGGAAAATATATCTAAATGTTATGCACACCAAGGTAAAACAGGTGGATTTATTCATTCCATTTAACTCCAAGCAATTCTGAAATGTACAGTAGATATTACCATATATGAGATATTGTGATGCATTGTTGATACATTGTTGATCTCATCATGAACCTCTCTTATGGTATTAGATGCATCTTTCTTATCAACCCTAAGTCAAACAAAAGTGAAATGTGCCCTCTCAAGTGAAACAAACACTTTCAGTAAATGAAAATGTGTGTTCATGTCAAAAGCACTTGATTAATTTGTAAAATTTAATTTTGCAATAGTTTTTCCCATGTAAAGTGTAAATAGACAGGGTGTGCCCATGTACCAAAAAGCCACATTCCTTGCCATATTTCAAATAAGAGGTCTAAAGCTGCCTTACCTAGATAGATAGATAGATAGATAGATACTTACTTACTTACTTACTTACTTACTTACTTACTTACTTACTTACTTACTTTCTTTCTTTCTTTCTTTCTTTCTTTCTTTATAAATCCCAAGGGGAAATTCACATAATCCAGCAGCAGTATACTGATACAGAAAACAATATTAAATTAAAGAGGAATAAAAATGCATGTAAAAACAGACAATAACTTTGAATAATGTTAGCATTTACTCCCCTGGGTGGAATTGAAGAGTCGCATAGTGTGGGGGAGGAACGATCTCCTCAGTCAGTGGAGCAAGACAGTGACAAAAGTCTGTCACTGAAGCTACTCCTCTGCCTGGAGATGACACCGTTAAGTGGATGCAGTGGATTCTTCATGATTGACAGACGTTTGCTTAGTGCCCGTCGCTCTGCTACTGATGTTAAACTGTCCAGCTTTATTCCTACAATAGAGCCTGCCTTCTTAACAAATTTGTCCAGGCATGAGACACTTTCTTCTTTATGCTGCCTCCCCAGCACACCACCGCGTAGAAGAGGGCACTCGCCACAACCGTCTGGTAGAACATCTGCAGCATCTTATTGCAGATGTTGAAGGACGCCAACCATCTAAGAAAGTATAGTCGGCTCTGACCTTTCTTACACAGAGCATCAGTATTGGCAATTTGTCATCCAGCTGCACTCCCAGGTATTTATAGGTCTGTACCCTCTGAACACAGTCTTCTCTGATGATCACGGGGTCCATGAGGGGTCTGGGCCTCCTAAAATCCACCACCAGTTCCTTGGTCTTGCTGGTGTTCAGGTGTAAGTGGTTTGAGTCACACCATTTAACAAAGTCTTTGATTAGCTTCCTGTACTCCTCCTCGTGCCCACTCCTGATGCAGCCCACAATAGCAGTGTCATCAGCGAACTTTTGCCCGTGGCAGGACTCTGAATCATATTGGAAGTCGTCTGTATATAGGCTGAACAGGACCGGAGAAAGTACAGTCCCCTGTGGCGCTCCTATGTTGCTGACCACAGTGTCAGACCTGCAGTTCCCAAGACGTACATACTGAGGTCTGTCTGTAAGATAGTCCACGATCCATGCCGCCAGGTGTGAGTCTACTCCCATCTCAGTCAGCTTGTCCCTAAGGAGCAGAGGTTGGATGGTGTTGAAGGCACTAGAGAAGTCCAAAAACATAATTCTTACAGCACCACTGCCTCCGTCCAGGTGTGAGAGGGATCGGTGTAGAATATAGATGATGGCATCCTCCACTGCCACCTTCTCCTGGTATGCGAACTGCAGAGGGTCAAGGGTGTGGCGGACTTGTGGCCTCAGGTGGTGAAGCAGCAGCCTCTCAATGGTCTTCATCACATGTGACGTCAGAGCAACAGGCCGGAAGTCATTCAGCTCACTAGGACGTGATACCTTTGGGACTGGGGTGATACAAGATGTTTTCCAAATCCTCAGGACTCTCCCCTGTTCCAGACTCAGGTTGAAGATGCGCTGTACCGTCTTTTTTTTCCAAGCAACTTCGGGCAGACACTCCTTCTAGGACACTTAAAATCCTCAGTAAATACATTTTTTACAGCTCTAACTCCTATTTATGCTATCTGTAACACTTATGGTATAAAAAATCTAAGATTGCTACAACTACTTAGCTTTATGACACTTCAGTATTATTATGAACACATGGTTGTAACTGTTAGGGTTTCATCTAAAGTCAATGAGCATCTTATTTGCTTTTATTGCATATAATTGAAGGTCATGCTCTTGTCCCCACAGGAGCCTCCAGCTATGTTGAATCTTTAGAAGTGTATTTTGTAAAGTCACTGGTTATGCAATGGTTCTTTAACCTCCCTTGGTTTATTAATAATCTATGAAGTATAGGGGGATTATCAGTATACAATTGGCAGCTATTGTAGACCGAAAATAAATGGCAGGTGGATAATTATTTGCCTTGTTATACTTCCTCCTGTTGAGGAGAAGGACTACAGTCCACAGGACGAGATATTGACATCCAACAGAGGTTGTGATGGACGGCCGGGACACCCAAAGAGTGGAAGGACTGGGGAAGGCAGCTACTGTAAGACACTGCCTCTCCCAGGATGCTAGATGGCGATTTCCCTGCAGCATTGCGGTGCCCCGGATTCCCGCAGGGCACCATGGGGTCTGGAGTTTGGCTTTACAACCCTTCTGGGTACCGTGGGTGCCGCCAGGAGACACCGCCGGAAGCCCTGGGGATTTTTACTTTCCGTATAGCCCAGAAGTACTCCCAAGTCACGGGGACGGAAGCCCCAAAGTACCCCCGGGCTAAAGAAAACTCAAGTCCTCCATCTGGCCCAGAAGTGCTGTCAAGTCACGTGGGAGGAAGAACGGAAGCACTTCCGGGTCAAGGACTATATAAAGGACCGTTGAGAACCCAGCAAGCGAGCCAGAGTTGGGAGGTAAATGACAGAGCTTGCTGGGAGGTGTGGAGGAGAGAATTGTGTATAATTATTGTATTTATTATTATTACTTGCTGTGGAGGAGAGAATTGAGTATAATTATTGTATTTACTATTGTTACTTGCTTGTGTATGGTGGTTGGGGTGCTTAAAGGCACTATTGATAAGAAAGAAAAGGAATTAAAATACCTTTTTAGTAATTTTACCTGGTGTCATGGTTATCTGTCTGCCAGGTTAGTGGAGCGACATCGCCCTCTAATGTCACAAAGTGATTTCACTAGTGGTTCATTTTCAAGGTGGTTATGTGATGTGCATAACACATATTATGTCATTCCTTATTAAACACTGGGACAAGTAAGAAATAGGAATTCTAAGTCTCCACACAATCTGTTTTTTTGAAACAGCCCACAATTCAGACTAAGCACTTCTGCATTGTTTATATGGTATGTCTCTTTTGGAAGCAAATGAAAATTTGCAAGAAAATGTTAGCATGAAAGATTATTGCACAACAGAATTTATTCATTACACCTTGTTTGTCTCTCCTGTGTTGGTTCTGTATTCATTTGCACTAGCACTGGTGCTTCTGAGTCACAAAGTACATGATATCCATAGAATATTTGTTTTCAATTATAACTCACTAGGATATAGCAGGTTGGATAATAACTGACTGACTGACAGACTGATACTACAATTCTCCGTGTGTCAGTAGTGCAGCTTCCTATTGCAAAGCTCTTGGTAGGCTTGTACGACCATCACTGGAAAGAATAACATTCACCAGAGGTTATTTTGGGTGATGACTAGGGTCTTAGGGGAGACACTTGCTCTGAGAAGAAATCTGAATGGACATGTGTTCCTGGATGAGAGTAGTGGTTGGTTGGATGGTATTAGGACATTTTTTGGTTTAAAGCATGATAAAAGGAGTAACAGAACATATTTCCTGAAGGTGAAGAAAAGAAAATTTTGAATTTAAAATTTAACAACTTATATTTTAGAAATGTGTGGTGTGAATGATAATTGTGAAATAATGAAAAATGTTTGGCGGGACAGTGGCGCAGTGGTAGCGCTGCTGCCACATAGTAAGGAGACCTGGGTTCGTTTCCTAGGTCCTCCCTGCAAAGAGTTTGCATGTTCTCCCTGTGTCTGCATGAGTTTCTTTCCGGTTTCCTCCTACAGTCCAAATACATGCAGGTTAGGTGCATTGGCAATCCTAAATTGTGCTTGGCGTGTGTGTATGTCTGTTCTGCGGTGGGCTGGCGGCCTGGCCGGGATTTGTTCCTGCCTTGTGCCCTGTGCTGGCTGGGATAGGCTCTAGCAGATCATCGTGACCCTGTGTTAGGATATAGCGGGTTGGAAAATGACTGGTTTATGGTTGGGCAAAATTAATTTTGGCAAATGCCATTATCCAAATCAACTTTAAAAAATCAATGTGCATTGAATACACATGTGTAAATGAGGACGAGGCACAAAGAAACCAATCTGGCAGAAAATTCAGATGACAACAAAGAAATATACAAGAAAGCAAATCTAAGTGGTGTAATAGATTTTGTGAAAATGCAAGAGGAAAGGGTTTTCATCCAAGCCACAGAATGAAGTACAAAAGACAAATGTATACATGATTATAAAGCAGATGGCAACAGTAGTACGGATAGTAATTGGAAGCAGCAAATATGGAATTAGAACAAATGTGATGATGATGTACTTTTATGGTATGATTTAGTGAATAATAACTTTGGCAAGCAACATGCCACTTTTCAAAAGATCCAAGATTTTCATTTTCTCCTTGAGAGGTAGCATTTTACATTCCCTCTTAGCCTTTGAGGGGTTGCTTGACCATGTATTTGCTTTTTTAGGAGCCATTTTTTCACAGAAACAAAGGGTACACACAATGTTACTCTAAGGGCCTCACAGCTCCTTACAGTTGGGGTTGCTAACTGAACAGCTTCTAATTAAACAAAAAGGGCAGCACTTTCCATTGTTCACACGTGTGTCCCTGTTAATAATAATGGTTTAATCAGTTGAGTATTTAATTTACAGTGTATGTTCAAGCTATTTCTATCCTGCACAGATTTTTGCACACCCACACATATAGATACCCTTACTTAAGTTTAAATCCAGTGGCCAGATATATGCATGCTGATAGACAGACTCTTTTTGATTGACTTGGAGGTGGGGCAATGGTTTAAGGAAGTTCAATTTCAGTTAAAATATTTTGGTTAGTGATTATATTGTCTTCTTTGTTTCAGTATCTGTATTTTCTGGAATATATGTATGTCTTTTGTGTTTTGTTTAACAGCTACAGTACTATTGTAAGTGTAAAGATAGAAACCGTTACTCACCTTGGTGACTGGCACTGCTCTGAAGCAGAGGTTGGAAAAGTGAATGAGAAAAACTTTGCTTTTATAAAGGTGTCAATGGCTAGAAAACAGGATCAACCAATCTACAGAGTAGACCAATTGTGCTTTGCGTGAGAATTGTTAGCCAGCTGAAGAGCAGTGTAGTGGTTCAACAATTGGCTGCTATGTAGGAACTGTAAGCTTTCTCCTATGAGCCATTTTATTCAACTACTATTTTGGGAGACTATAGCAGGGTATGCCTACAAATCACTTTATTCACGTGGATTCAATGTCTTTTTTTAGCATGTGGCAATTTCAACTTATGCTTTTCTGAACGTTTTGGACTTTTTCAATGTGCAGTTGGTTGAATCTGCAGATGTGGAACCTGTTGATATGGAGGGATGACTGTAATGAATTTGTGTGTATATTTATGGTAGTAAATGATAAAAATTATTCATTTTACAGATACAAAAAAAAAACAAAAAACATGAAGCACAAAATGATAACTCCTCATGACACAGTCTAGTTTTTCAGATGCTGGTAATCGTGTTGTAATTATGAAATTAAATCCCTTCGAATAGCCTCCTCCCTTTTAAAAGTCGCAGCAATTGGCAAAGCTCTCCCAATAGCATGGTTTTTCTGGGGCTGCTGAGATTTGCTGTCCATTTAAGTAGCACTGCTATAGCACTGGGTATGGTTTTCCGCAATAAGTCACAAAACTTGCAAAATAATTGCCGTTTAATTATTGGTGTATAGGTGGATCCGTGAATTGTAAACTTGCGAATCACAAGGGCTGATGTGAACCTATATTCTTTTAAGTAAAGAAATGTTCAAATAAATATTGTGAGTAAGAAATTAATAAATCAGATTACATTTTGTAAAAGGAGTTGAATTCACCCGTACATAAAATACATTCTAGTTTTGTAATACATACTAAAAATTTCTATCAATGTCATATATTTCACTTAAAATTGTCTGTATACAGGATTAAGTTCACATTGCTACTGATGTCATCAAACACCTGCCTCACTAGGCCACATGTTTTGAGAATACCATCCATACCATCTTGTAAATACCCTTGGATTTAAAATAAATTGTAATGCACTAATAATGGTATTTGGAGTAATGCCAAGTGGGTTAAAGGTGTGCTATGAAAAATATGTTGTAATATCCAATACCCCACAACTTGCATGAAGACATACAGTATTTCCTGTCAGTGAGAAAGCAAAGTTCTATATGATCTCAAATTGTGCAAAATCACATTTCTTTTACGAGAATCAGTTCACTTCTTTTTCTTAACTTGTTCATAAAATCGGGCAGTAAATATGCTGGGGCCATACTTTTTATTCAACTTACTGTTTTGTCATCTGCAAAGAACTATTTCAGATAACAACAACCCCCATCTCAAGTACAAACCATAATAACTAAAAACACTTCTGACTTGGCTAAAGTTGAAAAGAGCAGTCACAGTCACAATGAGGCACTATAAAGGCATATTCCCATTAGTATAAAGGTAGACTTTCTTGACACACTTCTGTTGAATAATTAATTGACTGAAGATACTCAATATTTTTGTTTTTCAAACATATTATTGTACCTGCTATGTTATTCACATTTGTTTCATTGGCTTGTGTTCTGTTATAATGTTTCGTATCCAAATAAATAAAGAATTTTAAAAAAGGAATTTTGCTTTAAATATATGTATTAAATATATGGTATATGTACTGTATGTATTTTTACATATATTTTTATATATATATATGAAACATGTCCATGTACAGTTTTATATTATTTATAAGAAAATGAACCTAAAGATTTTTCTTTGTTTTTTTATTTCTTTTAGATATGTTCTTGATGATCTATACACTAGCTCTTCTGGTGCCAAATTTCCTGTGAAGTGGTCCCCTCCAGAGGTTTTTAACTTTTGCAAATACAGTAGCAAATCAGATGTTTGGGCTTTTGGTCAGTGTTTTGTGTCTCTTTTTATCTGCAATTTCAATCCCTGTTTGTTTTAGCAGTGTCTAAAGTGCTAAAGTTCAGAGGAGGGTGAAATTCTTAAGTAGAAATTGTTCATCAATATGTCACAAATCACAAACAGAATTATGATTTATTAACGTAAAGGAGATGATTGTTGTAGGTATAAGCAGCTGAAATTATGCATCTTATTTGAAAGGCATTTTTTCCTTGCTGTTTATATCAGAGATTGGTGTATTACCATAGACCCTAACCATGAGCCTTCTCAGTTCACAGATTTGCACTGTGGTGACTGCCATTGCTCAGCCGCTAACCCACAACATCTGAGTGCCCTCAGAAGTGTCCTCCTTTATCAGTGTAAGATAAAGGAGAACTGTTGAAACAGAAACAGGCTGTGAGCAATGGTGTCATCAGCTGAGCTTTTTCTCCAACTCAGCCCCTATCAGACTGTGCATCACTGCTGCCACAAATGGCAATCTATGAGAAATTTGTAGTTTTTAAGTACATGGTACCTCGGTATATGTCCACTTTGGAATAAGTCCAACTTGGTATACGTCCTGTTTGGACGCAAAAAACTTTGCTTGGTATACGACCTTTGTTTGGTATACGACTCCCGTGCTAGAACACCGTGCGCTACCCTTGTTTACCTCTCTTGAGACAAAGCCACGACTGCCCACGAGAGTTAGTATGCCAGTTGCTAGCATTCAGTGAACAACCAGCGCTATAACTCTCTGTGAATTTTCACTTGATTTCGTGTTTTTTCACGTAAATTTGAATTGATTGTTGAAAAGTATGAAGGTGGCATGCGTATCCGGGACTTGGCTGCTGCATACCGTATGCCGAGAACGACGGTATCTACGATTGTGAAAAACAAAGATGTTATTAAAAGGTAAAGTGAGGTTAAATTTTCATTTATTTCACCTAATTGCTTTTGTATTTATGTATTTTAGTATTAAGCAGTGTTTAAATTATTTTATACAACCCCATCATTGTATAATATGCCAATAACAATAGGATTTTTTTTTTCATGGGAACGGATTAATCATTTTCCCTTTATTTCTTATGGGAAAAATTCGTTTGGTATAAGTCCAAGGATCTGGAATGGATTAAGGACATATACTGAGGTACCACTGTACATTATTTATAGCAGGCTTAGACATATGTCTGGAATACTGTATTGTACCTTGCTGGAGAAATACTTGGCATGGCCCATTGGGAGAGACGCAGGACATTAAGCAGACATTATACTTCCAGCTGGTCTACCTTTAGCAAAGATGAGTAATTAAAAACAACATCCTATTTTAAAACTGTACAAATCATTAAAAATGTGATATGTAAATATATTTTAGTTTTCTAAAAGGAAATTCTAAGTATTCTGTACAAAAAAATAACAACATTGAGCTGAAAGATATTAAACCTAATTGTGAACTGTGGAGTAGCTGTACAAAATGTTTTTCCTTCAACTCAGCTTGATTTTTTCAAAAACTGAGCTTTTTTTAAAAAACAAAATGTCGAAGGCAATAATATGAAGTTTAAAGAAAGCTCAGCTTTAAGATAACAAAATAGCAAGTTCTTAGAAAAGAGCTTAACTTGAAAGTACAAAGTTCAGTATTTTTATAAAGCTTGTACATTTAACTTAGGATTTTCTTCTAATCAAATTAACGAAGAAGAATGACTGAAACTTAATTTTAATAAAAGAATGTAAAAAATACAATCCTTTAAATAAAATTCTTTAAGGTAACGTGATACTGAGCATTCCTAGATTATTCCTACGCAAATCACTTATAAGATATGTTGTGTCTAGTTGTTGCATTTGTTGTTATTTAAATGAAATAGTAATGTATGCACCTCAATTGAATCTTAATTTTAATTCACTTTTGTTTTATCATTTTCAGGTGTTTTAATGTGGGAAGTGTTTACTGAAGGGAAAATGCCATTTGAAAGCAACCCAAATCATGAAGTAGTACAGCTTATAAGTCAAGGTCATCGATTATATCGACCGAAACAAGCCCCTGCAAATATATATGAGATTATGATGATGTGCTGGCAGGAAGTGAGTATTTTAGTTGAAATTAAAAAGTTGAATTCCTTAGAAAAGGTTATTTTATTAGATGCTGCACTATGTATAGTCATGATGTTTTTCCTGACAAAAGTCAATATTATTATGTGTTGTATACAGCTATATGCTGTAATTGCACTAACCTCTTGAAACAATAAAGTGAGATCTGACCCAGATATTTCTTGTATTTGTAATTTTGCTGGTTTCTGATGTTTGTCTCTTTCAGAAAACATAAACTTACAATGAATAAGCATGTTAAGATAGTGTATTTATGTATATACAAGAAAATGATGGGAAGTAAACCATTTGTCAAGTTGTTATATCTTTACACATTCTGGTGCTGTACACACATTACAAGTTAATAACAGCTGTTTCATATTAATTCAGTCAATACTTATGACATTGATTTTGTATTTAAACTGAACAGAAAAAGTGCCAAAGTTACCTTTGACTTTAAACTTGGCAAAATATTGGAGGAGCTGGCTAGTGCAGTGCAGAATATTTTTTTGTAATAATCATGGCTATGCGTTAAAAGAGAGCAGCTATTGTGACTTGCCATACAAATGGTACTAAAAGAATGTGCTTGTTATTATGAAATTGTGTGGTTTTTGAGACACTGTATGAAGGAACTAGTGCATAATAGTCAATTTTCTCTTGTGACCCTTTGAATGGTGACATTGCAGTAGTCATTAAAAGTCAGTCATTAATACTTTTAACATTTTCTTCATGTTTGTTTACACCATAAAGCATGCAATAATATAGAGCTCCACATGCACAGACTTGGATGTACTTCATTCCCTTGCCTTGTCGAACTCAAAAATTCAGGGAACCCTGGATTGTTTGTTTTAAGTGTACATGACACCAATAATCTTGCAGTCATTCAGTTAAAACTGAGAAAAGCTACCACCTTAAGTAGCAGGTGCTACTGTGTTGTACACTGGCAGAGGAGAAGGAATCACTCTTCAGAGCTAATGCTAGCTTCAGAGAATGAGCTACGAGGAATTTGTTTTAAAAAAAAAAAAGAATAATCCACATCAGGCTAGAGGCCAGAAAAGACAAATTAGAAATGATCATCTTTGTATATTTAGATGCAAGCTGCTCCATAGCTCTTTTGCACTATGAGGTTAACCTTGGGGACTAACATAACAATCATAATACAATTTAGGAACTTTTCAGATATTGTTTTTGGTTGTTTTGCCATTTTTTTCTGATTTTCATGTGATAAAAGCAACAGTAGACATGCATCCTAAGATTTTGATATGATGTACAATTCATCAGATTTAATTCATTTAGAACTGCTGGCTAATAAGTAAAACATTTAAGAGGTATCAATCAAGAAAATGAAAGAAATGGCAGGTAAAATTTTGCTCCACTCAACAGAAAGAATTTGGCAGACTGAATGATTGGTGTCACATTACGGAAAACAAAGCAACAGTGTTTTAATACCCTAGGCATAGAAATACCAAATGCTTCTAAAGCTGCTGAATTAAACCTGGCTTTTGCAAACCAAAATGCTGATCAAATGCTTTTTAGTATTGCATAAATAGAACAAAATCACATATTTAGAGTCACAGACAGACATATTAAAGTGTCATTTATATCAATTAAATTTTTTACTTCTTTTGCAGAAACCTGAAGAACGGCCAGCATTTTCTGAGATATGCCATATGATAAGTGAAGTTGCTGAAGGCGATTCCTAATGAGAAGATGATCAATACATGCCTAAGACTAAAGGCCATGTCACAATACACATTTCCAGAGATTTTCAGCCACAGACTTCATTTACATAATCTTAGATAGTCATGTCTGTGACCGCCCAAGACCCCAGCTGTGTAGTTTGACATACCCAGCACCTCAGCGATTCACCCAGATAAAATCAAACCGGTTTGGTTTTGTTTTAAGTCATAGCAATACACTTTATATATGCGAGAGTTAACAACCAATGTGCGCACAGCAGAAGGTACAGTGCATATAATGCATCTGTGAGGAATATGGAATGCAAGTATTTTGGGCTTCTCAAACAGAAGAGAGACTAATTTTTCTGTCACATGTATTATTTACCACGACATAACAGAAAAAAAGAAAAAAACTCCAACATTGTTGAATTCTCTATACCTGCAAAACATTTGTAGAGCACCAGCGCTGTCAGGCAGAATATCCTTGATTGACAGAAAAAAAGGGTTGCAATACTTTGGAAAAATGAAACTGTGTTGGAAAGTCATCTTTCAGTAGTGTAATTTGTCATGCCCTGCAAATCCTGGTTGTGTAATCTGACATCCTCAGCTGTTGTGATCAGCGATTGCATTCTTCAAGTTTAACATCCCACCTGCCTAGAAGTCAAGTTATATGCCACCAGCTTAACTTGTCATTGAATGTGAAAAGAGAAACATTTGAGCGGAATCAGTGAATCTGTAAAACAATATAAAAGAATTTTATAACTTGGCAAACCAATAGGTACTGAGCTTATATTATATCTCCATACACTCTAAATTATAAACAGCAAGAAGAATTATGGAGAATTCTGGTGTAAAATGACAAGTTGTCTAGGTAGTCAAAGTAAAGGATGATGAAAATTCAGAGAAATCTTAAGACAAAATACCCAACAAACTATTTTTCTTAATAACAGAACCTTTTTAAAAAGTGACTCTAATACAGTTTCATTTTAACAATAATGAGCAATTTATGCTTGTTTGACTCACCACATTAATTTGTTTTTCTTTTCAAAAATCCATTAAGACTTACAGGAAAAATTGATTAGAAAGGCAGTAACTTAAATGAGTACCCATCTGACAGACACAGTTGTAGTTTAGTTGGTGTGCAGCTGAAAAGCCTACCCTGACATTTCCAAAGCACTTGAGTCTCTCATTCTTCAAAATGTACAAACTTAAAACTAGGAGTATTCCTCTATTACAGTAAATATGTTTAAACCTGTTATACAGTCATTTTCTGACCTATGTATTGAAAATGAATAAACGGCCAACAATTTCTGACAACCTTCAAGAAAACAGAGACAGTTGGAAAATGAAAAGTAAAATACTTACCGATACATTTGAAAGCTGAATAACAGTGCATATTAAAAAAAATCAGTGTCTTCCCAACCCAAAGTTAATAATTAGATATTAGAATAATATGAAGGACATGTGCAAAGAAATAAACATGATGTTCACCACCTAATGAGTACATTTTTGACCAAGAGACTGTATGCATTCATCCCTTCCTTCTAATTGAAAGGTATAATTATATAATTGATTTCTTGATTTTTGCATCTAAAACAGCATTCTGTATACTTTAAATGACTTGGGGAACTTGTTCATGTTACAATTTTACTTTAGGTCAGCTTTCCCAGCTCTTAACTGGAAATGATCACTGATTTAGGTAAATGGAGCAATAGTCTGGACTATTATTTACAGTAGGCTGCAGATAGCAGCTACTAAGACAGTTTTTTCGATAACCAGACTATTAATTTAGTCGGATCACTGGACTAAATTATTTAGTGCACTACTGTTTAAAGGGACAGAAGCAACTTGTCTTAAAGATCAATTCTCCTGAAGCCAAGCGTTCATTTCACTGCACTAACAGCAACTTCAGGGACAGGAAATGGTGCGCTCTCCACTGACTCACCCACTGCATTGTGGTCTCCCATCTAAACATGAGACAGTCTCAGCTCCCTAGTTAGAGGGTACAGCAAGTGTACTCTCATAAAACAGTAAAATTGGAAGAACAGTTCCTGCTGAGTTTTCAAAATGTGTATAATTTACAGTTACCTTGAAATACCAACTACTTAAGTTTACTTTACACTGTAGGTAATGTTAAGTGTTTTTATTTAGGATATTGTGGAATACATTACAATAGAAATAAAACAGACTAACAACCATAGTATTTACAAACAATGTCATTTGTTCCTTAATGAAAACAGTTCAAGTAGTGATTTTTCTATGGGCAGAAGTGCAACTTCCTGTACTTTTCTGGCTGCTTTAAGTTTCTACTTTAAGCTTTTTTTGGTTTGGTATTTGATATATGACTGCAGACCATAATGACTGGATTTGGAGCAGTAAGAAATTGGATTTTTTGTTACTGAGTGGATTTTGGTTGTTCTCCTGTTTGGATGTTTTCCCTGGTTTGTCCAGTGTGCCTCTAATGCCCCAAAGACATGCATTTTGCATTGTGGCTTCTCCATTTTTTTGTTTGAATTTCAGTTCTCAGGTGATGCACATTTGTTAAACATTCTAGCTGAACACAGTGTCAGCATGCTAAGTAATGCTGTACTTTGTGATATGTTACAGAAGCACCTCTTCTTCGCTCTATTGCTCTGCTGTTTATACGAAAAACACCATACACGTCAGAGGCTGACATTGACCTGTCCTCAGGAAACATACTATCTACTATCAATGGAAAACATTTTAAACTCTTTTCTTACTTTGTGTGACTTGTTTTCATAAGGTTTTAATGTTAAGAAAGGTTTTCGGGGACCTGAATTCATATCTGACAATTTTGAATTTTAGTTTTGTAAAAATATTTTGTGTCTTTCTCCGATACTATTGTGTTTTCTATAGGTGCTGCAATTTTGTGATGTGGTTGACACAACATTGCCATGGAACTATGGGTAGAAGTGTGTGGTATGTGACGTCAATGTCACAGCCGTATGACGGTCGACACCATGCAAGTCCTGGTCATCCAAGATTATGATTAATTCATAGATTTTGCACTTTTGTTTCTACTCAAATTCCTGGGTACAGACTCTTTTGCTTCATTTTCTCAGCTTGGATTTTGGTTTAGTGTTTTTCCTACATTATTAGATTTTCTGGTTAAGAACTTTGGCTCTTTATTTTGACTGCATTTGTGCAGAATGCTGTCAAGAATCTGTGATAAAAATGTACTAATTACAGCTTCTTTTTGTTGTCCTAAATTCACCTCAGAAACACAAGAAACATTTTTTCTGAGGTCACAAACTTCTCCTTTTCACACTGGATGAATTCAGAAAGTTTTAATGCTTTTTTCCTGATGAGCCCCCCTTAGATTGACCTTTTAAGCCTCACAAGAAGAACTGTATTTTTTTGTATTTCATGAATAATACTTCATTTAACAATATGAACCACCATGATTGTTGCAAATAACTTCAACCTCAAAAATGCCACTCTAAACCTTTAAAGCCAAGGAAAATAAGTTACAATGTCATGGCAATCCCTTCATAAACAGAGACCTACATCTCCATACATTTTATTGTGCAAGCTATGATTCTGTACAAACAGTAGTGTTTGCTGTATGTAAAAAATAGTAATGCAGACAACAGAAAGCAAACTGAGGGCTGCCTGTTTATAATAATGTAGGTTTTACCACACCAGCTAAGCAGGCTGTCAAAGTAAATCGTGAGCACCAAAATAAATTGCCATTTCTGTCCTATGGCCATCAGTTTCAAAAATGCTGTTGTGTTTTTATGTGTCAATAATTGTGAAAAAGTTTTTCTTTTATACATTTTTCTTCATTCAGGGAACACAGTTAACTCAGGATTTTTTCCACGGTGTAATGCTGGGACACCAGTAAGGTGTATACAGTATGATAGTAAAATGTCCCATGAGCCTAACATGTGCTTAGCTGATCTTTGAGCAGAAACAAACCCTTATGACTCAGCAACGAGTTCAGATAAAGGCAGGAAGTGACCACTGAACAGGCATCTTGTGAACAACTCCTACATTCTACTAAGTAAGAAGTACTGTTGTTATTATCAGCTGTATCATATTTTCATCATGTTTCAAATAGTGTTATGTTAATTAAGTAGATTTTTAAATATTTATTTAAATGGTTCATTGAACCTTAAACATATATCTATGTCAACCCATTCACTGTGTCACATTGTATTTTAACAACAGTAAAACTACTTATTTAAACACTAGGCATTTGCACATAATATGGTAGCATTTACTGCATATGTGGTACGATCAAAAGGTTTGGTGAATGTTGCAGCAAAATACAATATATTAAAAAGTATGCCATTACAATTTTGCTGTCCTTTAAAGTACATCCTTTTTGCTCATTGTATTGCAGCATGATTTATTTTTTTAATAAAGAAGCAAATCCTTAACTCTTCTATACTTTCATCCAGTTTCACATCTTCCTGTCCTGTTTTAATCTTTAGAATATGTTGTTTGTGGTCTGATCACTAAGGCTCAGAAATTACATGTATCTGTCTGACTTTTCCACTCTGGAGTGTCACCATACCAAAGCACTGAGACAAGACATGCTCACATTGTAAATGATCTTGTTCTCATCATTACTGATGCAGGATCTCCCAGTGTTCATGTCATCACTGCCTTTCAGTGAACCACAGCGTCCTCGTGAAAACTTCAAAAAGAAATGCTTACTGGAATATGTTGCTTTTCCTGCTGGTTCTAATACAGTCTCTTCTGTTTAGTGGTGTTTGTTTATAATAAAGGAAATAGGGCACTGTCAGCCCACTAAAAAAACAAAAAGAAGACAACAACTCTTTATTCCACCAACCAGTTGTTAAACCCACAGCATCGTGGTAACTATAGACCGTACTGCTACACCTTTCCCTTTTAGCTCAGTCATCCTCTTTTTTAAAATAATTCTTTTAACATAAGTCTCAGTGCTTATGAGCTATATTAATACTTTAACTTAATAACCAAAGCTTATTATTCATTTTGATTATAACTCCAGTCCTTCTGCTGTATTTGTCCTTCCTGAAAATAGTAACTGTCCCAGTAGTCCAAAGGTGAGAAGACTCCTAATATGATGTTGGTGTGGTTGCTGATCTCAAGACTACAAATGGAGCTTCCTCTGTGGCGATCAATGCTTTCTGCCCAAATGTGAAGTCTGGGAGTGGTGTAGAGTGATGTCTCTGATTACAGTGAGCTGCCTGCTTACCCCTCACCTCCTCATTTCTCCTTCAAAAAACTAAAGATCCAGCTATTTAGGATACACTTGCCATTAAATGGGGTACTGAAGTGCGCAGATTTCTCCCCATTAATAACTGAGCTGGAGAGAAGCCAGTAGAGGTTCTAGTGGAGTAGTTTGGTATACAAGTAGTGCTCTGCTTTGATCCTTGTCTCTTTTCCAAAAGTTTTTAAATGTCTGCAAAAAACGTCCAGCAAAAATGTCTGAATAAAATGTCCAGCTTCCCCTTTTGCTTGAAGTTAATGAGGGATGCATGTGATGTGCGTGAGCCTACTCTTATTTGCAAATATTTTGAATGCTTCTGATGAGAACTGTGGTCCATCGTCTGTGACTACAGTCTCTGGAGTCTCATTTTGGGCAAATGCTTCTTTGATTGCTTGTATTGTAAAATCAGTCAATGTGGACCTAAATTCTGCCTCCTCTTTATGTTTTGAGAAGTTGTCTGCAATCAGCTAATCAGTTTTCTTTGGCCAGTCAATCCTATCCATCCCCACCTTTTTGCCTTAGGTGTCATGAGACTTTGGTTGTGTTTATTTGTCAAGAATGTAATGTACAATCTTGTATTATCTTCAACATTTTGTTGCTGACTTGTAAAGTTTAGCTCCCCAGATAACCTTTCCTCATTGCTTGAACTAGTTTAACCTGCCAGCCACTTAAGATTCTTAGACCTTTTCACTATTCCTGAGTTTTCTTTTCCATCATTAGATAAACACTCACTTAGCGTTATTCCTCCTTCTATTTAAAACTGACCTGCTTGATCTGCCCAGGAAGTGCCATTAGTGTTAACCTGAAAGCCTTCAGTTCTCAAAGATATTTAGATTGACTCAACCTGAGTTTCTTTTATGTTGATTGCACTGCTGATTTAAAATTGTCTCAGAGGGCATCAGTTATATAAAATTTAGTTTTAATGTAATTAAAAGCAGGCTTGTGATTAATCAACAAATAAAACCACATACATAGTTTTCTTTCTAGATCAAAAACCTTAAATGACCTAACCTAATTGAATCAACCTTAGAAGCAAAAGTACAATTATTAACCAGCAAATATTTACACAAGTTGCCCTGTGGTGGGCTGGCGCCCTGCCCGGGGTTTGTTTCCTGCCTTGCGCCCTGTGTTGGCCTGGATTGGCTCCAGCAGACCCCCGTGACCCTGTAGTTAGGATATAGCGGGTTGGATAATGGATGGATAGATATTTACAAAGCCACTCAATAAATGTAAATAAGAATATTCAAAGTCAAAATTATCATGCAAATATCTTTTTCTTTCAGTTTCTTCTAAAAATAAAGTGCATGGTCAAATAAATGTAACTTTTAATATTCTGTTTCTCTATCGCTGAGCAGATTATTATATGTGTTCACTTATCTTCGTCCAAAATGAGTCCACAAGTTCTCCTACAGCATCGCTTTTTCAGGTTGGCATCCACAAAATGGCTGGGGACAAAAACAAAGACCACAGCACAGTAAAGTTGTATTTTAAAATTATAATAAATTCCAAGCACATTCCTTAGTCCTGTGTGCTTTTGTTGCTGCACCCCAGTGACGCGTGTTCATTAACAATGGGTTAAATAGCAAGAGCACATGGGAAAGTGAGATAAAAATCATAATGATGATAAGTAAAACCATAAAAGTGAAGATTTTAGCAAAACATTACATTATTTCCATGTAACATACAGTGGTGTGAAAAACTATTTGCCCCCTTCCTGATTTCTTATTCTTTTGCATGTTTGTCACACAAAATGTTTCTGATCATCAAACACATTTAACCATTAGTCAAATATAACACAAGTAAACACAAAATGCAGTTTTTAAATGATGGTTTTTATTATTTAGGGAGAAAAAAAAATCCAAATCTACATGGCCCTGTGTGAAAAAGTAATTGCCCCCTGAACCTAATAACTGGTTGGGCCACCCTTAGCAGCAATAACTGCAATCAAGCGTTTGCGATAACTTGCAATGAGTCTTTTACAGCGCTCTGGAGGAATTTTGGCCCACTCATCTTTGCAGAATTGTTGTAATTCAGCTTTATTTGAGGGTTTTCTAGCATGAACCGCCTTTTTAAGGTCATGCCATAGCATCTCAATTGGATTCAGGTCAGGACTTTGACTAGGCCACTCCAAAGTCTTCATTTTGTTTTTCTTCAGCCATTTAGAGGTGGATTTGCTGGTGTGTTTTGGGTCATTCTCCTGTTGCAGCACCCAAGATCGCTTCAGCTTGAGTTGACGAACAGATGGCCGGACATTCTCCTTCAGGATTTTTTGGTAGACAGTAGAATTCATGGTTCCATCTATCACAGCAAGCCTTCCAGGTCCTGAAGCAGCAAAACAACCCCAGACCATCACACTACCACCACCATATTTTACTGTTGGTATGATGTTCTTTTTCTGAAATGCTGTGTTCCTTTTACGCCAGATGTAACGGGACATTTGCCTTCCAAAAAGTTCAACTTCAAAGTCTCATCAGTCCACAAGGTATTTTCCCAAAAGTCCTGGCAATCATTGAGATGTTTCTTAGCAAAATTGAGACAAGCCCTAATGTTCTTTTTGCTTAACAGTGGTTTGCGTCTTGGAAATCTGCCATGCAGGCCGTTTTTGCCCAGTCTCTTTCTTATGGTGGAGTCGTGAACACTGACCTTAATTGAGGCAAGTGAGGCCTGCAGTTCTTTAGACGTTGTCCTGGGGTCTTTTGTGACCTCTCGGATGAGTCGTCTCTGCGCTTTTGGGGTAATTTTGGTTGGCCGGCCACTCCTGGGAAGGTTCACCACTGTTCCATGTTTTTGCCATTTGTGGATAATGGCTCTCACTGTGGTTCGCTGGAGTCCCAAAGCTTTAGAAATGGCTTTATAACCTTTACCAGACTGATAGATCTCAATTACTTCTGTTCTCATTTGTTTCTGAATTTCTTTGGATCTTGGCATGATGTCTAGCTTTTGAGGTGCTTTTGGTCTACTTCTCTGTGTCAGGCAGCTCCTATTTAAGTGATTTCTTGATTGAAACAGGTGTGGCAGTAATCAGGCCTGGGGGTGGCTACGGAAATTGAACTCAGGTGTGATACACCACAGTTAGGTTATTTTTTAACAAGGGGGCAATTACTTTTTCACACAGGGCCTTGTAGGTTTGGATTTTTTTTCTCTCTAAATAATAAAAACCATCATTTAAAAACTGCATTTTGTGTTTACTTGTGTTATATTTGACTAATGGTTACATGTGTTTGATGATCAGAAACATTTTGTGTGACAAACATGCAAAAGAATAAGAAATCAGGAAGGGGGCAAATAGTTTTTCACACCACTGTACATACATGCTTGCTACATTCCAATAAAAAAGTTTTCTCCACAGATATTATAACATTTGAACAGTCTCGATGTGAACAGGCTGACAAATCTTGCCAGTCCTATTAATTTAATTCTTCCGAAAATAACATCAAGTCTAGTTTTGAAAGTCCCTAAAGTCCTACTGTCTATCCATCTACTTGGTAACTTTTTCTATTCGTCTATAGTTCTCTGTGTAAAGAAAACATTTCCAAATGTTTGTGCCAAATTTACCTATAAATAAGTATTCCCATGTTCTTGATGAATCTTCATAATTTTAAACACGTTATGACACCCATGTATACACTTACCTGGAGTTTTACATTTTTAAGGCATAGAAGGCTCATCCATTGTTACTGCAGTTTTGCTGTCGAGCAAGCCATGTTAATGAGACTACTGTTGATATTTGTTCAATAAATCACAGCCCCTTCTTTGAGAACTGCTTTCATAAGACTTCGGATCAATTTGGAAATGTCATGTCAGTGAATCATGTAATCGTACCAATCCACTCTTAAGCCAGTTCATTCATGGTTTGCTCCAGACATACATACATCTGCCCCTTCAATACTAAAGGATAACTAACGTGATTAGTAAAAACATACAAGACCCAGTATTTGGCTTGGGTTTGCAGAAACCTAAAGAAGTTCAGAATCCTTCAAGCAGCAGAGAATAACAAGGTCAATCTGACCTCAGGGGGCTCCTTGTGTTTATCATTCACTTTTATGCACTTGAGTAGTTCAGTTCTGGGATGACATTTCAGCGCTTTGCAAGGCCATCAAGAAAACGAATGTTAATTGTCAGGCCATTAAATGACAAGACTTTCTCTCAGGTAGAAATTTTTAACAGAGAAGCAGAGTCAGATGCATTGTAGTAGTTGGGGACACCAACGCTACATGCAATGTTATAGCCAGTTGGAAATAATGGTGATTGTGATGGCAACAGAGAAAAGATGATACCTTAGTGGTACATAAATACCACATTGTGACTATGAAGATGAGAAGATAGAGGTATTTTGATAGAGGAAATAGTAAGCCATGTAATTGTATTATGGAAGAGAATCTGTGCTGCCAAAGTTAAATGTAATCCAACTTGTAAAATACATTGCTGTGCAATGCATATTTGTGTCATGCAATTAATTTTGGCAGAGTTTTTTGTGTTAAAATTAAACAAAATCAGATGAATCATTGGTTTTCGATAATAAAACACAATGGAGCAAACTGCATTTCCCTCTGTGACCAAGCTAAACGAAATCCAATAACCAATCAGTGTCAAAAAGAGACAATCCAGTCAGGACTGTGCTTTTTTCAGCATTGTCAATAGATACATGATTTTAAGTAAATAAAACATAAGAAGCACAGAGACATCACAAAGGATAAGCAGTCAGAGTCTTGAGTTCAATGAAAGTATTTGTTGTTTAACTCAAAGCCTGAACTTGTGGAGGACTGTCTCTCACATTAAGCTCTCCTCCTCACAAGCTGCTGCTGGAAACAGAATTCTCCAGTCAGGTAATGGCATTCATTTCAGTTGGGTCTGGAACCAGAATGCCACATGGTATAACAGGATCTGGAAGCTGTGTCAGCAAAGAGTTGCAGTACTCCAACCAGGACAGACAGACAGAAAGTATGTTCTTAAACAGGGGTTGTAAATAAAGAATCAACAAAAATGGGTCAGTAAAAAAATATTCAGTGAAAGAGAGGGACTATGGTTGTCACAATACCAGAATTTTTGTAATTTATAAAATACCAGTGATATTTCACAATGCTCGATACCACAGCAAAAACAGAAATCCCACTCAACCTACTGTCATTCATTTAAAAGAAAGGCTTTATGTGATATGGTGTTCGGGTCCCAGCTGGGTCGCCCCTTTTAAATAGAATGAAGGCTGTCAAATAAAATAGGCGCACAAAGGTGTGAAAGAGACTTAATAGTCTTCCTGCCTTCTTAAAGTAAGAGGCCGTTAAGAACAGTTCTGGATTATGGAGTTCCATTCTTGAACAAGTATTTGTCCAAGTGAGACCCTGACATTCGGGGCGGTCAGGTTTTTATAATCCTCCGACAGGAAGAGGTGAGATAAGTACCCTCAAGGGTCATCTTGTCAGTGCTGTAAGGAGAAAAATGACAACACTGTTAGCGACAGTGTGCCTCCTTTCACCCCAGCAGGATCCTGCATATCTTGGGTGTGACTGGACTGCGAGTTCCTTATGCGTAACTGAACAGGTTGAAACAATGGCATGTAGCCATTAAGTTAATAAATAGTTGCTTTTCACATCCCGGATCCTTCCCTGAATGGAATTTTCATATTCTCCATGAATCTGCTTTGGTTTCCTCCGTGTGCTTTGGTTTCCTTCCACTCTCCAAAAACATTACAGGTTAGTAGAACTGGTGTTGCTAAATTGGAGCTAGGTTGTTATTGGTGTGTGTGTGTGTATGTCCTGCGATGGACTGACGACCTGTCCAAGGTTTGTTCCCGTCTTGTGCTTTATACTCTCTGGTATAGGCTCCAACTTCCCTGAAACCCTGGTATGGATCATGTGAGTTACAAAATTACTTGACATGACCGCTATTATTCAAGTGAAAGATACTGTGCTTTTATTTTATTCCGTAACACAGTTACAACAACTTTAAAATGGTGATATAGCCTTCAAGTAGTTTCCCTAATATTATATAGTGTAAGATAAGCGCTATATAGCGCCCAACCTGACACATATTAGACACGGGAGGCACATGTAAAATTAAAAATATTTTTCTTCGTCTGTGGGCTACGCCTTCCCCGTACCCACAGACACAACACAGTTCCACAGTAAACACAATTATTTACTCCTTTTTGGCACCACCTCTCCTTCCCAGCAACCGTGTCCTCGTCCACTCGACTCTGGCCACTGAGTGGTGGTCGCTGGCTCCTTTTATAGTTCACCCGGAAGTGCTCCAGGTGCTTGATCCCTTATTTCCGGGTGTGACAAATTGGTTGCCCACACGGCCTCAGGAGTCTCAAATACAGCGCCCCCTGGCAGTACTTGCGGGACCCAACAGGGCTGCACCCAACTCCAATTCCCAGGATGCCCTGCGGGAACCCGAGGCACCGTTCCACCCCAGGAAGGCGGCCAACTAGCGTTCAGGGAGAGGTATTGCAGTGTCCATGGCTGCTCCTCCTGAATATAGTGTGCGGGGCGTCCTGGCTGGGTAAGGATGCCAAGCCCCTGTCACATTGCACCCTTCTTCACTATCTCCCGTCCGGATCAGTGACACGTCCCGCGAGGGCTGGTCTTCTCCAAGACGAGGAGCCGACGTCATCCGATTCGTGGACCTGCCCTGTGGAAAAAACACTGGAAAATTGGGAGAAGTTGTACTGACGTCCACGTATTTTTGACTTCCTCCAGGGACAACCCCTCCATCCATCCATGTCCACAGCGGCCGCATTCGTAGCAGCGGGAGTGAAAACAGGATGGGAATTTCTGCCTTGACGTTCGCTCAGCTGAGGGATTGCGGCGTCTCTGCCCCTTCACAGCGCAGCCCTCTACTGCCTTTGAGCAGACAGGGCCGCGCTGTGCACTGTTAGGAGTCCCCGCCTTTTCCCGGGTTCTCCTCTTTCTCTGGGGAACACCAACGGTCTGGGTCCCCTTATGGGAAGAACAGGGACCCCGCACCATCTGTACCACTTTGGACGTTCGCAAGGCTGACGCCAACAGTTGCAGCAGGGCGGTTTGGCAACTGATGTCACTTACCTGCCTCCCTGCACATTTCTCTGCCGTGCTGTCAGTCATCGCGGCTGCGTCTTTTGTAGAAGGCGGTGTTGCCTGGCAAGCAGTACTGATCACTGCTGCCGCTGCACCCCTCCCACTTCTTTCATCTACGGCACAGGCCTCGCTTACCTGTACCGTAACATTGGTCAGACTGGAGGAATCAGCCCTGCCTCGCTTCGCCCACTTCAGGATGGCTTTTATCGGCGCGCCAAGCTGCTTCTCCAACCCTTCCTTTGCTTCTTGTAGGGCCAGGAAAATCTGAAAAAAGGACTGCAGGGGTAGGAAAATGCCCTCCATGTCCCCTGCAACCCGAAATAAGTTATTTTCTCCGATCGGCGGAGGACTTGGGCTCCCCTTGTCCTTTCTCATCAATCGCAAGCCACCCAAGCCTTGCATTCTTCCCAACGGCCCCTTCGGGTGTTCTTCGGGTTCAGGATGGAGGTTTATCATCTCCGCCTGTGAATTTTTACCGGTGGGGAGTCGACACACCTCCTCCACCCCCATACCTGACATGGTGAGGTTTTCCTGGCTCTCCATCTCTATCAACATGACATCATCGGGGTGAGACTCCAGGTGCTCGTCTTTCAGCCTTTGTCTCTCGGCAAACAGTGGGCCCATGTCAACATCAAGAATGCTCTCGCAGTCGCTCACCTCTCCGTCGTCCCACGGGTCAACGTGCTTAGGCCAACAATGAAGATCCAACGACTCGCCATCTAGGAGGTAGGCATACGAAAAAGCTGAATATCCCCAGGGCCAATCATCAGCCAATCATCCCCAGGTTCGACACCTGCCTCCTGACGGATCCTGCCTCCCGGAGTTGCTGTATTGTATTGTATTGTATCGTATTGCAGCCCGACCCCCTGGGCTTCCTTGCTGATGACTTGCGAGTTGGGCCCCGCTGCTTTGGGAGCGTTCCTGGATCTCTTTTTCCTCATGGATGGTGCAGTGTATCTCTGGAGTGTTGCAAGCTTCCTGATGCTGGTGCACACTTCCGTGCACTGTCTTGGGTGCGCACCTCGGTGCGCTTTTGCGGGGTTGCTCCTTCTGCGTGGCTGTGCTGCTCACATGCCTCGTGCTGTTGTGCTGGGTCCTTACACGAAAATTTTTTTAAATAGGTCCCGGTCCAAATGGACGGACCAGAATCCTGCCGACTACGCCAGTGTAAGAAAAGCACTATATAGCGCCCTACCTGACACAGATTAGACACGGGAGGCACGTGTAAAATTATATAAACTTTTATTTTTCTTCATCTGTGGGCTACTCCTTCCCCGTACCCACAGACACAACACAGTTCCAAGCACACAATAAACACAATTATTTACTCCTTTTTGGCACCACCTTCCCAGCAACCACGTCCTCCTCCACTCGACTCTGGCCATTGAGTGGTGGTCGCTGGCTCCCTTTATAGTTCACCCGGAAGTGCTCCAGGTGCTTGATCCCTGATTTCCGGCTGCACTTCCGGGTGTGACGAATTGGTTGCCCACACGGCCTCAGGAGTCTCAAATACAGCACCCCCTGGCGGTACCTGCGGGACCCAACAGGGATGCACTGTTCCACCCCAGGAAGGTGGCCAACTAGTGTTCAGGGGGAGGTATTGCAGTGTCCATGGCTGCTCCCCCTGAATATAGTGTGCAGGGGCGTCCCAGCTGGGTAAGGACGCCAAGCCCCTGTCACAATAGGTAAGCTAGTACTGACAGTCACAAATACTGAATTAAAATGAAATTCCTATTCAAAAGCTTTCTATGCAGAATCCTAGAAGTGCCATGTAAAAATAAACCTATGGATCAAAATAATAACCACAATGGTCATGCACTCATAATGATTGTTTAATTAATGTGCATGCATCAGAGTGGAATCAGAATCTTTAGATTGGATTTTGTAACTTTTTACTTTTGGGATTATGTGGACTATATAATGGTATGACTTGGGTTCCAAATGAAATATTTTTAAAATCTAAAGAACACTGTTAAGAAGGGTAAGAAAAAAACTTACATTTTCATCATATGGCCATGCTGTACTACTTTTACAAAATTAAATTGTAAACAGAAGTTAAAATTTATTGACATGGTCAACAAACATTTTCTGTATCTGAAAAAGTTTAAAAGACTACAATTATATTGTGTTAAAACTTGACTAAAAGTTCACTTTAACAAGCTACAGCCTAAACATTCATAATTGTCAAATATAATTGCATATAAAGAAATAAAAAAAAAAAATGGAAATACAAGTATTTCTGGGTAAGAACATTTTAAGAGCACACTGTGTTGCTAGTTTTTAGTATAACATTAATATAATTTGAAACTGACTCTTCATATTAAATGAGGGTGTTGGTGTTACAGGTGCTTAGTCAGCTTTGGTGTCTTATCTTTTTTTAGTTTATGCTGGCTGGAGTCAAGAGTTGATAGTCTGGTTTTTCATTACCAATGGTGTTACCCTGAGCATTGGCGTTAAAGGCAAAAGCATCAGTAGACATTACTTGTGCTCATGAACCATGGAAGTGGAGAGACCATGAAGGTTTAGGATTCTGTTTGTTCATTATATTTAGCATGATTCATGCTGCTGGAGAGTGATGGTGTGGTGCATGTTGCTCAAGCTTGCAAATAAGAGATTTTTTGTACTTTGTGCACATGGTAATAAATTTGAAATTAACTTACTTTTTTATCATAGCAAAGGTCCTGATTTCTGAAAGAGCCAATTCCTCTGTCCACTTGCATATCATTACTAAGATCACAATAGTAGTCAGTATTGTGTGAATGCACGATTAAAGAAAAATAGAGGTAATGAAACAAAGCACATTAATCAATAGACATAAGCAACCATGACACAGAATGAAGCACCACAAGCTAATTACTCACTTAATGTGTACCAGTACATTTTGTTATGTAGTTTTTTCTCACGTGTTTGTGTGTGTTCCCAAGTATTTTTTCTACTTGCAGTCAGCCATAAGTGCACTACCGACTGTAAAAATAAAACTAATATCATACACTTTTCTGAATTTTGCTATTGACTTGGTAGAGAAGTATAAGTTATTGTAACATCTCTACTCGGGGTGCACCAAGCTCTTTCACTGTGTTTGCTGGCCTAAAGGTGCCATTGGTAAGAACAATGTACAGAGAAATATCTGCGAGAGGAAGAATCAAAGGTAAGTACTGTAGTCAAAATCAGACTTGAAACGGTTAAGTTTAAAATAATGTCCATTGTATCCATGATGAGATGGGCAAAAGTGAGTTAGAGACTTTTGGTTGAAACTTGTTGGATGAAACAAGGAGTTGAGAGAAAGTTTTGGATATTATCAGCACATCAGCAAAAAAAAAAACACAAGAAGATGTGTAAGAGTAGTAAAAGGGAATTAAGATATACAAACAGTGAATTAGCAAATACTCTGCACTTGCATTTTTCTGAGGTCTTCACATGTAATAAAGTGAACAACTTCCCACTGGTAACAGGGACTACTAAGGAAGTACTGAGTGATTGGAAATTGTAGCGAGAGAAGTCAGCTCAGATTAATATAATAATATATTATATTATAATAATATTATAATATATAATAATCCAGATGATGAAATCAAACAAAACACCAGGACCTGATAATAATCCTTGAGTTCTTAAGGAGGTTAGCGAATACATATATAAACCCTTGATGCATATTTTAGGAAGTCGCTGCACACTGAACTGGAAAATGGCAAATCTTATCCTAAGGGTGATTAGGCAGATCCAAACAACTATAGGCCAGTAATATTAACGTGCATCACAGGAAGATGAATGGAAGGAATTATTAAAGAGAAGATTGAACAAGAACAGGAATTTTACTGAACAGTCAGCGTGCGTTTAGAGAAGGGAGGTCATGTTGTGCTAACATGCTGTAATTCTGTGAAGAAGAAAAAAAAAGGATATGATCAGAATGATGCATATTATAATATATATCTTGACTTCCAGAAAGCATTAGATAAGGTGCCACAAGAAAAGTTGGGAAACAAACATAAAGAAGTGCAAGTTCAGTGTATTATGTTTAGATGGGTGCAGAATTGTCTAAAACACAGGAGGCAGAGGTTAACGTTGCGATGAACCTTATCAGAATTGGCTGACGTTAACAGTGTTGTCTCAGGGGTCAATGCTTGGGCCGCTGCTATTTTTAATATATATAAATGATTTTGATAGGAATATAATTAACAAGCTGGCTAAATTTGCAGTTGATACCATTCTAGTTGGATTGGCAGATAATCTTGAATCCATTGAATAATTACATAGGGACTTGAAGAGTATACAGGCTTGGGAAATTTGTGGCAGATAACATGTAGTACTGTATAAGTAAATGTGACGTATCTCACATAGGAAGTAAAAATACACAATGGGAGGTCTGGGCTGAAAGACCTGTTGTCATCCAGATTGTTTTAATGTTCTAAAACAAAAGAAACAAATTTAAGTAGAGAAGAGAACCCAGCACTGATCTTTGATGCACACCTGTGGAAAACTTTAATAATAATACATTTTATTTATATAGCACCTTTCCCATGCTCAAGTCACTATCAAGGTGATAGTGGGTGTTTTATTGTGGAAATGTATCTGTGGTTTAATATATCTACTTTATAGTGTCCCATATGTACAGCCTTATCCACATGTGGACAGCTGCTGTTTTTCAGGCAAAGAGACTTACTAGCATGGCATAAGCAGACAAAACAGTTGTCTTTAGACCTGAGCTACACCTGTGCCAATCACCAAAGCAGGTGCCCGCTTGCTGTGCTAATTTATATTGAAAATGCCTTTCTCAGCTTCTAAGCCTTGTGTGAGAGTACCAATCACCCACTGTAGATGCTCTTGGCTCTATACCTAGAATGTAATAGTTCTATGTTTGTTATTTTGGACCAGCTATGCTATAGGTACTGTTAACTGTTTTGTTTATATTGATGTTAGGTGTATCTGCCTTATAGCACCACATGTGTACAACTTTATCCTCATGTGGACAGCAGTCTCAAACAAAGAGACTTAATAAAGTTCTCTCTATCAATTTGTGTGTCTAACTATCTACCAGCTCGGCACAAGCAGACAAAGCTACAGCTGTGCCAATCACCAAAACAAGTGCCTGTTTATCTCGCTGCTTTCTATTGAAGACATCTCCTCTCAGCTGCTAACTCCTGTGGGAATATGGCAGTCATCCACATCAGGTGCTCTTTATACAATATGCCTTAATCCAATCAAACCATATAAAAGCAATATTACTATAAAGCAAAATTAATAAAACATGGTAGATAAAGTAAGAAATATATTAGACAGTCTTACAAGGTTAGGAAATGCATTTGAAAAAATGTTTTACTAAAAAATACATTAGTGAAAAATACGAGTGAAGATGAGTCTTTTCAAGTTTAGGTACATATCTACTTCAGGGTTTTTTGTTTCGTTCTTTAGAGTTCTTGTCAGTCTCTTTGGGGATTCAGAAATTTTGTATATGTGACCATCTTCAAGCTCCTGTTCTTCTTTATTTTTGTTTTCCTCTTCTGTTCCCTCTATATGTATACAGTAGCATGCATTCCAAACGTAAAGGCCTCGCTTCACGTGTAATTCACAATGATTACACAAATAATCAGTAAACTTATTACATCAGTGTTTTCTTTCCCAGGCTAATGTCCCTTCAGATCCTAATTACTGTATCCTAATTACTATACTGTAAAGGTAATTTTAAACATTCCAAAGAAATTAAGTAAAAGATAAAGATTTAGATCAGTAAAAGTTCAAAGTTAAAGTCAATGTCTAGCAGGTTGCACTAACATCAGTTAAAGATGCAAAATATCAAATGATGATTTAAACAGGTAAAATTATGGCTTATTTCACCGTTTGAAAAAGATTTAAAGTTTAAATAAATGACTAGTCATCGTAGGTTTATGTTTTTTTTGAAAAAGATATAGTCCAGTATCCTGAGTGTTAGCTGTTTAATCATATATATTTATACTGTATATTGGGGACCACCAGGAGGCATACCAGCCACCCTACCCAACACAGACAGGCAAAGACACAAGTTGAAGTGCAACACACCTTTATTTTTTCATGTGGGAACAGCTTTCCCCTGTTTCCCACCTTGACAGCACAGTTTTCCAGTACACAAGGCAGTAAAGCACACAGCTCACAGTCCTTTTCTTCTCTTCTCTCTTTCCCCTATTCTCACCGCCACTCCTCCTCCAGCAAGCTTCGTCCTCTTTCACCCGACTCTGGCTCCTACAGTAGTGGCTGCTGACTCCTTTTACAAGGCACCCGGAAGTGCTGCAGTTGATAGTTGACCGAGTTCCAGCAACACTTCCCAGTGTGGTGGAAGCGCTGCAGCCCAAAGCTCTGACAACGTTCAAGTGCCCTCTGGCGGTAGCCACGGGACCCAGTAGGGAGGAGCTTCCAATCTCAAAAACCCATGGCCCTACAGCAAGCCAGGGCATATGCCCTCTAGTGTTCCGGGGAAAATAACGTCCTGAACACAGTCTCTTCCCCAGTCCTTCCGTTAAAGGGATGTCCCAGCTGTGCAAGAGTTCAGATTGTTCGTCACTATTTATATATATATATATTGTGAGAGATGGCTGGCAGCTTATCCTGGCCAATACATCTACACCGCTAGCATAGAGGTGCCCCGAATTCCCACATGGCATCATGGACAATGGAGTTCGACTTCACAGCCCTGCTGGATACCGTGGGGGTCGCCAGGGGATGCTGCAGGGAGACACAAAGATTGTTGTTGTTATACCCCGGAAGTACTCACAAGTCACAGGGACAGAAGAACTGAAGTACTTCCGGGCTAAAGAAAAATAAGAGTTTTCATCTGACCCGGAAGTGCTATGGAATCTCATGGACTGAAGGACAGACGCACTTCCGGGTCGAGGACTATTTAAAGGACTATTGGAAACCCAGCAAGCGGAGCCGGAGTTGGGAGGAAGTGCTACAGAGCTGCTGGGTGGAGAGGAGGATTTATTGTATTATTGATTATTGTGGATTATTATTGTGTATGCCCAGAGGGGACTGGGCTGTCTCTTGGTCTGGAATCCATACAGATTTTATTTTTTTTCTCCAGCCTCTGGAGTTTTTTTTTTTTTGTTTTTTCTGTCCACCCTGGCCATTGGACCTTACTTATTCTATGTTAATTAATGTTGACTTATTTTTATTTTTTATTGTGTCTTCTATTTTTCTATTCTTCATTTTGTAAAGCAATTTGAGCTACATTTTTTTGTATGAAAATGTGCTATATAAATAAACGTTGTTGTTGTTGTTGTGTATTGTGGAGGTGGAGGTGCTTTGTGCATTAAATGGCCAAGGTCCGGCTTACTTGTCTGAACTCATCATGACTTACAAACCAGAGCGCACATTAAGATCTCAAGATGCTGGTCTGCTTTTAGTTACAGAGCCCCTAAACTGTGGAATGGTCTGCCTCCTACTATAAGAGATGCCCCTTCGGTCTCAGCCTTTAAATCCCGGCTGAAGACTCACTACTTCAGTTTAGCATATCCTGACTAGAGCTGCTGATTAACTGTACAGACTGCATCTCTGTTGTCAGTCATTAGCACTAAAACATAAGTAACATGATAGTTATAATTTGATATTAACCCTCACCTATTTTGTTTCTCTTCTCGGTACTCAAATGTGGCATTTGGTGCCATGGCCCACCTGCCAAGTTGTTGTACCTGCCTATGGTAAAGTCATCCCTGATGGAGGATCGCAGGAATCATGGGAAAGAGAAAGAGTCCTTTCATTGGATTGGCTGGCCCAGCGCTGTTTCTGCCATGGAATGGCCAAATGGGGGAGGCAGCTTTATGGATGAGGTCTCCAGGACTCTAAACAAATCCAAATCATATTATGTGATGTCATCCACTGTTAAATTCTGCTACGTACTTCTAAAATTTTTACTTTTATACTGTATTAAAGATTTGTTTTGTTCTGTGTATTGTATTGTATTGTATTGACCTCCTTCTTTTTTACACCCACTGCACGCCCAACCTACCTGGAAAGGGGTCTCTCTGAACTGCCTTTCTCAAGGTTTCTTCCATTTTTTCCCGACTGGGGTTTTTTGGGGAGTTTTTCCTTGTCTTCTTAAAGAGTCAAGGCTGGGGGGCTGTCAAGAGGCAGGGCCTGTTAAAGCCCATTGCGGCACTCCTTGTGTGATTTTGGGCTATACAAAAATAAATTGTATTGTATTACTGGAGAAATTAAAATTATTTCTTGTACTTTTACCTGGTGTCTGGACATGTTGTCTGTGGGTTTGGAGAAGTGACAGCACCCTCGACTGTCATAGTGGCGTAGTTGGCAGGATTTTCTGGCCGTCTGTTTGGCAGAAAACCTGAAAAAAAAATTTTCTGTGTACACAACCCGCAAGACAGTGTCACAACATGCAGGCACCTGCCAAACCCACTCACCAGTCCGTCATGGGGAAGAAGAAAGTGAAGCAGACCGGCAATGCAGGAGGAAGTCAAGCACTCAACAATGCCTGCGCACAGGACGAGATACGGAGCGGTTACACGTATCGGGAGAAGCTTCCGGATGATGGTGACCAAAACGAGGTATGGGCCGGGGAAGAAATTGAGAACATATTTAAAGTAATGCATTTTGTCCCATGCTCATACCTCGTAGAAGATCATCTGGAGGTTCTGTGGGAGGCAGAATATAATCCCGAAGACAGTAGTGCACTCCCACAGGATCGTACGAGCGATGAGGACTTCCACATGCAGTTTTCCGACAAGGGACATGTGACCTACCCCAAGGTATTCTGGGAAGGAGAAGGTCCACGTCCTGCTGCGTTCTATTACACCCACGAAATGACGGACTTTCCGAAAGGGAATGGGGAAGCGAACAAGGCATCACTCACCCCACATAAAGGTAAGGAGGTCCGGGAAATGACTGATCGGTCTGCCAATAAATTAAACCAGGCGGTTGCAGTCAGCTGATGACGGCACCGTGGACTTCTATAGTAAAAAACTCCAAATCCCAGCCGTCATTGCGAAACCCAACTGAGCACGTGCCAGAAAAGGGCGTGCTTATTGGCTCACAGCCGGGAGATAGGGCTGATGATGGCTTGAGCACACCTCCGGCCGATTTAACTAATAATATGGACGTGCGGGAGCTGGAAGAACTACTGCAGCCCGTACATAGTTTTTTACAGATAGTGAGTTCAATCAAAAAGGTTGTGGAGGAACTCTGAGCAGCAGCCGAAGCGCCATTAAAAAGGGTAGAAGATTACCTGCGGCGATTTGGTCGGGAGCCTCCCGAAATGGTTAATTCGGCAGTACAGGTAAGTGTTACCGGTACCGTAAAGGAAAGAGGGATGCAGAGTGAAACAGGCCCGCGATTAATTAGTAGCGGGTGCCAAGTAACTTCGACCCCTACAAAAGAGTATGGAATGATGACCGAGTGTCCGGCTGAAGGATCAAACAAGCCAGAGCAGCAGGATAGTGCTGCCTCCCGGAGCGAAGTGATCCTAAAGACATCGGAGCCGGTCATTCATAAATCTAAAGGGGTTCAAACAGCTAAGAGTCTCTCTCTTACACATAGAGAGACTCAGACTGTAAGAAAGCACCAGATTAAAAAGGAGATCCTGGAAGAGAAACGGGGGTCTCCTGATAATATAGAGTGTGGAGCTGTGAGCTCATGTGCGGCGGATGACCCCTACTTAGCGGCTAAAGGGGTGGAGCAAGGGTTTCCAAACTGCTTTCAGTCTCGCAGGGGGAGACAAGCAGGGGGAAGGCGGCTGTGCTACGAATGCCGCCAGCCGGACCATATATGGCGAAATTGTCCACGGAGAACCGGGGAGAAAGTAGAGTATTTATACAGTGTCTGCCATTGGTTCTCCTGTGATCATTTTTCAGGACAAAGCCAAGGACTGGCCAGAGCCAGTGGCTCCTCCTGGAGGAAGACGACCCTCGCGGAGCTAGACGCTACACCCCACTGTGCTTCGCTGAGGGGGGGGGGACTGTGAGAGATGGCCGGTAGCTTATCCTGGCCACTACATCCACACCGCTAGATGGAGTACTCCCTGCAGCATGGAGGTGTTCCGAATTCCTGCAGGGCATCATGGACAATGGAGTTCGGCTTAACAGCCCTGCTGGATACCGTGGGGGCCGCCAGGGGACGCTACAGAAGACAGGAAGATTGTTTCTATTGTAGCCTGGAAGTACTCACAAGTCACGGGGACGGAAGAACTGAAGAAGCTGCACCTACTAATTCTGTCCATAAAAATTATAAATAGAATTGGTGATAAAGAGCAGTCCTGGCGGAGTCCCAAACACATCAGGAATGAGTCTGACTTGCTGTCGGTAATGCAAACCAAACTTTTGATCTGGTTGTACAAAGACCAAAAAACGTGCAACAGCATGATTTACATTCAACTTAAAAAAGGTTCTAGCAAACAGTCAGGCACCTTAGTGGGGAAAAGCAATGCTTTCTTCATTCATGTGCTTTATAGTAGGGATGAAGTGCTGCTTACCTCACTGGTGTACATGTCAGGTGATAGAAGGAGCACTTAGTGAACCTCCTAAATTCAACCAACACGTCTTCTTTTGAGGAAGCAGAGTCAGGAGACACCCATAACTGGAGCTGGGGTCATTGAGGTAGTTAACAAATTTGGAGGATGAAATTTGCCCTGAGTTCTTAATGATGCTGAATGTTGTTGGATTGTCATAGCTAACATGCCTGCTCTTGTCGGGTACAGTGCCTGTGAACTCCCAAATTGGGGTGGCATTCTCCATGTTTAAGAAAGGGAACTGGAGGGTTTGTTACAATTTTAGGCGAATCACACTCCTAAACCTCCCTGGGTCTAGGCCAGATTTCTGGAAAGGAAAATCCATTGTTTGTCGATCCTTGGCTTCAAGAAGAACAATGCAGATTTTGCCCCAGTCATTGAGCACTGGACCAGCTTTTTGCCCTCCCAAGGATTCTGGCGAGTTCATGGGGGTATACCCAACCGGTCTAAATGAGCTTTTTGGACTTGGAAAAGGCATACAACTATGGCCCTAGGGGCATCCTGTTTAAGGGTGCTTTGGGAGTGTGGGGTACTGGGCCTGCTATAATCATGTTCAATTATTATAATTCATTCATTTTCCAGATAGCTTGTCTTGTAAGAGTTGCAGATTAAGACTACAATTTATTCAGGCATCTATTTTCTGAATCCAGTTTTCCCATTACAGGGTCTCCAGGTCCTTTAAAAAGTTATCAGGCATAAGGACTTGTGTGTCATTTAATTACAACATTTTAAACACTGGCTCTGATTATGAAAATGTATATGTAGTATAATGGTTAATTTGAATGCAATGAAAGCAAAGGAGCATTCTGTAACTTGGGCAATATGACGGTGGCAGAAGGACATAAGTTGAGGTAAGTAAAATAGGGGAGGGTTGGCATCAAGGGGAAAGCAAGTGTTAGTCAATATAAATGAAGGTTTACATATACTGACACAAAATGAAGAGACATCACATATAAGGAATTGGACAATAGGAGTAGCTTCACTGTGCCTTTTAGAAAGTGTGGCTAGTCAATAATAATTCATATTTACAGTATGTTTTATTAAAATATAAGTAGTATATGTGTATGCATACAAGGTTTATTTTATTTTTATATAATTGACGTACAGGAAATTTATACCAATAAAAGGCTTGAATTAGTAGTGATAGCAGGTGTTTCTGGAATTGTATAAGTGGTTCAAGGTTATACCCAGAATGAAGGTGGTGAAGGCTGTTTGTTCCAGCCATGCAATGGAGAGGAAGGACCAGATGTTTGCTAGAGTAGCTTGCACCTTTTTTATCACTGGTCTACAAAACAATATTTTTTGTTTGCTCCTGAGAACTTCAGAGCAGCTCCTAATTAGATTTTTTACACTGATTTCATATATGAAATCGGAATTAAGGTAGCACATCAGGTTTTTGAAATACACATCATTGATGTTTTGACACTTTTGAATATCGAAATATAATATATCACGATATATGGAGTTTGGACTATGTCCCACCAAAATTGTTTTGATGTGTTTATTCTGAAAACAAACCAGAAGACGATACCATAGACACGTCAAAGCATATTTATGACGCATATAAAAGTGCGGTCAATGTGCCCAAAAATGTTGAAGGCACTCGCTTTTGCGCTTATACTGCACATCCATCTCTCTTTGCAAGAACCAACAGTAGTCACCCATCATGTTTGGAGTGAATTTAGCCCGATATCCGTTTCCCATCACCTTTATATCTTGATGAAATCTTTCCCTATACTCATCGCTGACATCACCCAGATTTGATGGAAAAAAGTCGAGATGAGAATGTAAAAAATGCATCTTCAGTGACATTCTGGCTCCCATAAGATGATACGCTTTTCAGCAGGTTCTCCACAAGCTCAGCATAATTCTCTGCTCTGTGACTGCCAAGAAAATTCTGGACAACCCGCACGAATGCTTCCCATGCTGCCGATTCAGTTGGCTTCAGTTTCCTTTTGAACTCATCGTCAAGCATCAGTTCACAGATTTCAGGAACAACAAAAACACCTTCCTTAATTTTGGCTTCACTTTTCTCAAGACCAAACTAATTTCTTAAATGCTGAAAAGCATTGCCGTTTCTGTCCATCGCCTTGACAAAATTTTCAAAGTAATGGTGAATCTAATGAACAAAATGTCCTGAAATGCAATGTTATGTTTAACAGTAAAACCTCTACCTACTGCACCGTCATGTCTGAGTTGTGTCATTATGCTTTAGAGTCATATAAGACCTGGTAATCAGTAACAAATATTTTTTCTGCTAATTAAAAATTAATATTTTTTAAATAAAATTAATAATGACAAGGTAAATAACTCACAGCTGTTAGTAACATTTGGCAAATTCTTTTATCTCAATGGCATCCCTGGTGGAATTACCGGTATTTATCAAAATGTTCATTCGCCTTTACTGTCCAGTCAGCCTAGTTGTCCGAGACCTGAAACATCATAACTAAAAAGAGGACGTGCTGGACGAAAACGGTTTTCAGATTTAGAGTCAGCAAAGGAAACCTGTTAAAGTAAAGGTGAAAGACTCCCAGTAGCAAAATGCTTGTTGACCAGAGTAATGGTTTCATTGGTGGATCTGGAAAGAAAGATTGGCCCGAGACTATAAAAGGACATGTTCTTTTTTTTGCAACATTGAAGCCAAGACCCCCACTATTGCCTTTTATCAGTAAAGTGTATTTCCCTTCATTTGTTGCTATATGAGAGTCAAAACTAAAACTAAAAGATAGTTAAAGTAGACCATAAAACATACTAATGTAGTGGGAAGGTTTAGTGGAATTACTTAGAAACTGTAAAAACTGTTATACATGACAAGTAAACTATTAAACTATTTAAGCAATAGTTTAACAGCAGTGTCTTCATTTCGCTTGCCTTGTTTAAATGTCTTTACTTCATATATCCTGCCACCCCATAAGACTTTTCTCTTACACAGTACGCCTTATCTGAGGCAGCTTTAAGTCCCCTTTCTGGGGTTACTTATAACCAGACCCAGGTCCTTTTTTGTCATCAGGTAGAATCCATCAAGTGTCAGGGCCACTAAGACACTGTGCTGTTTGGTAGCGGCTCCAACCCGAGTACTTCATTTCATTTTTAATTCAGGTCAAAAATGGGGCCCTGCTACCTTGGTTTAGATGTCACCTCCCAACCCCTTGCCATTTGTGCCTATCGTTAGACAACTCCCAGTGTGCAACAGTCACATAATGGGAGCCAGGGGACATAAAGCTGGGAAGTTCAGGGGACAACTTGGCTTTAGTAATGTGCCTTTTTCTATTGGTGCCACAGCCATCCTTTGAGTAATTTTTGGTCCACTGTTTCTTTTTAGTTTTTATTTTAATTTTTGGCTTCTGTGTATTGTTCTTTTGCCTGCCTGAACATCTGCCTGCATTTTGGATTTGTTTTGCCTCTTTACCCTGTCGAAGATGGCTGGGGGGACGCCTTGGAGGACCGGAGGAGGGCTTACGCCTCCCTCAGGCCATGTGGGGGCGACCACTCTGGTACTCAGATGCTTTGGTAGCCCTGGACCTCAGCACTTCCGCCACACCCGGAAGTGCCGGGGGAAAGACGAGCAGGGACACCCGGAGTGCTTCCGGGTACGCAGCCAGCACTTCCGCCACGCTGGGGAGTGCCGGTGGAAGATTGCCGGGAAGCACCTGGAGCACATCCGGGTGACTATAAAAGGGGCCGCCTCCCTTCATTCAAGGCTAGAGTCAGGAGAGAAGAGAGCTTGGTGGAGGGGAGTGGAGGCAGCCTGAAGAAGTGAGGCATTTGTGTTGTGGCCAGGACTTTGGGGACTTTGGGGTTTGTGCACTTTATTGAATGTGAGTATGTATAATAAATGTGTTGTTGGTGACGTCAACGTGTCCGCCTATCTATGTCCAGGCCGGCTACCACAACCCATTTAAATTTACCGATTTTTCACTATGTCTGTCTATTTATGACAGTCTCTTCTGCTGTTTGTTTTGGTATTAGAACGTATCATTACAAATGGCTTAAATTAATCACTTTGTCATACCTATGTCTAAATTGGTTTATTTGGATTTGTGCAGTTAGTCACCCGTTACACAGTAATATGCTGATCCCTATAGGTACATTTTAGTTTAGAACACATGGCACATTATACCTACGACAACTAAGAAAGCGCTTACAGAGAGGCAGTCCCATTACTGTAGTTGTATGAGAAAGAACAGCTCGGCTTTTCCATCAGGAGTGTTGCTGTGCACTTGACAAGACCACTGCACTCGGGATGTATCTATAGTCCTCAAAGATCAAGGCCTTTTATGTAATCGCCATATCACTTTGCTTAAAAGAGTAACATCTTTCTATTCCTTCAATTCTAGGACCTTGTGCTGGCAACAAACAGACTGGATGGAAGTAAATTGCCATCCTGCCAGTCCTAGCTTTTAAAACTGCAGCATGGCTTCATCTGCTCATTATGTGGCCATGTATAGTCACTTATCAACCAGGACATGGCCAGATCACCTCTTTCTCCTCTTAGTAAAACAGGGTTCTTGTCATGTTGCAAGGATCATCAGCTTTTTAGGGTCCAGGCTGGAAATAACATTCTGCTGCAGCAAAACTTCCCATCCTCCTCCTCCTTCACTAATATTCCTACCAACTACTCTTTTAAGGGCTATATTTATGAAGCATCTTGACTAGGGTGGTACCCATCTTCAGGTACTGGTATACACATGTGCTTTGCTGGACCCTAACCTGTGCCAATAGATTATCCATCCATCCATTATCCAACATGCTATATCCTAACCACAGGGCCACAGAGGTCTGCTGGAGCCAATCCCAGCCAACACAGGGCGCAAGGCAGGAATCAAACCCCGGGCAGGGTGCCAGCCCACCCCAGGGTGCACACACACACACACACACACACCAAGCACACACTAGGGACAATTTAGAATCACCAATGCACCTAACCTGCATGTCTTTGGACTGTGGGAGGAAACCCACGCAGACACGGGGAGAACATGCAAACTCCACGCAGGGAGGACCTGGGAAGCGAACCCGGGTCCCCTAACTGCGAGGCAGCCAATAGATTATAACAAAGTAATTCACATCATACTTTTCTGCTTTATCATAAACAAAGAACATTTACTTTCATTTTACACTTCAAGTTTAGAAACAGATTTGTTTAAATTGTATTTTATGGTTTAGTTCACTGACATTCACTGTGGGTACACATGGCACATGATACCCAAGCCAACTAAGAAAACACTTGCAGAGAGGCAGTCCCATCACTATAGTTGCAATGAGTAAGTAAGACACCAGCAGACTGAAACAAGCCCCTGAAGCTCAGTGCAAGAGCATGCTGCTGGCTCATTGTGCATGCTTAGCGTCCTGATTCAGTAGGGCAGAGTATCTTCTCTAGAGCAAAGTTTCACGCATTCAAATACACGCGGTACACAGAGCCTGCTTGCCACATACAGACAATTCATCAGCCTGCATTTTCTCTTTTTTATTATAAAAGTTAAAAAGCAGCCTTACAAAAATATTTTAATTTTACTGGCCTGATTTCCTACAAGTTTCTTGTCCTGCAGTGCAAAGGTACAAAATGTGTGTATTTTTAACTCTAATATAATGAAGAATTCTGTTTCAGCTTTCTTCTTACTATTCTAAAAACTTTTATTTTTCAGGAGGAAATATGCAATACCCAGAGAAAACAAAGTATGTGATTACCAGTCTATTACTAAATCTCACTAAATAACAGAAGGTGGTAGCACTGACTACCTTATAACTAGGATAGCATTGAAAGATGGCCAAAACGTAAGTAAACAAAGCCACTTCATGATGGTTTACCTGCAGAATACAGTACATGTCTTATTAACAAAGTCCAGACAGATTCATAATTGTAATAGTGCATTCTTCTGCATCATTAGCAGTTTACCAGATAATCTGTTAAACAAGCACAAGAGACAAAAATAAGTATGTTCCTGCCATTTTGCTTAGACTTGTGAATCTTTGTGTAAAAGCTACATACTGTCAAACTAATTCATAGCATGTACCCTTTATCATAACTGTCCTTAATGGGTTTCCTGTAAAGAAATGCTAGCAGACCACAAGAAGTCCTGACACAAAGCTAATGTTACAACCACATAAACCCCCGGATGGCTTGACAAATATTCCTCATGTTAGAACAATTCTTGAGAGTTTATTACTAATACTGTTGTAAGATGGAACACCTCAGAAATGCAGTTTATGCAGGATTACCATATAGAACAGCTGAGAAAACAGCACAGCCTAATTTCAGGTCATAGGTACTTAGCTCCGTTCACAGAGAGTTAGGGAGGAGGAGGTTTTTATTGCTTCTATGCGCTTAATAAAATGTTATTGTCTGCACTTTGTTATTCAATGTAAATTATGGGCAATTTGTACAAAAATAATAATAGAAGAAAATGTATTCATTTTTTATAAAATGAAAAATACATAGCCTGGCATAACTATGATTAATTGTATCATGTCCAGAAACAATATAAGAAGACAGATAATGTATGCAATGTGGTTTTTTCTTGGACTTAGTGAACTGCTTTGAAAGATTATTTACTTCATCAGAGACATATATATTTCTATTCATTAAATATTTTTTAATAATGAGTCATATTCAAAGCGGCTGGGATGGGAATCAGCACCTCCAAATCCGAGACCATGGTCCTCAGTCGGAAAAGGGTGGAGTGCCCTCTCAGGGTTGGGGGTGAGATCCTGCCCCAAGTGGAGGAGTTCAACTATCTCGGGGTCTTGTTCACAAGTGAGGGAAGAATGGAGCGTGAGATCGACAGGTGGATCGGTGCGGCGTCCACAGTGATGCAGGCTCTGCATCGGTCTGTCGTGGTGAAAAAGGAGCTGAGCCGTAAGGCAAAGCTCTCAATTTACCAGTTGATTTACGTTCCTGCCCTCACCTATGGTCATGAGCTATGGGTAGTGACCGAAAGAATGAGTTTTCTCCGCAGGGTGTCTGGGCTTTCCCTTAAAGATAGGGTGAGAAGCTCAGTCATCCAGGAGGGGCTCAGAGTAGAGCCGCTGCTCCTCCGCATCGAGAGGAGTCAGATGAGGTGGCTTGGGCATCTGATCAGGATGCCTCCTGGATGACTCCCTGGTGAGGTGTTCCGGGCACGTCCAACCAGGGAAGGCCCCGGAGAAGACCCAGGACATGCTGGAGGGACTATATCTCCCGGCTGGTCTGGAAACGCCTTGGGATTTTCCCGGAAGAGCTAGAAATAGTGGCTGGGAAGAGGGAAGCAAAACAAGAAAATTAGTAATAATTGCAAAAATGCATTTCCAGACGTGATTTTCAAAATGGCCGAACTTCCAGTCATATATCCTCCAGGCAGGGAGAGGTGGGTCCGAGTGGGCGGATACCATAAGTGACATGAAAGAAGTCACAGCTGTCAATCATCCTATCTGCAAAGGGAGGAAGAGAAAAGGCTTAAGAACACATTGACATCCCCTGGACCAGAGACCTTAAGCTGTCCCTTATGTGCAATTGCATGACAGTGTGTATTAGTAAATTACATTAAATTCTTGCTTCTTAGTAGTAATTTATATCATATAGACCAGTGTTTCCCAAACTCGGTCCTGGGGACCCCCTGTGGCTGCAGGTTTTTGTTCCAACCGGATTCCTAATCAGTGACAACACCTGATAGCACTCATCTCATTTAATTAGCTGGTATTTTTTTTCTTTTATTCTACATTCAGAAAAGCACAGCAGCATGATTTTTACATTTATAAGACATTTAGAAATATTTCTGCTTTTGCTATAGATTTAAATGCTTAACTTTCTTTTGTTGATTTCATTATACTTTGCCCTTTCCCTGTGCAGTTTTTCCCCCTTTGTTGTATCTTAATAATGACAATTTAAAACGAGCAGAGAAGACACCAGGCAAACAACATAGTGAATAATCAAAGGCTGCAACTACTTTAGAGCCAGACCCACTAATTAGTAAATAATGGATTAATTAAACAATTAGAACACCTAGAAAAGTAGAAATAAAATCAAGATGAAAATATTGTTAAAAACAAAAAAATACATTATTCTCATATAACTGCTTGGTACATTTTAATATATATATATATATATATATATATATTTAGCAAACTTAGTTTTCTAATTTCTATATTGTTCCCAAAACACAGAACTTGGGAAATAACACATCACTTAATTAGCCCAGGAGTCCACTTAAAAACAGAAGCTGGTTGGAACAAAAACCTGCAGCCACAGGGGTTCCCAGGACCGAGTTTGGGAAACACTGATATAGACTATGGAGATTCAGCCTGGTCACCAACAGGCAGACACCGATAGTTCCAACACACACGTATTTATTTACATAAAAGTCCTCAATAAAGTCCTGCACAGCACACAGTACCCCTGCACCAAACACCCTTAAAGTCCAGGCCTTCCAATGGACCTTCCTTTCTTCACCTCCTCTGTTCCTCTTTCCCGAGCTTTGTCCTCTTCCTCCTGCCCGACTCCAGCTATTGACTGAAGGAAGGCGGCCTCTTTTAGATCCACCCGGATGTGCTCCAGGTGCCCTCTGACGATCTTCCTATGGCACATCCTGGTGTGGCAGAAGTGCCGCATGAGCACCCGGAAGCACTCCGGGTGTCCCTGGTATTCCTTCTGGCAGCACTTTCGGGTGTGGCAGAAGTGCTGCCATCCAGGGCTCCTCCAAAAAATCTTGTGGTGAAGTAGTTTTCACAGACAGTGATGTACAATTTGCACTCTTTTTATGCTTTAGTTGTTTGTGGAGGATCTATAAATAATTTTACAACTGTAGTTCCCATTACCTAAACATAACTATTTTTTTGTAAAAACAAACCCAACAGGGAACTAAAATCTGTATTGAATTCTCAAGTTAAAATTGTCAGCGACAAAGGGCCATCATGGATAGCATGTTTTTAATGAGTGTTGTGGATTGCCGGCATGTTACTCCAGCCCTCACCCCCAGGCCGCCAGGAGGAGCCCTCCTGACAGCATGATCATGCCCCTAGTTCCAGCAGGGCATCATGGACTTTGTAGTGTTTATACACAGCCCTGCTGGATACCTTGGGGGCCACCAGGCGTCGCTGTAGGGGGGCTCATAGGCTCGCATGTGCCCTATAACCCGGGAGTACGTCATAGTCATGTGACGGGAAGAAACGACGTGCTCCCGGGGTGAAGAAAAGGACTGTTTGCCCTGACCCGGAAGGAATAAGGAATTGTGGACTGATTGGACAGGAACACCTCCGGGTCAGGGTGTATAAAAGGATTGTGGGAAGGCCCAGACAGTGAGCTGAGCTGGGAGGTAGGAGGGCGAAGTGTCTGGGCGAGAAGGAAAGAGTATTGGTTGGTTTTGTGATTTATGAGTGTAGAGTGGAGGGTGCTTTGTGCACTGTATAATAATAAAAGTAATAATTATTATACTTTCACCTGCTGTTCAGAGTGGTACCTGAGGGTTCAAGGGAGCACTAGCACCCCCTACTGCCACATGAGCTACCTTAACCTTACTTTGTACACTCTGATCACCATTCAGTACAGCTGGTTCCTCGTTACAAATGCTGATAATACAAATATTGCATGGAGGTGGTCCATCTGACTAGCTGCCTTCAACAATTTGGACCTGAATACTCTGAAAATAGGGAAAATGGTTGTGGACTTAAGTAGGCACACTCTCTTTTTGCAACCATAGTTATACAACATGTCATAACCATGTCACCATTTACATTTACTGAAATCACAACTACTCATGGTCAGAGCTAGGATGAAAACATAACTTTTCTTGTCAAAAAGGCTCAGAGATCAGAATTTTTTTTTCTCAACCACCTTAAAGGGTCAATTGTCAAGTAACATCCTAGCAGGAGCTCAAACCATGGTTTAGTATACATCAATGGACTAAATGTTTGCTTAGGCTCAACTGTATTCCACTGATCTTAGTCCATGGCATGATACTAAACCTGTTCTCGATTGCAATGAACTCTAAGCAAAATCTGCTGCCCTCTAAAGGTGATCAAAATAGTGGACTAACTTAAACTTACTCTTCAGTTGGTTTAATCAACTTATTACTGTACCAATCACTTTCGAAGGCTCCAAAAATACTGGAAATAATATATACAGTATATGTCCAACAGTTAGAAAATTATAGTAATACTTACTGTAGCTCCAATTGCATATTAGTCTTACTTCATTTATTAATGTTGATGTTTGCTAATACTGTACATGTGTATTAGCATATCTGTTCCTCAACACAATCCTGGCTCTAAACTCATATAAGATCATATTTCAGAACACCATTCCTCTCTCACATGGCAGTGTACTGAAAAAGAGAGAACCAGCAGAGTGTCTTACTAATGGGTCATGCCAAATTAATTCTAAGGTCGGTGGTGGTTCTGTCTGCTGGTGGGCTGGTACACAAACCAAAGTGTTATAAAATTCCTAAATCTTTTGTAATGTGGCTTGTTTTATGTCCTTTGGTAGTATTACCAAATTACAAATATACACAGGTGCCAGAACATCCTAAAAGACAGACAATATCACAGATGAGAACTCCATTCTCAATATCTGATTTCAAATAACTAATGTCAAAATTTCGAGCATCATGTGTACTGACAGACCATCTTTTTACCACACTGAAAAAATTCATGATATAGCCAGACACCATTTGACAATTGATAAAAGTATGCCTATGTCTGTAGCCATTAAACAGGATCTGTTCTTTTCTTGTGAAACAGAGTGAAGGTCTGTGTACAACCAATAGCGTCAACAGCCCCTGGGATTCTAGCTTCAGAGGAAACATATATGCAGATACAGTATCTCATTGCTCCTCTTCATTTGGTGTAGTGATGTTGGTTGTATGTGGGTACAATATGGCTACAGCAGCTCTGTGAATGATTTGGCAAATGGTGGTCTTGTGTTCCTTTATAATATTACTACCACAACATTAAAAGATCCAGTGGCAAGAACATGCAGGGTTAACAAAATGCCATTATTTGAGGCCAGAGTATTATTTTTTAATATAAATTAATTATATTAATATGTTTGCATTATGAAAATTCACCTTACAAAAGGATTTTTATTAACGAATTAGCTTTGCAAATAAAAGGAAGCTTGTACAATATAATATAAAGACCACATTCAGTCAAGTAGCCATATCTTCAAATTTTTATCATTACCAAAACATTACTGGTCACTCAGAGCAAGGTTAATTAAAACATTTGATTCAACTCTGCATCCTCGATCTCAAAACACCTTTTCATCAAGTGTAAACTATGTCTGTTTTAAAGACAGGCCATGAGGGCAGTCCTATACATTGTCATATTACACTTTTCTTGTAAAATGTTGTGTAGAGATCATATACAAGGGGTGTTGAAAAGGTTTCGGCACTTTTAAATTTTCATTGGAAACGGTGAAGGCAGAAGTAGTAGTAATTGGTCGTGTCTGAGAGATTCTTGTGACTAGTTCTGTCTGACAAGCCGGCTGCCCTTGCAATTTAGTATAAAAGTCGTCGCCCTGTGTTGAAGATGGCTGCGAAACTTATAAACTGCACCAAAGAGGAACAGTGATCTGTCTTACGGTTTTTGTGGGCAGAAGGTGTGCCGGGAGCACAAATTCATCTCCACATGTGTGCTCAGTATGGGGATAAAGTTTTCTCTCATAGAGTCGTCTGTGAGTGGATTGAAATGTTTGAAAATGGCCCTACTAGTGTGAAGGATACAGAGTGTTCCGGACGTCCAGCTACAGCCACGATCACGAGGAATGAAGAAAGAACCCTGATGTGAAAGCAGCGGTGTACCAGTGGTTATGCGTTCAATCAAAAACATTTTTGCTAATAGCATTAAAAAGTTGGTACGACGCTGGGAAAATCGCAATGCAAAGGAAGGTGACTATGTAGAAAAGTAATGTAATTTGTTTTTGAAATTCTTAATTCTTAAAAATAAGTGCGGAAACTTTTTGAATGCCCTGCTTATTATATATCAGGGGTCATCAAAATTCTCACAGACCAAATACTCCTTCTGTCAGGCATGGCCAAGAACCCAACCTCTCCACAAAAACCTCACACATCGTAACAGGCACACTCACTCCTACATTTCCATCCATTCATCCACTTATTTAGATTACACACGTATATTAATTCAGTTCAAACCTTTCATATTTATGTCTATGTAAGATCAGGGATTATCAAGCATATGTTGCACTGAATTTATTCTGGTGTTATTAACATTCTAAACATTCTAAAGCCCAACCATTTTTATTCACATGCAAATCCACAGTGGTTGTACTCAATCATGTAACTATCACTGATCAGCCAGGATATAACATTGTGATATTTTGGTTGAACTGGAGGTGTAGCAGCTACCCAAGTGATATTTACTTTCAGTTTCAGTCTCAACAAACAAAGCAGTAACATTGTGTACTCTGTTTAAAAAATGATGTACAGTATTACAAAATCAAATTCTTTTTTTTATCGATTAATATTTCATTGTGTTGTTAATAACTTCTGCACAAACGAAAAGCAACAAGATTGTACCTTGGACATTCTTCTCCTTAACAGATTCAACATGTTAAAATACTGAGGTGTGGAGGAGGAAGTTCGAAGACAAAGCCACAGGTAACAGCTAATGGCCTTTGGAAGGATCTTTTATTAGCTCTTTCTCTTGGATTTTCACTGTTGGCCTGGGAAGATGCCCAGTAAATTATTTAAACTTTCTCAGTAAAACTGCCATCTTTGTGAGCTCTCATTATATCAACTGTCTACTCATTCTTTTCTTGTCCTACCTACCACTCTGTTCAGTGCAGCTCCTTTAAAGCCAGTCCTGCACCACCCACCTAGAGATTCTCACCTGCATATTTCGTCACAGGTCATAGTCACAAACTTATTTATAAAGGCTAACATGATACAGCACCCTACTACTATAAACGTTAATGTAAAGTAATTGTGCTATATATGGAATAGCCACAACTATTGTTAAATTCACTAACTAGACAGACAATATAGACTCAAATCGAAAATAAGATCAATGATATAAAAGGTTTGAGAAATTAAGTCAACAATTGTTTCAAAAGTACAAAACTTCTGTTTTTATTACTCCCTGTACAACTGAAATGCAGAACAGAGTCTGTGTGAGGTTCACGGACCAGCACTTATGCAGTGGTGAATTCACAAAAAGAGCAAGTTAAGTAACTTAAAGTTTAAAAGTTTTTTTGTCCACACTGAATGGGTGGCATAGTTTGGTTGAGATTATGATGTCCACTTTTGACGCCTGGTTTAGAGCCACAGAAAACTTTCCCACTGGTCACTAATTGATGGTCCCAGTTGTATGTAGTACTGTCAATTGTATTTTAACATTTTTATATTAATCATTGGCAAAAGAAGACAAATTCTTTAAACTGTAGCTGCCTTGAGGTAATGTTCAATTCAATTAAATTCACAATGCTGGATTAAGTAGGGAGAGCAAAAATTGCAGAGTTGCAGGGGTGTTTTTAATCTTTAGACTGAGACATTTTCCAATATTTCTAATCAGATCTAAATGAGTATCCGAAGTTTTAAAAACTGTACTGACCAATTAGGTGTTGTTTTTATGGAAATTTTTAGTGTTTCGCTGATAGAATCTGTGTTCACCAGCCACTTAAAATGACAACACCCTGTGCCAAGAATAACTAAAGTCATCTGCAGCATTTTTTTGATTACCATTTTGTGGCACTTTCATTGTGATATAACACTTTAAATCAGTGTTTTTTGAGCACTGGGTTGAGAAAGAACTTTGGGTACCACATGGTACCAATGGTCACTTGTTGCTGTCACTGGTTGATGAGTTGGTTGTGGTGAGTCAAGAGAAGTGGGTTGCGGTGCGGCATTGCATGGTATGTTTCCCCATTTTGAAAGATAGCTGCTTTCACCAAGGAAACAGTTTACAGTTGCTGCTAGTGGGTTGTCAGTGAATTTAAAACAGCAAAACTGGTTCATAGAACCATGAAGGTTGAAAACACTGCTTTAAGAGACTCTTGCTGGGACACATTTAGTATAAATGTTCCAGCTAGTTGCTTAGCGTAACAACTAGACCATATCCCTTGCACTTCATACAATCCTGGCACATCCAAAAAATGAAAACTGCTAGGCTAGTGTTCTGTTTATAGACTTCAGACCAGCATTTAACACACTATTCCATGAATGGGATCATCACGTTCCTACCCTTGGGGCTTGGTTCCATACTCTGCAGCCAGATTTTGCACTTTCTATTACCAGACCCTACTGTGTGTGGATTAGCAGGATCACTTCCTCCACAGTGATCCTCAACACACCAAGGAGGTGTCACTTCATCATATCATTAAGTGTAAGCAAATCAGTCTCCTCTTCATGATAAAACACAGATGTCATGATAAAACTGAAAAAACTGAGAAACTCGGTTATCATTAGGCCATTTTTTCCCCTTTGTAATGGCTGAAGTGATGTAGGTGAGTCCTTCTGTTGTACTCTTTGCTAACTCTGGCTATGAGGCCAGATATAGCTCCCACTCCATCATTAAATTATTTTGACGACAATATCTTCATAAGCCTGATCACCATCACAGATGAGATGGCTTACAGTTAAAAAAAATTCTTCTGATACAATTGTGCTAGGCCAACAGTCTCCCATAATGCCCCTTAAACCCAAGGAGCTAGTCATAGACTTCAAACCAAATTTTCATTTACTTCAGAAGGGAATTTGAGGAGTCATTATCAATTGTAACTTAATACTGGGAACAACAAACTTTAGCTATTGTCAAGAAGGCGTAACAAGGTAGACTTCGAGAAAGAATACATGTCTCCATCAATACTAAGAAACTTATGCTGGTGCAGAGTGAAGTGCATCTTGACTGGCTCCATTTTTTCTAGTATTGTACTTGCTTAGCTGATGACCACAAAGCACTGCAGAGGGCTGTCAAGACAGCTTAAATAATGCTAGATCACAGGCTGTCGTACTCATACACTGTATAACATACGCTGCTTTATTATTAAAGACTTCAGCCATCCTGCACAGTCACTTGTCTACCTCCTGTGTTCTGACAAAGCTACGAGACCACTAGGTTCCTTACGACTATCTTTTGGGACATCATGGGTGATTAAGCTACTCATCAGCTGCTTGTACTGACCACTGAATGAGTGTTTCTTATATGCTGTTTGATGTTGCATTTACTGCTCAGAGTTGTATTTTTTATCAGTTGTTGGTATTGTATTACTGTATCTCGTCAGTGGGACAAAAACAAGTAACAATTTAATTGTATTGTATACATATAGCAGTAAATCTGAACTTGAAACACAACTTGCTGGATGGTTGAGTTTTTTTTTTATTGGCCAAGGTTGTTTTATATGGAGGAATATTTCAGACAAAATTAAATCAATGAATACATAATAAAATGTGAGTATAAATAATTATATGTGTCACAATATATTTATGATGATCTGCTTCTCACAACTAAGAGGGCATGATGGATGTTTGCTGACTTGCTGACCAACCACAAGCGGACTACCCAAATGATCAGATTGCGATCAGCACTGTAGATATATATATATTGTGAAAGCCTTGGGCGCGTAACACCACCCTAACCTCGACACAGACAGGCACAGAGACACACACAAGTGTAAACAACCTATGATTTATTTCTTTTGTTGCCTTCCCAGGACAGAGTGCACAAATCACCACAATAATACAGCTCAGTCCTTCGTTTTTCTCCTCTCTCTTTCTGTCTTCTGCCGCCACAACTCCTCTCCTGCAAGTTTTATCCACCTTCCACTTGACTCTGGTTCCTTGATTGGAGTGAGGCAGCCTTCTTTATAGTGTACCCGGAAGTGCTCCAGGTTCTCTGTGATCCTCTTCTAGCAGCACTCCTGGATGTGGCGGAAGTGCTGCATGGTCATCCAGAAATGCTCCAGGTGCACCCGGATCCTCTTCTGGCAGCACTTCTGGCCGTGTTGGAAGTGCTGCAGTCCAGGGCTCCAGAACTGTCCAGGCACCCCCTGGTGGTGGCCATGGACCCCAGCAGGATTGAGCTTCCAAGCTCCCAGCCTGTGGCCCCGATGCAATCCAGAGGGTTGCCCTCTTGTGTTGTGTTGTGTTGTGTGTGGAGGTATAAGGTGGGGTTCGGAGGGTGTTAGTCATAAAGTCTCTTTTATAACTTATGTGTTCATTTTTTAAGCCTGCATATGCTGAATTCATGTCCAAATGTCTGTTAATGGTGTTTTCATTTGAGAGCCATGATTCAGCCAGCTCTCTGGCACTTTTAGTATCAGTCCTGAATTTTACTTGCACTGTATCCCAGTTAGATGTGTGTCAGGTTGAACTTGTATGTGCACATATCAGCAATCATGGGTCTTTCCATCTGACAGCACTGTTCTTGTATGCGTGTTGCAAGTGTTTTAGATGCGTGTCCCATGTATGCAGCCTGGCATGAACTGCATTCATAACGCTCCCTCTAATCTTAACCAAAGTCTCATTTACTGTATCACAGTTTTGACCATGGTCATTTGTTTCCCGTCTTTTGTGGACCTCCATGCCTTCCAATGGACAGTTGAGGCCACATTTCTTGTCCAGCTCCAAACATTCCAGAAAATGCAGCCAGATGTTCTTACTAGACAGTCGTGCCACATGACACTGCAATACATGCCTGCTCTATAGTCGCCATTATTCATGAGTCAGATAAACTCCCACAACCCTAATGATAACCATAGTGTAAGGATCCATCCATCCATTTTCCAATCCTGAATCCATCCATTTTCCAATGCTGAATCCGAACACAGGGTGCTGGAGCCAATCCCAGCCAACACAGGGCAGGAACCAATCCCGGGCAGGGTGCCAACCCACCGCAGGACACAAACAAACACCCACGCAGACACGGGGAGAACATGCAAACTCCACGCAGGGAGGACCCGGGAAGCGAGCCCGGGTCTCCTAACTGCGAGGCAGCAACGCTACCACTGCGCCACCGTGCCGCCCTAGTGTAAGGATGTTTTATCAAAACTGTGGACAATTCACCAATCAAAAATTGTAAGTGCTAAAATTAGCCCTTTCAAAATTGACAAGTGAAAATTGAAATTTATCATATACTAAACCATTTTCTAAGCTTGCTTGTCCAGAGCAGTCTAACTCAGCAAGCAAGTGCACAAGGCGGGAGCAAACCCCTGGACGGGGCTCTAGTCTATTTTAGGGCTTATTTCATGTCACTGAGATAAATAAATGAACGAATACTAAATTAAGCACATTACAAAATAAGCAACAAAAAAAAAAAAAAATTGTGACAGATTTAATTATTTATGCCCACATTTATTGCGTTGTCAATTTCACATTAAATGTATTTAATTGCATATTCATTTAATTTTGTTTTAATTTTTTTTCCTGTTATAATGATACACTAGTGGAGGACAACCATTACTCACTGCGCATTTTTTGCCGGTGTAAACGATGAGCTTCCACGGCTAAGGACTTGAATACTTATGCAGATAGAGTATATCCTTTTTTATTTTCTCATATACGAAGTAGAGGGAAAGTATTGTAATCGTCCAAAAAATTAAATGTCGAGATTTTGATGAATCTCGACGTTTTAGACCTCCCTTGAGTCCGAAAATACAATTTTAAGAATGTGCTCTGTGTATGTGTGTATGTTTGTAAACGCGATAACCTGAATACGCTTTCACTTATGTCAACCAAATTTTGCATACAAGTTATTAGGTACCAAACGTAGATTTCTATCAACTTTTGGGCAATTTCCGCTAACCGGAAGTGGTACTTTACCTTTTATTCATGCAGCTGCAGAGTCCGATTTATTCAACTTTACTTTTATAATAATTGTTCAAAGTATTATTAATTTGATTGGATTTGTTGTTGATGGTTCTTTAATGTACATAATATTAAAATTTAATCATTGTCTTGCAGTTTACTCCTCAAATATCCATCTCCATATGTGAGTCTAGGGGAGACCACTCCCGATTTTATGAATAGGCCTACTTAGGATTTTCTCCTAACATAAATGTCATGTAAAACAATGTAACTCAGTGGTAGCGCTGCTGCCTCGCAGTTAGGAGATCTGGGTTCGCTTCCCGGGTCTTCCCTGCGTGGAGTTTGCATGTTCTCCCCGTGTGTGCGTGGGACCCCTCTGGGTACTCCGGTTTCCTCCCACAGTCCAAAGACATGCAGGTTAGGTGGATTGGCGATTCTGAATTGTGCTTGGGGTGTGTGTGTCCTGCCCGGGATTGGCTCCTGCCTTTCGCCATGTGTTGGCTGGGATTGGCTCCAGCAGACCCCCGTTACCCTGTGTTCGGATTCAACGGGTTGGAAAATGGATGGAAAACATTCAGTGCACTGTATGCTTTTCAGTAAAATGAGAGAATTGCTCTGGTGTCTGATACATTTTGCAAAACGGTGCATGTCTAAATCAGCACGTTTTCCCCAAAATAGTTGTCTCGTTTCTAGAGCTGGAGTCTTACCTTTGGATATTGGGTGACACGGGCAGGGACTCGGAGACTTTACAGTACAATCTAATGTTACCTTGAAAATCTCCGGAGTACAAATATAAACCCTAGTAAGAAATTGCATTAAATACAAACAATCAATATTGCCACAATTTAGTATTCTAAGGAAACGGATAAAAAAAGTTATTCGCAACGCTTTTCCGTTGTCAGACCTCCTTGATGTTCGTGCAAAGCGCTGCGGCGGGCGCCACCTGCCGACGGTGATGGCGCACCTCACGTGTTCCCCCGCGCTGAACGTCACGCGCACTCACATGCTGTGCTGCTGTTGCGCGACGGAGAAGTTCTAAACGCCTGAGAGTCAAGCACGAATTCTTAAGCATCGGCAATGATTCTTTCGACTTGTGAGTACCGAAGCGTGCCTTCTACACAGTGTTCAATTGTTTGTTGGTTGTTTTGACTTTTTAAATGCTGCCTCGGTTTTTTTCAAAATCTATCCATCCATTTTCTGACCCAACTCTTGACGTGATATTGCAGGCGTTAGGAGAGCAGGGAATGAATGACCTGTAATGCGGAAAAAAACTTTGTGTAATTTGCTTAATCCTCTTGCCTGACTCTGAGTTCGTTAGCATTTTTTGTTATCTGAATACTCGGCATGATTGGAATTGTCAGGGCACCTGCCAGGGAGAACCACAGAGGTTTCGACAGTTGAACGTGCAGTGTAATGTATGTGTTGATGTTGGTCAAACCAAATGAGGAAATTTGAAATACAGTAGAGCCTTCCTTTATCGTAATTTATTTCCACAAACGGAGAAATACGGAAGACTTAAGTGTTGTCTCCGAGCCTTTCATTGTACGATAAACCAGACGTTTGCTTTAAAATGACAATGGTCTCTTGGTTAGACGTTTGTAGTGGTCACACATGTTAACGAATGTTTTAGCCATGAGTGGTTTATTAAACTTTTTTAGTCCCAAGATAGTTTTGCATCCTTGACGAATGTAAACTGTTGTCCTGTCCAAGGAGTATCACTTTAAAATAAGAGCTAATTGCATCTTTTAGTCTGTTGGGTTAAATCAGCATAACAGAGGCATTGTTGTGTCTTCAAAACAAAGGACAGCGTTTCTACTACCTGTTGTACATTTTGGGGAGCTGACTGCTACCTGTCAGTAGTTTATCAAAGGCTTTGAGTTGCATTGACTTATACAGGTAGATAGATGCACGCTAGCAAGCCCGTTAAACCCTTCTTTGTGAAGTGCTGGACACCGCGGCGACGGACAGTATCTCTGAAGCAGGTTTAACTGAGCTCAGAAAACGGATAGATGTTCAGTATCAAAGCATCATGTGTGTCGGAAAAAACAATCCACACCGTTAGTCTGTATAAGTGAAGTAAAGGTCGCATGGTTTGAACGGAAACATCATATTGCCAATGGAAAATCAGCAATCGCTTTGTACTTTTAACCAAGACCTTTAACATGTAAAACGTTTAAACGTTTTTACCTTCTGCCAGCCAGGAAGCGTGGGTTTCCGGCAGTACTTCAGAATGCTAGCAAAGTGTCTAAGATTAAAGCTTTTCCTGTCTAAGAAAATATTCCATTACATGTACTAGAGTTGACGAGATCTTGTGTAGTAGTCAGGGGGCGCAAAGATTGTAATCTAATTATCCGATACGTGAATGTGAAATGAGTAAACATACTGTGTATCGGTCCATCTTCTTAACCCCACACAGTGTTAGTCAGTCATTTTCTAACCCGCTTTGTCCTGAACACGGTCGTGGAGCGTCTGCTGGAGTCTATCCCAGCTAGCTAGCATAGGCTGCAAGGCAGGGAAACAAACTCTGGACAGGGTGCTAGTTCATCACAGAGCAAACACACACTAGGGCCAATTTAGGGTCGCCTAACTTGCATGCCTTTGGACTGTGGGAGGAAACTGGAGCACGTAGGTGACACCTGTGTACACAAGGGGAGAACATGCAACCTCCAAGCTGGGAGGAGCCGGGACGTGAACCCTGGTCTTCCTACTGTGAGGCAGCAGCACTACCACTGTGCCACCGTGAATCCCCATGCCACACAGTTCCTTGGGCTATGAAGGGTACTAACAAAGACACGACTGTACCGATACTGTAATTGTCCACAGGCAGCCAATTAACATGACTTCATGGCCTTGAAATGTGTGGGAAAACCACCTGAAAATGGACACAGCCGAATTCACAAAGAAGACACCGTAACCAAGATGCACACCAGAGTCTGCATGGTGTAAAGTGGCAATGCCAACCACTGCATTGCTGAAGGATAGTTATACAAAGTATAGATATTACATTTTCACAGCCATAGACAAAGTCACTATGCATGGTTAGTTTCTTATTCCCTCTGATATGCCTATAGGTTTGATTTAAAAGAAATATTGACTAGTGTAATCAATTGCAGGGGAGATTTCTATTACTGAAAAGATGTAATTTCATATTAAGTAAGAAGATAAGAATTTTTGTAAAGTGACAGGATGAAGTTTGGTTGAAAAAACAAAATCAGTAGGTTAGTTTTTCCACAAAGCTTAGCAGTTTTGTTTTGAATTTCGAAAAATGTTTATACAATGACGTTAATGCAGGTCTCTGCCTTGAATACAATTTTGCACTTATCTGAAGTAATTCTGTTTCTTTAACTGAGAAATTTCAGGACTTAAGTTAGGTTCACTTCCCGATTTGAGAATAAAGAGGTTTAGTATCCCTAGCTTTAAGGGAAGGACATAACCTAGATATGTGTATAATGCACGTGGTTTCTCATCTCTGCACAGGTTCTGATATTGCCTCAGATGTCTTATGGAACATTATCAAGTCTAAGTAAGATATTGTTATAACAGCAACATTTATTTCTATAGCACAAATTCATAACTTCGTCCTAAACAATTCGATGCAAGGGGATGTGTTACAGTGCATAATTTGTATTCAGTACACTTACAACCATGTTTTTTAATTTTATCTCGGTGTCTGCAGCAGATTAAGGATGTTGTGTAAACCTTTTTAAACCAGTCCTTATTCTGGCAGCATCAGGCCCAATGTAGAAATCGGTGCTCGATAGGGTGCCAGTCCTTTGCAGTGCCCATGCATGCATACCCTTCACCTATACTTGCACAGGACCAATTTAGAGTTACCAATTTACATACCAAGTAGGTCTTTGAGAATTGGGGTGGGTGGAAAACCCAGGACGCTGGATATGTGAGGTAGCCGGACTAATCACTGTGCCATTCTGTCACTTGAATTATACCAGAGATTACTTCTTGCAGGTCAGTGTCACATTTGTTGTGTTTATAATCTCTGTTCCTTTTACTTGCGCTTCACAAGAATCAACACTAACTTGTTTTTTTTCCTCAGAGTGTTTTATCATTTTCTTCTAATCAGTTCATTACAACCTGCCTGAAGAAGGGGCCTCCATTGCCTCGAAATCTTGCATATTGAAATCGGTTCAGGTAGCCAGTAAAAAGTGTAATTTTGCTTGACTTCTCATTGCATCCATAATGGCTAACAAGGTACAACACCATACAACTTCTAATGAGTTAACAAGTTAATATATTTTATCAGTTTCTTCCAATTTTGGTCTGATCAGGCTTTATGTAAAAAAAGAGCAAATTGCTCTTAATTAAGCTGATTGCAAATGGCTGTCTATCAATAATGGCCTCACAGGTTACTGTCACCCTGGTGCTAAATTCAGAAATCAAGGGGGGGCTATTTTGTGAGTATCAGTTTATATCATGGAGAAGAGTGAAAGTTTGTGAAGCTTTTTAATGTATCAGACATAGGCTGGACTGAGTTTATGGAGGAATATTTCGGACAAAATTAAATAAATAAATAAATAGATGCGTAAATAAATAAAAGTACTGTGAAATGTGAGCATAAATAAATAAATGTGTCATGAAGTGAGAGCATAAATAAATAAATGCGTCACGAAATATGTTCTTTATTGCTTATTTATTTATTTCATTTTGTCCGTAACATTCCTGCAAACCG
>JANRMT010062808.1:44844876-44934026 GCA_026402145.1 Polypterus bichir lapradei
ATATATATATATATATATATATATATATATATATATGTAAACATTCTGGGTAGATTAACTTTTTTTTGTAGACTTAATAATAAAATAACAGCTGAGAAAGGGACATTGAAAAAAAGGCTATGACTGAAAATTAACTTTCAATGGAAAATGTGTACTGTATATACTCGCGTTTAAGTTCTTCCGCAGATAAGTCTGGGCTTGATTTTACCGTATAATTTCTGGTATTTTATAATGTTGGTCGTATAAGTTGAATGTGGAAAACTCACGCTATTGGTCCAAGAGATTATTATTATGTTAACGCCCACCTGACAGAGTAACCACAGTGCACACTGCCTTTTTTACTGTGTATTGTGCCTACATGACCACATGGTACTACCCAAACTTTTCTGAAGTGACGTTTGCACTGTTTTGTTTTTTGTATCTCACACCCTCATACACCTTTATCCATTAAGCATCCCTTATCTATGATGGAGCATTTGATCAGAAGAAAATATGAAGGTGGTTTTAAATTAAAACTCATTGTAGTGGTAAAAGAAATTGGTAACTGCGCTGCTATTGGAGGAAGCAAGAAGATGTAAAAAAAAAAAATTAAGGGTAGCATTTTTGAACGGGCTGTAACAAGAAGACTCCAGACATTCACAAAGGTTTGGGGCAGCCACCCGTATAATATGATCCTAGCTACAAAAAGGTTCAAAAGAGTTGAGTTGTTTACAAGACTGAGTCCAAAACAGAACTGATTAAGGTGGTCGTTTTAAGGGCTGGAATAGAAATTGAGGTCATCCGTGCCAGGACCAGAAGTGGCGTCATCAGTGGTGCCAAAAACAGATGGGATTTCCCAGGAATGGTCTGCAAGAGACTGAGACAGACAGTCAGCACACTCCGCCACCCCCTGATCTGGCGTAGTATTACTCTTTCTTAAGCCCTTTAGCTGCCTCCTAATCGCACCCGTGTCACAGGGCGTATAAGTCGAGATCTGATTTTATGATTGATTTTTTGGGTTTCAAGCCCTGACTTATACGTGAGCATATCTATACTAATAAAAGGCAAAGCCCTCACTGACTGACTGACTCATTCACTCACTCACTCACTGACTCACTCATCACTAATTCTCCAACTTCCCGTGTAGGTAGAAGACTGAAATTTGGCAGGCTCATTCCTTACAGCTTACTTACAAAAGTTGGGCAGGTATCATTTCGAAATTCTACACGTAATGGTCATAACTGGAACCTACTTTCGTCCATATACTGCACGTGTGTCAAACTCCAGGCCTGGAGGGCCGCAGTGGGTGCAGGTTTTCTTTCTAACCCTTTTCCTAATCAGTGTCCAGTTTTCACTGCTAATTAACTTATTTTCCCTCTATTTTAATAGCCCTGTTTTTAAGGATTAAGTTTTCTGAATTGATTCTTTTCTTCATTAAATGACAGCCAAACAGAAATGAGATTTGAAACGAGCCAACAGATGACCAGCTAAATTGGGGCTTCAAACTCCAACCAGTTACTTAATGAGACACTGATTCTTGCCGTTAATTAAACCCGTTATTCAATTCCATGGCTTTTTGCTGCTGTCTTTTTGCCACAGCAGACATTTCTAAAACTGTTGATATTCTGTTTTTTTCTAAGAACTCCTAAAATGTTTTGGTAACCTGAGGGATCAACCTACTGAGACCTTCATTTTTATTTTCAGATTTTTTTTGATTGGGTACAGGTGAGCTGTTCATGTCCTGCTTGCTTTATGCCGCATTCCTGTCTGGCTGCTAATTAAGGAAAAAACAACTAAGGGGCCTGAGTCAAGCTAATTAAAACTAAGGCTAAAGAAGTTAATTAGCATCAAAAACTGGTCACTAATTAAGAAAACGGTTAGGATTAAAACCTGCAGCCACTGCGGCCCTCCAGGACTGGAGTTCGACACCCCTGATGTACTGTAATAGCCTGCAGCTGGGTCGCCGTGTGAGGCAGAGTTGCGTCTCGCATCATCATGCCTCCCACGTAATTGAGTGCCTGCCCATATAAGTAAATATTTGCGGGTGAAGGACTGTGCTTAGCATATTCATAAGTGCAGCTACTGCCGAAACCCTCCCTCAGCGAAAGTGCGAGAGAAACTTTTAAGTGCTGGGTCTGAGCTAAAATTAAATAGCCGTGGACATCGCAAGATCGCACAAGATATTCGCGAGAAAGTTTAATGAGAAGACGCAGGGTATAAAGTCTCGATGCTAAAGACCTGGCGAAGTCATGCCTTCTCTGCTGGCCTAAAAAAATATCTGAATCACAAACTGATGTTAATTATATTTTGTCCATGAATACTTATTAAATAATTCCAAATAGTCTGTCCGCTTCCTTTTATAGGTTTTCCGATGGTTGTGCTGCTTCCAGACATGTATTTTCGTATTAAAGCATTTAACCAATCACATTTCAGCCATCATTTGTTTCCAGGCAGAGAAGCCTTCACAATCCGTTGTGCAGGCACTCTAACACAGAATAAATTTCGATTAACCTGTTGCTTCAACCAATCAGATTTTGAGTTGGTGTTAGTAGGGCCCTCTAGCAGGCGTACGGCAACATCACTGTATTCAGACCCATTGGTTGGATAGAAACCGTTATGAGGAACTCTACGAGGCCACTGAACGCACCGCAGGCGCTCCGAGTGCAAGATCATCGCGCGCATTACGGCCATCTCCATGGCAGGATTCTGGACGATATTATTTGCCAGACACAGACCAGATTTCAAGACCACGAAAACCTGATGTTTGTCATGCTCCTCGACCCCCTGAAGTTTCGGGAATACAAGAAAAATTTCCCGCATGCAGCCTTCTCCAGTTTAACTCAAGAGCCACAGAGCGGTTTTTGATCTGTCTCAGCTAAAATCAGAACTGACTGTAATGTATGCCATGGATGATTTTGCAGGAAAATCTCCCACTGATCTCCTTGACTTCCTTCATCAGAAAAATAGGAATGAGAACATGGGGCAGCTGTTCACATTGGTATAGTTGGCGGTGACCATTCCCGTGTACACTGCTTCTGTCTAGCGGACATTTTCAGCCCTAAAGCGAATTAAAACTTATGCCAGAAATACGACAGGGCAGGTTCGACTTTCAGCATTAGCTTCGATGGCGATAGAAAGGGACTTTTTGATGGAACTGAAGCGCACGGATCTGTACGACAGAGTAATTGAACTGTTTTTGAGGAAAGAGAGGAGGATGGATTTTGTTTACAAATAATCCTAATTTTTGGTGAGTAAAATGTTGCGATTTTCCTAAATAATATTGCAAGTTTATGAGTTATTATTGATGTTTTTTATGTGTGTCGCAGCTGTAGCTGCAGTAGAAAGGAACTTGTTCACCCCTGGTTTGTCTATTCAATAAAGGCATTTATTGTGGCTACAGGAGTTATCTATCTGCGATGCAACGGCTCTTTATACTGTATTTCTGCATATTAAGATAGTTTTTATAACCATAAATTAGTTTTTGAGGGGCGGATTGATTCAGATGGAGCACTACTGAAGGCCTAGGTGTGAAATGCACTGTCCGCCACTGAGTTACGTTATTTTTAAAATGTTTCCTTTTCTTTTGCATAACTTCTTTAACACACTACTTCTCCGCTGCGAAGCGCAGGTATTTTGCTATATATTATAAATCAAAGGCCTGCTCCACAACAGACAACTAAAGCCGTGAGGTCCGAATATCCCTTTTAGATTAACAGGCACCACTTCTGTAACAATAGAATTGTTAAGCCTTATGATAATGTTCCCACACGGAGGGTTTACAAAGACGCACGTTCCTTGGGAACATTATCATAAGGCTTAACAATCCTACTGTTACACCTTCTACGTGCACCCAACCGTCCTTAATATGGAGTCTTCCTTGCTTTACCGCTGGCTGCTTCTTTCTATTCACCTTCCCAGTTCTTTATTTAAACAGTTCTTCTTCTCACTTTTCAGCTCCTTCGCTGTCTTCTCCCTTTTCGTTCAAAATACGCGCCTCCTTGCCTTTAGCGATTTGGGTAGTGAACACTTCGATGAATGAAACCTGTTATCTTTATAACGGTTGACAAACACGGAATGTAACTTGAACACAACATGTCTTCCAAATACGAACCTGATTGAAAGAAGTAATGATAATCAAATCCTTGATGACAGCAACACTCATAACAGTCACAAAACAATTACATTGACAATCAGGTTATGTTATTTTTAAAATGTTTCCTTTTCTTTTTCATAACTTCTTTAACACACTACTTCTCCGCTGTGAAGTGCGGGTATTTTGCTAGTATGGTATATATACTGTGCATAGTGTACATATATTCACAATCCTACTTAATTCATTTAAGGATCAAAGTGGGGTGGAGGTCATTGCAGGCAGCACCTGGCGCAAGGTAGGAAACATCCCTGGATGTCCATCACAGGACACTTAAAAATAAAAATAATATTGCCTCGCTTATAATGTAGAGTGACAATTAGTCATATAAAATAGGATTTTGAAACAATACTGTACATATATTTTATTCTTCTTTAATGTATTGCATTGCTTTTGTTTGCAGACAATACTATTCAGTCTGTATTTTGCTGCTGCTGTTCAATGCAGAAAAGGTAAGCATCTACCTTTTATTTTTCAGATATTTGTATCATCTTTTAAAGTTTGCACTAGTATTTAAGTATTTCTTTTTTTGTCAATTAAATACTTCTGGATTGGTAATAAACTTTCTCATGTATCAAAAGTTACATTCATTACTATGCAATGTAATATATGGTTTAATGTTGACTGGTAAACCCTAAAAACAAACAATATATTAAACATATGATTTAATAAACATATTAATGAGTGTACCCTGTGAAGGACTGCCATTATATCCAAGGTTGTTTACTGCCTTCAATGTAAGTGGGGTGGTTCTAGAACTGGATTAATGAGGTATAGTAAATGGATGAATGGATTATCAGTTTTACTTGTCATTTAGCACTTCAGGGCCATACTCTATAATAGAGTTATAGTGACTTACATCAGTTAAATTAATGTAAACTTTAACTTTTCTATAATCCTTATTTACTTTTGACCATGACATTATATATCATAGACAGACGAGAACTGAGATGAGTCTCGAAGATGGTGCAGGCCTAATGGGTAATGGCTCACAATACGACAGACATTCTGTCTATCCATCAAACAGATACGTGGTAAGCATTCTCTATTTTGAGTTGATGCAGTAAATGAGTAAGATAATGGACTCTTCTTCACTTTCCGTCTGCATCACCTTGTAATGACTGGTGTGGCAAGTACAGTGTTGAAGAAGCCAATCCATTCTATCCCTAGGAACAGGTGCTTCAAGATTAATTGAAAAGTATTTGAAAATCAAAAAAATATAATGTTAAACCAATATGCTTACTCACTGGTACTGTGCAATTCTCACGTTTTTTTCAATAATAACTATTTAAAGAAAATACTATACAACACATTTTCATTGTATAGAAGTATTAAAATGGTTGAAGCCATCCTCTGTGTTATTGGAAAGTACAGTATTTCTTAAATATTAAATATATTACATTATTTTTTAGGGTGACATGCAGTTTTCCAGACAAGGTCTTTGTTATGATACGCAATAATATTTATTTTATATGTAGACTTTTTTCCAAGTTTGGAAAGCAGACTTATTAAAATATATGAAAGAAAGAATTAACAACAAAGAGACATAATAGGTTGGGGTTCCAAAGTGAGACCTAATCATTATGGAAGCGTTTTGTGCCGTCAGGTTTGGCATGGAGATATTTCGACTGAATGAGGCCCTTGTACTTTCTTCATGGACCCTGAGATATTCTTTATCTCTTGTTCCACTTGTGCCTGCTTTATCTCAGGGAGGCAATATTACAGTTCTTAAACTACAATTCTGGGACCAATAGGGATACTGTTGCAAAGTGAAATGAATAAGCCCAGATTTATTCCTCATGATATCCAATGCCTTGTTCTTTACCTGTTACAACTGGTGTTTCTGTATGGATGTCAGTTAGACTCCAAAAAGAGAGCAATTGAGACTGACAAAATCGCATCATAATAGACATGTCATAGTCAGATGCATTATTCAAGATTTTCGCAGATTTACATATGTTTTTTTCTTGGGTCTTTTATTAGGATACTAATACAGGTAATTCACTAGTTTTGTGTCCTTTGACTGACAGAATCCCTGCCTATGTAACATCACCTTAAAGTGAGATATATATATATATACACAATGACAGTGTACAAAACCCCACACTAAACTCATTCCTTTCCTCTCTTCGGCCACCTCCACATCTCTCTCACAAGCTCCGTCTTCCTTCTCCTGACTCCGGCTTGTTGAAGGGAGTAATGCGGCTCCTTTTATCACGCCCCGAATGTGCTCCAGTTCACAGTTCGGCAGCACTTCCTGGTGTGGCGGAAGTGCTGTCCTTCAGGGCTCTAGGGCCATCCAGGTGCCCCCTGATGGTGGCCACGGGTCCCAACAAGGTTGAGCTCCCCAACTCCTTCTCCGTGGCCCTGACAGAATCCAAGGGGGCTGTCCTCCTACGCCCATGGAAAAATAATGCCCCTTCCGTGGTCCGACCCTCTTCCAGGCATCCTGGTGGGGCAAGATCCCTGGTCGTCTGCCACAATGTGTGTCTATATATCTATGTATATATATATATATATATATATATATATATATATATATATATATGTATTGTGAAGGAACGAATCTCAACACACTGAAAACGGTTTGGGGCAGCCACCTGTATATTGTTCCTGGCTGCAAAAGATTTAAATTGAACACAATGATGTTGCTCGTTTGAGTTCCCAGAATGAACTGCCTTAGTTTGGCAAGATGGAGGATTTTATAGTCTGTAACCCGAAAGTGACATCAGTCTGGGTGCCGGAGCTGGCAGTGATGTCAGATCAGGCAGGTTTTCCCGTATTTGATCTGCAGAAATAACAGAAATAGGTTTAGAGCACCCCGCCACCCCCTGGCACGGCGGGTAATCACCTCCACTTGGTCCATTCAGCTTGCTCCTAGTCACACGTGTGTGACACGGCCCCCCCCCTCAGCCCAGACCCATCGGGTCGGGCGTACCTGTTCGTGAGGTCGTGGCACTGGGAAAGGGCATCAGCATTGGCCTGCAGCAGACCTTAACGATAAACAACCAAAAACTTAGTAGTAAGGCTGTAGGTCCAAAAACCACCTTGTGACTCGTGGATTTGAATCCCTGTGTAACGCCATTCACTGCAACGGTGCATGGTCAGTCACCAGGGTGAATTCCTGACCCAGGAGGTAGTACCTCAGCTGCGTAATTGCCCATGTAATCACCAAAGCCTCCCGCTCCACTGCCGCTTACCTGGTCTCTCAGTCCAACAGTTTCTGACTCAGGCACATAACGAGGTTTTCCACTCCATCAATGCTTTGGATCAGCACAGCACCAAGATCTGTGTCAGAAGCATCTGTCTGGAGAATGAAAGGCAAAGTAAAATTAGGTGCTTTCAAAATAGGAGCTGACGTAAGGGCCTTCTTAAGGTCACGAAATGCAGCGTCTGTATCATCATCCCAAACAACTTGGTTAGGTTTCCCCTTCTTTGTCAGGTTTGTCAAGGGCGTTGCTCTCTCGGAAAAACGGGGTACAAACCGGCGATAGTAACCCCCTAAGCCGAGAAATGCTTGTACCTGCCGCTTGGTTATGGGATGGGGCCAATTCACTATGGCATCTGTTTTGGAGCATTGTGGTTTGACCATACCCTGGCCCACTAGGTAACCTAAATATTTGGCTTTCACCAATAGCATTTCCTTGGATTAATACGAAGTCCAGCATTCGCTAGTGTCCGTAATACAGCATCAATCTGCAGTAGGTGTTCTTCCCAGGTACTGGAATAGGCAGCACTGTACGAATTATGGGGTCGGAGCACTTTGTCCACCAGATGTTGGAAGGTAGCGGGTGCCCCATGTAATCCGAATGGAAGTACACGATACTGCCAATGTCCGCTAGGAGTGCTAAACGGAGTCTTTTCCTTTGCGGAGTCCGTTAAGAGAACCTGCCAGTACCCCTTCGTCAGAGCAAGAGTAGTCAAAAATTTGGCATGTCCTAGCCGCTCGAGAAGGTCATCCACTCACGGCATCGAATAGGCATCAAGTTGGGAGACTTGGGTAAGCCGCCGGAAGTCATTGCAAAACCTCCAACTTCCGTCCGGCTTTTTGACCAACATGATGGGACTGGACCAGGGACTAAAACTTTCCTCTATCACACCTAGATCCAGCATTCGTTTTATCTCACACTCCACTTCTGCCTTTTTTGCTTCAGGAATCCGATATGGGCATTCTCTGACTATAACCCCTGGTTTTGTCTTTATGTCATGCGCAACCAGGGAAGTTCGTCCAGGATTTTCGCTCACTACCTCTGGGACAGACAGGATAACTGCTTCGAGCTCCTGTTGCTGTTGGCGAGTCAAATCATCACCGAAGTTAAGGTGTAATTTATGAGCGAAGAGTGAGCAGGGCTGTCCGGAGGAGGGATCGGGATCCCTTTCCTTCCACGGTTTCAGCAAATTGACATGATAAATCTGCTCTTTAGGTCGATGGTTAGGTTGGATAATTAAATAATTGACCAGACCCTTCCTCTCCTTAACTTCATATGGGCCTTGCCAATGAGTCAGTAATTTGGAATGTGAGGTAGGAACCAATACCATGACTTGATCCCCCGGGCGGAACTCCCGAAGAGATGTGCCACAGATATAACAACGAGCCTGGGCTGCTTGCACCTTCTCCATGTGAGAATGTAGGTTATAGGTCTAATTTTTGCAAATCTATCGTTTAATTGTGCGATATATTCAAGTATATTTACAGAGGGAAGGACCTCCTCTTCCCAGCCTTCTTTTAATATATCCAATAAACCCCGGGGTTGTCATCCATACAATAATTCAAACGATGAGAACCCCATTGAGGCTTGTGGGACTTCCCGGTATGCAAAAAGGACGAGGGGGAGGAGCTGATCACGACACGACATGCAAAAGCGGGGAACCTCCTCCTTAATCCCAGGCCAAAAAAATTGCAGCTTGATTTGCTCTAAAGTTTTCTCAGGACCCAGATTGGCTCCCAGGAGGTGGGTATGAGCTAGTTCACAGATTTGTCGCCAGTAAGTCCATGGAACTAAGAGCAGTGACCTCACCCTCTTTCATGATCTGCCACCCGATATAAAAGGTCATTATTTAATACAAAGTGGGGACCTTGTGGCATGGGATGTGTTGTGCACTGGCCATCTACTAAGACCACTGCATTGTTCGCAAATTTAAGGGACTCATCATTCCATTGCTCCCTTTTAAATGAAGCCGGTGTCTTCCTAAACTGAAACTGCAGAAGACTGAGGGGACCAGACTCAACCTCAAGGGGTGTGGTTTCAGACCGAGCTGGCACAGCGCTTGTGGATGACTTATCGCTCTGCGACGGTCCGGCTGTTTCCACGTCATTCTCTAAGGCCACATTCTGTTCCCCTACCGGCTGTGTACACGGTGTGGAGGTAGCGGAGGACACAGAATCTGCGTCCATAACATGACCTAGTGTTTTTGTAGGGATAGCTAGTGTTATGCCACAGTTTTTATCTGACCAATTTCTACCCAGTATCAAGGGGAATGGAAGATTGTCGTGCACCGCCACCGTTATTTTCTTCATAACGCCATTTTGGCAGATGTAACAGCGGGCGGACTCGTACGGCCGGACGTACCTATGAGTACAGGTTAGACGGGTCTTTATTTTTAACTTTTGTCGTGGCAACACTAAATGGCGAGCAACAATGGTAATGTTGCTGCCAGAGTCAAATAAAGATGCTACTTTAAAGCCATTGACCAGCGCTTCTCCCGTATGAGAAAAGGCCAGAGGATGAGTAGGAGCACTCTGCCCCTTGCTCTGCGTTTCTCCGCAGACCCTCGTGTCACCTCATGAAGCCCTCCGCCACGCATCAGTTTTCCAAAGTATGTTCCGCAATGTAGGAGTAAGACTCTAAATTAGTGGCACAACTCCCTCTGGGTTCACAGGGATTCTGTTCTGGTTCTCCCAAGTAGGTTTCCTCCCGCAAGGTGTTAATGATCCCCTCTAGGGTGCCAATGTTATTATATGAATGTCCCCAGGTCAGCTGGGCGAGTTTAGTGGGTAGGCCATTTATTATTATTACACAGGCCACCTTTTCCACAATCCTTCAGGCATTTTTATTATATGGCCATAGCCAACACCCGACTTTCTGCCATAGTGTCATGGCATGATTCCTCTGGGTTGTATTCCCACTTCATTATCTCCCTCACCTGCCGACCCAGGACACCCCCACCTTTTTTCTTTGTGGGGTTCTTTGGGTCGGTCCCCATCCTCGGGAGCCCATAATTGGTCTCCACTGTGTTCCTTTCAGAACCTGGTCCTCGTCTGTAGGTCTTCCGCTTAAACTCCCAGGTTCTGTTTAAGGAGAACTGGGTCTGAACATACTCCAGATCCCCCAACACACGCTGTCGGATCCCAGCTCGGCAACACAAGAATGGTACTCTACTACCTAATAGGTCTTTAGTGGTTCAGCACGATAGTGTGTTGAGACATAATGTTGGTTTGGCTTCCGATTCCACCAGGAGGCCATCCTGCTGACTACGCTGAAAGAATGAGTCTCAACACACTGAGAAGGTTTGGGGCAGCCACCCGTATATTGTTCCTGGCTGCAAAAGATTATCACCTCCACTTGGTCCATTCAGCTCGCTCCTAGTCACACATGTGTGACAGTATGTATGTACTGTACACTAGCGTCATTTTAGCAGCACCAAATCCCCAAATTTGGTATTTCCAAATCTTTGGAAGGAAACCGGAGCACAGTGTGGAATACAAGCAGGAAATATCAGCAACATAACTCCCTGCAAGACAGCAGTGCTACCGCTCCGCTACCATGTCACCTCCATGTGTGTAATTATTCCCCCCATGTGTGTAATTCTTAACAGTATTCATTATTTAAACAAAATTATATGTAAAATGTAACATACACACTTTAATGCATTTCATCATGAAAGTGATATCAAGTATGAATCTAAAGATTCTAAATGTGCAGAGAGTTGGAATATCATACATTTAATTTGTTCTGTGTGGTGATCTATTGCTGCTTGCAGCTGCTGTCAGGTCCAAGAAGCTCGTAGCGATTAAAAACTGGGATGACGTTTACGACGGTCTGCTTTAATGATAAAATAAACTACGAGGTTAAAGTGGACATTTCGAGATTAAAGCCGAAATTTCCACTTTAATCACAAAATACATGTTTTCATCGTGTCCTCTATTTTTTTCTCAGTGGTTCAAATACAGCGCTATACATCATGTTGCTGTTGTGAAGTTGCAAAAAAAAAAAACGACATAAAAGATGGTATGTGAGACTTTTAAAATGTATCATGTCATTACGATCGGGAATATGCGACGCTTGAATATAAAAGCACCACGAATGCATCTGTACGTCAGCATTTTTTTTCACCACATCGAAGCATTCATCAAACAGGGAAACACGCACATCGATCCCCGTAGGATCTGCATAGAGTTTTTCTGTCACATGTAGATAGTAAACAGGGACTCTGATGTCACGTTCCGACTTTTAGCACACTGTGCCCCCGACTGTTTGCTGTTACTGCAACTCGCACATGCGTCGTGTTAATTTCTGAGGAGCTGCTCAGAGGACGCGTGAAATGAATGCTGGGAATGCGTGGCAGCCATGATGCGGGCGCATACGCATTCTGAGCGTGAAGTATAAACCGCCCATTAGAGTTGATAAACACTTCTTCCATTTCTGGCCAGGTGAAAAAAGGTATTGAGGCAGAACTACACTTATATGTAGTTCATTATGTTCTCTAATTTTAGTGTAGCTTCTGAGGCATAATTTCAGTCACACGTGAAACAGACAAAACTGACTTTTTTCACTTTAACGAAACCTTGTTTAATTTCTGTCAATTTGATGCACCAACCTTTCATTATACACAGTCAAGCAGGTCACGACGGAAGCCACCACCACCACCACCACCTAATGAAGAAGAAGAAGATGAAATGTGTGTTGTTGCGATGTATGACTTTTTGGCCAAAGAGGAAACTGATTTAACTTTATGCCAGGGGGAAGAATACACAATACTTCATAAACAGGACCAGCACTGGTGGAAAGCAAGAGACAAATATGGGTGAGTTGTGCAGCACTAGAGTATTTCTTGAACTTAGTTTCTTGAAAGAGAATACATTGTGTTTATTACAAATAAATTTTAGCCACAGTTTACCTCAGTCTCCTGAGAAATCAACATTATAGTATTTTTTGTGTTTACTATGACAGCTTCTCTGCTGTTTTGCACAGTAACTTAGAACCAAGAGTATCAGGTACTCTAATATATAAAATACTAGGTTTATTAAACCAGAAACTGGTATTAAATATTCAGTGGTGCCCCTCGGTCTCATAATGGGTTTCCTTAACCCATTACCTATCTTAAGACAAATTGTACAGTGGCGGACCTATGCCTTCAGTAGTGCTCCGTCTGAATCAACCCGCCCCTCAAAAACTAATTTATGGTTATAAAAACCATCTTAATATGCAGAAATACAGTATAAAGAGCTGTTGTATCACAGATAGATAACTCTTGTAGCCACAATAAATGCCTTTATTGAATAGACAAACCAGGGGTGAACAAGTTCCTTTCTACTGCAACTACAGCCACGACACACATAAAAAACATCAATAATAACTCACAAACTTGCAATATTATTTAGGAAAATCACAACATTTTACTCACCAAAAATTTGGATTATTTGTAAACAAAATCCATAGTCCTCTCTTTCCTCAAAAACAGTTCAATTACTCTGTCGTACAGATTATCCGTGCGCTTCAGTTCCATCAAAAAGTCCCTTTCTATCACCATTGAAGCTAATGCTGAAAGTCGAACCTGCCCTGTCGTATTTCTGGCATAAGTTTTAATTCGCTTTAAGGTTGAAAATGTCCGCTAGACAGAAGCAGTGGACACGGGAATGGTCACCGCCAAACATACCAATGAGTAAGGCTGCCCCATGCTCTAATTCCTATTTTTCTGATGAAGGAAGTCAAGGAGATCAGTGGGAGATTTTCCTGCAAAATCATCCATGGCATACATTACAGTCAGTTCTGTTTTTAGCCGAGACAGATCAAAAAGTGCTCCGTGGCTCTGTGTTAAACTGGAGAAGGTTGCATACAGGAAATTTTTCTTGTATTCCCGAAACTTCTGGGGGTCGAGGAGCGTGACAAACATCAGTTTTTCGTGGTCTTGAAATCTGGTCTGTGTCTGGCAAATAATATTGTCCAGAATCCTGCCATGGAGTTGGCGGTAGTGCGCGCGAGGATCTTACGCTTGACCGCTTCGTGCACTCAGAGCGCCTGTGGTGTGTTCAGTGGCCTCGTAGAGTTCCTCAAATCGGCTTCTATCTCGCTCAACGGTGTCACAGAACTCCTTTACCCTAGCCAGACAAAACTGCACATCCAGTTTTTTGTCCTGTAGTATTGAAAAGAGCACGTCTGAATACTCAAAAATGCCATTGAATGTGTGAAGCAAAAAGCAAAACTCAAAATCATCCAGACGTGCTTTAAATCCATCAGCACAGCACACTGTGTCCTCATCATACTCGTCATGATGCTCCAGAATGTGATGAAACAGTTCCTTTAGAGCATCTCTCTTCTCAAAGACCGTATTGACCACTCTGGATGTGTACTCCCACCGTGTTGGTGCCACACAAGGGAGACGCCACTGGCAGATTTCGTCCAGTAGTTGCGTGCGCCGAGGCGATCTAGAAAAAAAATGCAGCAAGGCCATTGAGGTGGCCGAAAAAGATCTTGCATTCTTTAAGCTTTGAGGCCCCTTGAGTCAGTACTAAATTGAGCCGATGTACATAGCAGTGTATGAATAAAGCCAAAGGTGCTCTCTCTTTAACTTTAGACTGTACCCCATTTAATCCAGAAGACATGACCGCTGCACTGTCAAAACACTGTGCCACAACTTTACCCAGACATTCATTTTGCAACAAAAATCTGATGATAAGACTTGCAATGTCATCGGCTCGCTTCCCACTGGTAACATCTTCAAATCTGACAAATCGCTCCTTGACACCTGTGCCCGTTACGTAATACAGGACCAGTGCTAGCTGCGCTGCGTTACTCGCGTCTGTCGTCTCATCCACCATAATAGAGACGAACGGTGCTTTTTTAACGTCACTTCTTATCTCTTCTCCCATCACTTCAGCAATAGCAGTGATCAGGACGTTTTGTATTTTACCCGATGTCCCACTAAACACTTTATTGGTAGACAGGTGGTAATCCGTGTTGCTCTCAGCAATGAGAGAAAGAAGCTCCACATAGTTCCCTCTGTTATTGGATCCCGCGCTTTCATCATGTCCCCGAAATGAAAGTTCCTGTTTGCCCAAAAAAATGACACAGTCTATCAGTCTTTTTAAGATTTCTCTGTTTTTCTTCACCTTTTCGTTGTGGAGCTCCGTTTCCCTGTGCACTTGCTCGTTCAGCTGTAGATCCACTTTGGTTTCCCCAAAAGTTTTGGAAAGCACCGTTGCTTGTAAGTGTCCGGCAGTGCTTTGATGTCTCGTTGCTGCCTTGGTTAGGCAAGTCTAATTTACAAACCCAGTGTGGCTCCAAACACCATGTCAATCAGTGGCAAATAACAAGCACTCCCAGCAATACAATTTGCAGTGTTCCTCGGACCCTGTGAGCCAGGGGTACCGCTCATAGTTGGTAACCTGAAAGTGGCAGACAAATCCTCTTTGTGGTTATGACAGGCTAGCTAGCTTCTGAGTTGTCCGACCTTTCTTAACAATGTCCAGCTTTTCTTGAAAAGTCCGTCTTGAAAATGGCCTTGAAAGTAAATCTGCCACCAAATCTATTTCTTCTCCTCCTTCAGCCATTGTGGGGTGACAAAATAGCTATTACACCATCCTATCCAATCAATTGGTCTGAATATGGTGACGTTGCCGTACGCCTGCTAGAGGGCCCTACTGACACCAACTCAAAATCTGATTGGTTGAAGCAACAGTTTAATCGACATTTATTTTGTGTTAGAGGGCCTGCAGAATGGATTGTGAAGGCCTCCGGGCAGACTTCTTTGACTTTGACTCTGCCTGGCAACAAATGATGGCTGAAATGTGATTGGTTAAATGCTTTAATACGAAAATACATGTCTGGAAGCAGCACAACCATCGGAAAAGCTATGAAAGGAAGCGGACAGACTATTTGGAATTATTTAATAAGTATTCATGGACAAAATATAATTAACATCAGTTTATGATTCATATATTTTTTTAGGCCAGCAGAAAAGGCCTTGCAGGCCCTGACGTCCCACCACTGCAAATGTATATACAGTATGTCCAAAGCTCATTATTTTAAATGCTCCCATTTTCACTTCCCAGTCTCACACTCTCTCTCTGTATGCCCTGGCCACACTGTCTCCATGCAAGTCAAAGCTTTGTTATAATTGATTATTATCGTTTTTAAATATTAAATTGATGCCTCTGTTCAAGATCATTTACAATATCAAGATACAATGAAGATGTTTAATGTTCAACTCTCAAAGTATGTTTTCATCACATACTGTAGGCCACAAAGAGTACTCATGGTAGAGTTGAGGAATTGTTTGTCTCAAATTCCCTGGTACCACCTGTGAGTTCCCCTGAAAATGCTGTAGACTATTGCGGAGGACAGGAAAGGCACTTTAATCTGGTCAATATGTTGCCACTACAGCCGTCATTTGGAAAAGCAGAAGTTATGTAGAAAAGTCATTTAGAAAACCAAATGTCGGCTACATTTTGATGGAGATACATTTGCTTTGTTGTCTAAATCTACCTTATTTTTTGTCATATGCCAGTTTACAGAGCACACTGTATGTGGAGAATTTATCCAGTGTATGTAATTGTTTTGTATTTCTAGTATCTTTCCCTAATTAATTTATTTCCAAATATTTGTGTAGGAAGGAAGGATATATTCCCAGCAATTATGTTACAGAGAAACACAATATGGAAGCTAATGAGTAAGTTCATGGTTTTATTTTTGTTTACTTTTTACAGCTAGAAAATTAAAATCCAATGTAGTATTATCCAGACACCATGAGTGGTTTCTTTATTAACAGCTCCTATTTAAAAGAAGGAATTTATTTTATCTTCTATCAGTTCTATTTATTTGTTGTGTTAAATCTACCTTTGTTGATCTTATTAGCTAGCATCTCTCTTGAGTTCCCAACAATTTTATTGCAAACAGAGAATAGATTCCTGAAGCTCGTTACTCCAAGGGTAAATGCTTAGTATAAGCTGTAGTAAAGCTGACAGAAATAAATACTTTATGTGCAGTGTCCAGATTTGATGATTTCTGAAAGGATACTGCAAATGTGCAACAACCGCACTCACGCTCAGATAGCAGCAAATTACACACTCTGGTCACCCCAAACCGTTCTTACCCTACGGTTTCTTATCTGCCTTTCACTCAAGCTCCCCAGTCAACTGACAAAAAAAGATAAATTAGTCAAAGATAAAGGTTCAGTAGGTATAAAATGAATACATTAGATAAAGATGAAATACTACATACATACCCCTAATCTCCTGTTCTCGATGTAGAAGTAAATAGTGACAAAAACGAAAAACACAAAGCAGACCCCAGCCTCACTTGTCTTAACCATGCAACATATATAAATTACAAAACGAAAAACAAACATGCATATACACAAAACAGTTACACAGTCATTTCAGAAACCAATTTGGTTTACCCCTTTTGGGATTTTATTGTAACCTACATTTAAGAAGCATTCACTTACCGTAGATACTCACGTTTAAGTCGAAAAATATATGCCTTAAAATTCATTCAAAAAAACAGGGTCGACTTATCCGCGGGGCAACACAATTTTCCATAGAATCTGGGTAATGGCACAGTGCACAGTGCTTTTATTTAAAACAGTCAATCAAAATCAGTGTTCAAAGTAAACAGTGCAGTGATTCAAAAGAACTCTTCATTAAATAAATAATCCATAAAGAAAACGTGGAGGTCTAAAAATCAATAAAATAGAAAAACAATCCTTTAAAAACCCGGCCTAGCACCCAGGCTTCCACACAGCTGCCTGCGAGCGATCATTCGCTTGCTCGCCCTCTCTCTCTCTCTTGCTTGCTTGTTTTATCCAGCCACCTCCATCTTTCTTTCTCTTCCTTGTTTTTTTTTTTTACTCCGTTTTTCCTTCCAACTGACTGGCTTCTCTTTATATGCAGAGAGGACATAGCATTTGCAGCACATATTAGCCACAGGAACAATCATGCATGTGGGCAGTCCCTCACCTGTGCACTAGGTGAGAAATGCCCACACCGCAGATCGCCCTGCAGCTCGCTAAATTGCAAACGCAGTGATTATTTATTTAAAAACTAAAACGGCCTTTGCTAAGAGAGCTGTGGACCCATAACACCACATAAGCCTTTGTTGGAATTTCAAGCATTGGCTGGCTGGTGTACGCGGTTTATGAACAGATATGGGCTGTGCCTTCGTCAGCGAACAAAAATCGCGCTGAAACTGCTGAAAGATCTAGAAGAAAAGGTCAGTTCCTTTCATAAATTTATTATCAAGCAAAGACAAAGGCATGACTTTGATCTCAGTAACATTGGTAACATGGATGAAACGCCAATGACATTTGATATGCCGGGGAATCGAACTGTAGCAGGTATTGGTGAGAAGACCATACTTATTAAGACAACGGGCCATGAAAAAACCCAAGTTTTACCCTCAACTTATACGTGGGTCATAACAAATTTCGTAATTTTCAGCTTAAAAATACACTCGACTTATCTGCGAGATCGACTAATACGCGAGTATCTACGGTAATGCAAATGGAGAGACCACTTCAGTTTTCGAATATATGGTATATGTTAACTTGTCAATCCAGGGTATTGGAATTAAATAATTTGCAATGAGATAATTTCTAATCTAGTTCTAGGGTTTATTCTATAAATGGGTAGGCACCATGTGTCTTTATTTGGACCAGTATTGTTCTTTTCAAGTCAAACCTATTGCTTCTGTATGACAGAACATTCTCTGACTATTTCGTACTACATTTGCAACATTTACAATGATAAAATACAGAAATGTTTTAAAAATGAGAAAAAGACAAAATTACAAGAAAGAAAAATATATGTATTATGATGTTTTTGTATACCTCAGTAAAAGCTTGGTTTTACAGGGGAGTGACAGGGAAACCAGCATTATTTACTGCTAGATGTATAATATCTATCAGTAGAGCTTATCATTTACAGGTGAACTGTTGTTGTTTTTCTTCATTTTGCTTAATGTAATTTTTTTTTTTTTTATAGGTGGTACTGCAAAAACTTAACGCGAGCTAAAGCAGAACAACTGCTTCAACAAGAGGTAATGGATTTTATTACTGGTACGCAATAGAAATAAAATCCTGCAGTACTGCTTTATATTCCTTGCTTTGTACCCCAATAAATACAAGCTATCACCAATATACTAATAACCCAATTGTGCTTCACTCACTCAGAATATGGAACCAATGTAGGAAGTATTTTAAGTTAATGAAGCTTTGCATCTGTGGCACCTCTGCACGAGAACCACCTTTTCCCACCCTCTCTAACGTACACAGTTTTTAATGTCTGGAAAACATTTGGGATTAAATCACTTAGAGATCTGTACATAGACAATGTTTTTGCATCATACAAACAATTACACTCCAAATTTAACTTACCAGCAACACACTTCTTTCACTACCTTCAAATTCGAAACTTTGTTAAACAGAACCTGCCCAGTTTTCCTCACCTCTCACCTACCTCTATGCCGGAAAAAATATTGCTCAGTCTCGACGACACAGACTGCATTTCTACAATATATAAAACTATTTTACAGTCCCTCCCTTTCAAAGATCCAAGAGAACAGTGGGAAAAGGATCTCTTACTCAATATTTCAGAAAAGGAGTGGAAAGTAGCAATACACAGAATTTACTTGAGCTCCATATGCGCAAAGCAATGAATTATTCAACTTAAAATTATATATCGAGCGCATCTCTCTCGTTTAAAATTGTCCAAAATGTTTCCAGGGCAAGATCCAACCTGCAAATGCTGCAATCAGGCTCCAGCCTCACAGGATCACATGTTTTGGGACTGCACCAAATTATATACCTAACCTTACTTGTTTTTGTCCTCGTTGCCCAGCTGTTCCTCGGATATGACTATCAACAGTCATGGGTTCAAGGAGGTGAGGCTAGCTTTTGGTACCTGGGCTGTCACATGTTGTTGCCCTTAAAACATGACCATGTATTAAATAAGAATCAGTTGAATAAAGATGTAAATTAATATACTATTTATTGACCCTTTCAAATTCTCTATTGATTCTATCTGTAATATGAACAGTGGCAGAATTATATAGCAAGTGGCACAGACTATAGTTAGTACTGCACACTATTAGAGACAGGCCCAGGGAAACACCTAACCATGGAACAAAGATTTGTTGTGTAGAATGGTATGATCTAATCCTGCCCAATTTTCATGCTGTACTGAGTGAGCATTCAGACTTAATCAGAGGCATTCAAATTTATGCTTTTCATTCCAATGGTTATATGTAAATTGTTTTGTACAGGTAGGTTCCCCAAGAAATAGGATCTTAGATTAATATTTATTTACATTAGCAGGAGAGCCCCACCGATAATATTAGGCTAAAATTGCTCTCAGTTTGAAAACCCAGACCTCCTTGACTGTCATGTATGATGGCGGTAATGAACTGAGCGTTAATAGTGTACTAAAGGACAAAAATGAAGTACCACATTTTTCAAGGTCATTGTACTAGGTAGAGGCAGCCGAGTGTGTTGGGGTGGGGGTCCTTTGATAGGCAGTTTTCAGTTGGCAACATGCTGGTGCGCACTGTGCTTTCGCTGTCAAAGTTTTCTTCAAAAACAATGAATCCATCATCACTGCACAACGCGCTTTCTAAATGTGCTTCAGCATTCTTCCTAACAGTGATGCCCTAAATCATAAAAACAATTCTTCATTGGGAGGCTAAATTTATAGAGACGGGTAAAACATTAAACAACATAATTTCCATCCATACAAAATGATGGCAGTGCAAGAACTCACTGAGAGAGACTGGCAGAGCCATAGAGAGTTGTGTGCAAAGATTTTGCAAACCGTTCATTGAGATGCCATCTTTATGTGCAGCGACAAGACACATTTCCATTTGAATGGTAACGTGAATAAGCTAAATTTTTGCTATTGGGCTGAGACCAACCCTCGTAAACTTCATCAGAGACCCCTGCACAGTGTGTGTGTTACAGTTCCATTGCAGAATTTGGCATTGTAGTCCCTTACTTTTTTGAGGAGGGGGGAAACAACAGTCACCATCACTTCAGAACATTACACTGAAATGCTAGAGAACTTTTTGCAGCCCCAGCTGGAAGAAATGGATGTGGTAGATGCCTGGTTTCAACAGGATGGAGCAACAGCTCATATGGCGTGGAGATCCATGCAAGTTTTGTGGGAGATGGAAGCTGATCTCCCTGCACAGCAATGTTAGGTGGCCTTCATGTTCGCCTGATCTCACTCCATGCAATTTCTTCTTGTGGTCCTATCTCAAATTGAAGGTATACACACACTGACCTCGAAACCTTGAAGCCCTCAAGGACCCTATTTGCCACAAGTCAAGAGTCATGCGAGTGTTTAGAAATCATCTTGAAAAGTGTATCACTAATGATGGCCTAAACCTTGTAGACATAATTTTTAAAACACAGTGAAAAAAACTATTTTGTATACCCTTTCTTGTTTCGTAATGAAATTTATTTTATCTTGTAGCGTTTTATTAGAATAAACAATTGAAATGTGGTACTTCTTTTTGGCTCACCCTGTATATGTGCTAAACAAAATAGAAGCACAATGCCAGTAGTAAGAGTTGTACACACAGCCTCAGGATTTGAAGGTTAAAGTCTTAACCGCTATGACACACCACCAGCTTTTCATTTCTCAGCAATTAGAGTGAAAATGAATTTCATTTGTTCAACTACAATTGGTCATTTTATTTATGAACAAGCATTGTTTTTCTACTTTTTTTCTAAAACCTGCAGTTTTTTTTTTTTTTTTACAAAATACTTTGTAAAATTATTAATTAATGAATTATTCAAACTGTTAATGATTCAGGTAGTTTTTTAAAATTTTGCAAGTTGGTTTTTTATGATAGATATTGGCCAATCTTTCTAATCCTCTGCTTCCTCCTATGCATTATGCCAATGGTTGATTAGAAATATTGAGAGTTGAATCGCCTTATACAGTACCTAAGCAAATGGTGTCTCCTCCTTTCTGAAAGAGGAAGACAGAGAAAAAGGGAATGAATTTGGTTAATAAAATATATTTGTAAGGTTCAAGTTAAAGTTCATATTAATTTTCAGTGCTGTGAAGCTGTTTTCCAAAGAACATTACAGTTTTTGCAATGCGTGTCATCAGTAACTGTTATTTAGTCTTTTAAAATACTAATTAACATTTCATGTGAAAAATTTATACACATAATATTTTTCTTTTCATTAATATTTTTTTTGTGGAAAACTAATACCTAAACACACTAGCATTATCAGTATATGTATCAACAATTGGCTATCCTTGCTGTCCACATATCAATATCTTTATTAGTCTAAAAAATTCATTAGTCCAGCAGTAGTCTGTAGTGGTGATTGGTATAATGGCAGGGAGAGACCTGTAGTGCAGTTCTGTCTTAAATGGGGGTAATGAAAAACTTATAACAATATTCATGTATTTTAGGGAAAGGAAGGTTCGTTCATTGTAAGAGACTCGAGTCAACAAGGTTGTTACACAGTGTCTGTATACACCAAAGCTTTAAGGTAAGCTGTTGTGATGTCAAGAAGTTAAATTGATAAAATTAAACTGGTCTAAGGACAATGGTAACTCTGCTGCCTCGCAGTAAGGAGATCAACGTTTGTATCCTGGACCCTCGCTGTGTGGGGTTTCAATTTCTGTCACAGTCCAAACTTGGTGCTTGGCGTTGCTACATTGGCTCTTGTGGGGGTGTAGTGTGTGTGAGTTTGTTCGCCCTGTGATAGACTGGTGCTCTGTCAAGGAGATTGTTCCAGTCTTACGTCCTGTGCTTGCTGAAATGGGCTAAAGCAAGCAAGATACAGCAGGGTTAGAAAATGGTATGGTATGGTCCATGGCCAAAGTAAATATCAATCAGTCATTTTCTAACCCGATTTGTCCTGAAAACAGTTGAAGGGTCTTCTGGAGTCTACCCCAGCTAGCATAAGGCACAAGGCAGGGAACAAACCATGGACAGGGCACCAGTCCTTTGCAGAGCATACACACCCACACAAGGGCCTATGTAGGATCACTAATTCACCTGTATGTCTTTGGACAGTGGGAGGAAACTGGACTACCCAGAGGAAACCCACAAATACATGGGGAAAACATGCAAACTCCACCTGGGACACAAACCCTGATCTCCTTACTGTAAGGCAGCAGTGCTACCACCGTGCCACTCCAAAGTAAATGTGTTCTATTTATTTTAATTTGAAGTTACATATTTATTTAAAACACACAAGGTACTTGTTCTTTGTTTAAAACCCTTCTTTTTAGGTCATTAGAATTTCAAAACATAACATATTGATTAAGCTTTAGTTATGTTTTGAATGTGTTCACTTTTATGTACTTCCACCTTACACTGTATTCAGTAAGATACTGACAAATATTTAAATGTTCCTTTTTAAATTCAGTTCCATAACGCAGTGTACCTATTTCAGGAAAAATGTTCAGTTTGAAACCCAAGGTGAATACATACTTCTGTGCTTACCTAAAAAAGAATTTAAACATTTTGAAGCAAATTTTTATCTTGCTGATTTTTGAAATTTTTCAATGAACTGCTTGAATTTTCTGTGTAAATTTACTCCATATATCCATAACAATTAAGTGTTTTGTTTTTATGTTTTACATTATTGTGGTAGTACAGTGGTACACTATGTAATCTGTGTTATCTAATAGCTCACAGTTTTTGGAACTCCAATTAGTCAATATGAAGTTTGCATGTTTTCCCAATCTCTGCATTGGTTTGTTTATAGGTGAACCAGTTTTTGTTGTGTTTAATTTGCAACTATAAATTAGCGTGAATGTCTGTGTGTGTGTGTGTGAGAGAGAGAGAGAGAGAGAGTGTGCCAACAAGAGGCTGGTATCCCATCCACGTTTAGTTTTTGTCTTCCACCAAACACTATTGGGATATACTGACTGTGGTGATAGTGAGTTGGATTAAACAGATTTGAAAACAGATTGATGAATACGTTGTTGTTTGTATAATAAATAAGTATTCACTATTAAAGTTTATTTCTTTTGTGTTTTGCAAAGAGGTTAGTTTTTCAATAATGAATGTCTACCGAAGTATGTATGGTTAATAATTGTATGATTCTGTTATTTTAACTTGGCAGCAGTTGGATATGGTTTTGCAGCCGCATACAAATTTTCTTCAAGAATTTTTTCATACATCTCCACCAATGAAGCAGCAACATCTGTCCGAGTGTAAATCTTTTTCTCTTGTGGTTCGCTGTTGCTGTTTGCATTTCCTTCGCCAGCTGACTTCTCGACCAGCTGTTTCTCAAGTGCTTCTTGCGCTTGTTTTTGGGTATCTCAGTCACAAAATTGATCTTTGTGCCGTTTATCAAAGACAGTAGATTGATAGTATAGTGGCTTGGAGAATGCACCACTGAAGCGTTTTGTGACAGTCTCCAAAAGGGTGATTTTTGCCGTCTGAAGTTTAGAATCTTTCTTGTTACACTTGCTAAGCAGATTTGTAAGCGCTTCAACAGATGGAATCACATCCGCAATTATAAATGAATGCGTGCTTATGTCGGCACGTCCTGCTGAAGCATTCTTGCTGGGGTACCAAGGTCCGTTTGTGTTTATCTCAGCCGCGTGCTTAAAATGAGTAACTATTCGCATCCCAATGGCTAAACAGTCGACAATGCTTCTCAAACTCAATAAGCCTTCATTTACAGTAAGCTACAAAGTATGAGCCTCGCAGTTTAAACTTTTAATGCCACTTTCTTCCATAGCATTTGCCATATTGCGAGCGTTGTTACGAAGCACAACGTGCACATTACTTTTTGAAATGTTCCACTTCGTTAACATGGAATCGAAAGCTTGTACAATGAAAGTTGCATAATGAAAACTCTTTTTGCCTCAACATTTCCGTCATTCTAGTGTGCCATTAAACTCAACATACGCATGTGGCTGACGTCTGAGCTCCACATACTCGTATCTGTAGTGAAGCTAATGCTGGTGACATTGTTTCTTAAAAGCTCGTGGATACAGTATGTGTAGCAATCGCATCATATAATGCAGGCAGTGAGACGTATCCCCGGCTTGGAAGAATGTACCAAAGTTCTGAATGATGTAGTAGCTGGCGAAATCCCTCGTCCTCATCTAGGGAAAAAGGTTGGTCAGTAGGTTGGTTAGTAGTTATGCCTTTAGCTCTGGTGCTGTCTTGAGCACGTCTTCACATGCTGAAGGGTTTGCTGTTGAGACTTACCGCAAGCGTCTGATTTAACTTTCGTTTTGTTAGCATTAGTTGCTAAATTCCGAGTATAATTAATTACGGCGGTTCTTCAGATGGGTAATTAAATTTGTGATATTGAATGGTTTAATTCTAAAGTCTCCTTGCATTATCTAATTTTTATAGGCAGAGCAGATAGCAACTATGTTGTCTTTATTTTTCACAGAAAATATGTCCACACGGCTGACATGTTGCTTTACTAATGATATCTGCCCAATGAGTAAACAACACGTGTAGTGCTCCTGTCAGTAAAACTAGGAAACCGAAACCCTCGGTTTTTTTTTTTGGTTTTTTTTTGTGAGCACATGGGGCTGCGCTTGCATGCATGTTTTCTGCAGCTTAATGTCTGCCTCACCGAACAATGAAACCAACATTTAATTATTTAGTGAACTGACAATGTTGATAAGTCCGAATTATATCGGGTGGCGGTATGGGTTTAAATGTACACATCTGACCGATTTCTATGTCCTCGTTTTTAATGAACATCGGCCGATAACAATACAGTTTCCGATATATCGTGCATTTCTAATTCTTTGCATTTATATAGCGCTTTTCTCACTACTCAAAGCACTCACCAATTGCAGGTTAAGGGCCTCGCTCAAGGGCCCAACAGAGCAGAGTCCCTTTTGGCATTTATGGGATCCGAACCAGCAACCTTCCGATTGCCAGTGCAGATCCTTAGCCTCAGTCTTTACTTTTCAGCTACGTCTAGGTAATTTGGTCCAGCGAAATACTGCATATCGTGATAAGCTCCAACAAAACCAAACTGAAATGTTAGTCCATTGTCGTAAAGAAACAGTGAGCAACAGAATGTTTTGGGTGCTCTTATTGTAATCTTATTTAAATATTGTTAACAATCAATAGTTCATTAAATGATACAGTTGCCTAAACACACCTTCCTCCCAGTTTTTCTCTCTGTAAGCTTTAGGTTGTATGAAAAATCTTGTGCTTGACTTTCACCTTTGTCTTGTTTTGTAGTTTGTTTCTGAATGTTTACATTTAAAATTGCTCTTGTGTTCCCATTTCAAAAGTGAATCTCACATAATGCCTGCATTAAGTAATATACAGTAGTTTTCCACATACAAGTTACATACTTGTGTACTTTGGAGCAAAGTAAGCCAAATTAATCAATAAATCTGAAAAAAACTGTCTGCATGACCCATTTAAAGGATAAATCACAGTGATGTACCAGTTATTTATTATTTCGCACTACATATGGGAGTTGATTATATTATCACTTCTTACTAAAAACTGTGTTGCATAGCTGAAAAAATAACAAGACTGAAACATACTAATTGTGTTCATGATTCATTTAGCCAAATGACTCCTTTTTCCAAGTCTCAGGGTATTGGCTTAACCATTACTAGTAAGTAACATCATAAAGAAAAGGTAAAGTAGCAAGCCCATAATCGTTATTGTACTTTGTATACAGCTACGTTCACACTTCTGCATGTCCTGGTGTCTGAAGCATACCAGTAAAATCAATTAAATTCAATGGCCCCTGTTTACATCACCACAAAGGAATGCAATGCATTTTTAAAACATGTCACATTTTCTACATATTTCGCTGAAAACTGAGGCACGTAAGCTGGGCATGCAGAGTAACCGTAAAATTGTTATTCCGAAGGAAGAGAAAATAAAATGAAAGCAACTTCAGGAAGCTGCCTGAAGTTGGAGGTGCGTGCACATGAGAATGTGTTTGTGCTGGCAGCCATGCACATGTGCACAAATGAGACACCAGAAATATAAGGAGACTTCTGCCTAGAATGAGGCTATAGGAAGGTAGAAGGTCACAAGCAGCATCCCTGACAGGTTGGTGTCGGGCTGGAGTTAATGATTGGCCAGGTCATTTGGCTTGGCAGATAAAACTGAGAAGTACCCAAGAGGGGTTGTCTTTTGACTAGCTGGCATAGGAGAGAGAAGGTAGCTAAGCGATTGTGGTAGATTTATCCTTTTCTAGCATTCATGTATGTTATTTGATTTTCTTCACTGACTTTTCTGTATTTTGAGCTTGTTCTGTTTTTTTCACTTTTGATTTTGATGACTGTTTTTTTTTTATTTTTGTCCAGGGAGAAGGAGGAAGAAGAACAGTATGTTTTTGTTGTTTTACCTTTTTTCATCACCTTTGTTTTTGAGCCATGTAAATTCTGTGCAGATCCACCTTCACTTATTTTTATTTATTGTTGTACAGTGGAACCTCGGTTCACGACCATAATTCGCTCCAAAACTCTGGTTGTAAACCGATTTGGTCGTGAACCGAAGCAATTTCCTGCGTAGGATTGTATGTAAATACAATTAATCCGTTCCAGACCATACGAACTGTATGTAAATATATATTTTTTTTAAGTTTTTAAACACAAATATAGTTAATTAAACCATAGAATGCACAGCGTAATAGTAAAATAAATGTAAAAACATTGAATAACACTGAGAAAACCTTGAACAACAGAGAAAACTAACACTGCAATAGTTCGCGCTATAGCGCTACCAACCGCTGGCTAAAAGCACTTTTTAAGCACAGGAAATAAAAATGAACATTTGAAAAAATCCGTAATTTAATAAACCACCAAGAAAAATAACATTACAACAATGCACGCTAAGAACCGATCGCTGGAAACAGAAGTGAAAACAAAATCAAGCCCAGTGCATTCTTTATCTTCCTTCCTACCTTAATGCATCCAGCTCTCTCTCGCGCTGCGTGTGTGTCTGTGTCTCTCTCGCGCTGCCTGTGTGTGTGTGTCTCTCTCGCGCTGCCTGTATGTGTGTGCGTCTCTCTCGCGCTGCCTGTTTGTGTGTGTCTCTCTCGCGCTGCCTGTATGTGTGTGCGTCTCTCTCGCGCTGCCTGTGTGTGTGTCGCGCTGCCTGTGTGTGTGTGTCTCTCTCGCGCTGCCTGTGTGTGTGTCGCGCTGCCTGTCGCTGCCTGTGTGTGTGCTCGCGCTGCTCGCGCTGCCTGTGTGTGAGCTCGCGCTGCCTGTGTGTGTGTGTGTGTGTGTCGCGCACTCTTGCTCTCTCTCTCTCTTGCTCGCTGCACAGGAAATGCACAAGGAGATACTGAACATGTACAAACCGAAAGGGAAACTGGCTTGTTCGTATACCGAGTGTGTGGTCATGAACCGAGGCAAAAGTTTGGCGAACTTTTTGTCGTAAACCGAGTTTTACATGTACCAAGACGTTCATGAACTGAGGTTCCACTGTATATATTCAATGTCATTGTAGAAGTCTGCATCTAATTAAAGTGCACAATACTGGATTTCTTTTTGCTTGCTTACTGGCATTTTAATAAAGATTTGTTTTCTTTTAAATATTTTTGTTTCTGTGCCTCCAAATACACCACTGATCTGTTTGGTTACGTTACAAACGCTGTGGAAGGTGCTATATAAGCGCCCGACCTGCCACAGATGGATACGGAGGCACACTTAAAAATAAAACACAAATTTATTTTTCTTCAGCTGGAGGGCACGTCTTCCCCGTGTCCCCCAGCCACAGCACAGTCCCAAAAACACTAACACAAAAACCACACTAATTCTTCCTCCACTCCACACAAGTAGTGTTGTTGTTGTTGTTGTTGTCGTTGTCGTTGTCGTTGTCGTCCTCCTCCCAACTCTGGCATCCTGAGTAGTGGCTGTAGTCTCTTCTTACAGCCCATCCTGGAAGTGCTTTAGGTGGCAATTAGTCTAATTAGGCTGCACTTCCGGGTGTGGCTGCATCACAGCCCAGATGGGCTCGTTAAGTCCTTGCAGCTTCCCCTTGCAGTGGCCACGGAACCCAACAGGGATGAGCTCTGAAGTCCCATGCCTGTGGCCCCGATGCAACCCAAGGGGCCTGCCACCAAGTGTTCCGGGGGACGTAGCATGGATCCCATTGCTGCTCCCCTGAATCCAGTGTTGAAGGGGCGTCCCAGCCGGACATGGGTCCTGGCCGTCCTCCACAAGGCCCAGAACCCGAATGTGTGTGGAGGTGCCAGTGCAAGGGGCGTCTCAAGCACATGTTGTTAAAGTTCCACAAAATGGAACACATAATACACAAAATCACTCTATGGTTTTGAATTTTCACTATAGAACTTTATTTAAGCAGTAATTGACTGACAGAAACATGAGGAATTAATATTATAAGAAAACACAAGCTTGTGTGCATTATAGTATGATATGTTCCTAATTACTCCACTGTCCTTTATTTTAGTCTTTTAACCCACTCCAACTGCTCCTTTTTGATTTCACTGACAGGAGTAGAAATTAGCATTGTTTTTAGTTGCCATTGCACATTTTTGACAAGATACAATAATAGACACATTAAGGCATGGCTCTTGAAGCACCCTAGTTGAGATTAGCTGTTCATTCTCTGACTTTTTCATTATGCTTCATTGATAATATAATATCTCTCATCCTCTATTATCAGTGTTTTGTTGTTGATTTTTGGCTTGGGTTTGGGTGGTTCTCAATTCACAGTTAAGTGATAACCACAACGGAACTGCTGTTACTGATTAGCAGTCTGTATTGAATCATGTTTTGTCCCAATACTTATTCAAAGTTTTATAAATGTTTAGCCTTACCCATTTTATGTCTCTTTTTTGTTTTAGCACAACAAATAAAGGTGATATCAGACATTATCAAATAAAACAGAAAGGCACAGGCCAATATTTTCTTGCTGAAAAACATATTTTCAGATCAGTTCCTGATGTTATTTACTACCATCAGCACAATGCAGCAGGTAAGTCAAAGCTGCCTTTTCCTGATTAGAGATTCTTTAGTTGTTAAAATCAACTTTTAATGTTTATTGATATTTAACATCATTCTAATGACCAGATTTAAGAAAAGGGCAAGGCAGGGTAATAAATATACTGTATATAAATAGCTTGATTATCGCAATTATGTGCATCATGTATAGATGCTTCATCTTTACATAAGCTTGCAGTACTGATGGTTTTCATTTTTGGAAAAGTTTAAAAAATGCAATACATACTAATTTATTTTTTAATAAAATACACAACAGGGTTTGATGAAGTTCAGAGTTTTCAATATTTTATAATTAAGAGTCAAAGACTTTTTTTTCCCAAAATCTACAAATGTTTGAAAACTTTTTGATTGCAGTTTTTATTTAATAATAATTCTGCATACTCTAGTACATAAACCTCAGCTTGATTTCTAATGTACATGTTATGAGTATTGTGCATATTAAAAATTAATAGTAATCCATTACAATTAAACAATGTGATACATTTTCCAGATATACATGTTTTGATACTGAGGAACATTTCTGGCTATTACTGTTAGACTTCCTAGCTTCTGGGAAAAAGTATATTTTAGTCCATTACTTTAATGCCATTTTGTGTATGGTCACCACTGTGTTAAGTGTTTCATCATCACGGGTATTCCTAGTAGCCGGAGGTCATGGTTTTGAGGAGTGTCACAATGTCTGATATAATTGATGCAATGCTTTAAATACCAGCATGACAGGGAATTTGTTGTCAGTGATTAAATGATAAAACAAAGAGTTTTGTGCTTGTTCTTTTTGAATTCTGGATTCTGAAATTTTTAGCTTTCCCCTTTGATTTCATCTTTTGGTTATAGTTTTGACTATGGCAGCAGAATTAACATTTTTTTGTTACTAACCTGTTCCTGGTAATTATTTTCATTCTTTATTTTCTTAGCCTTCAGTTGCAATAGCAAATGGTTTTCATAGTTATTCAGCTCCCTGAAAACTTGGCCCAGAGATTCAATAGATACAGTGCATTAATTAATTCTATATGACTTGCTATAATACAGGTTTAGGTTTAAACTAAAAACTGCTTTATGTCACATAATTAAAAAAAATTAAAAAGAAATAATCTGATAGCTAAATTAATACTTTTTACAGATTCAGTGAATGCATTAGGACAGATGAAAAAGCAGCTGCTTTTATAATAATTTTGGTTGACTTGTTTACTTTATGAATTTAAAAATGAACCAATCCTCTATATACGTGCACCCACCACTGATTCACTTCTGCTGACAATGTGTAACACTGTGACACATAATTTAGTTTATCAGTTGAGAGATCACTTAAAAACTTGCAAATTAACTTTGAAAATTGTCAAATTGAATGCATGCTGTTTATTTTTTTTCAAAAGCTGTTTCATTTGCAGGACACTTTTTTATTTTCATTTGTCTTAAAAAAAACTACTTTCAATATCTTTTACTGATATCATTCTTAAGGTCTTGTCACGAGACTCCGGTATCCTGTTGGTCCAATGGGAAAGTGTGTTCCAGCAACAGCAGGATTCAGTTATGGTATGAATGAAAAGTTTTCTGTTGTGAGGTTTTATATTAGCAATATTTGCTGTTTTTTTTGTATTATGTTAAAAACAGTCTTGACACTTAGAGCACTTATGGGAAATAAATATGTCTATCATAAGTAAATGAAGGTATGTTTTGTCTGCTGTTCAAAATAAGGAGTAACTTGCACAGATGATGTTAGCTTTGAGTAAAGTTAATGTTTAAAGAATGTGATATCTGTTTATTTTTTAGAAAAATGGGAAGTAAGTCCTTCAGAACTGACCTCTATGAAAGAGATAGGGAGTGGACAGTTTGGAGTGGTGTACTTAGGAAAATGGAGAGCACTTTGCAAAGTTGCAATTAAAACAATTAATGAAGGATCCATGTCTGAAGAAGATTTCATTGAAGAAGCTAAAGTCATGACGTAAGACCTACACTGGCTTTTTTCAAATAAAACAGAAGTTCATATAAGAATTGTTGTATCAATTTTCAAAATGCCTGATCCAAATTAGGGTGCTGGAGTCTATTTCAGCACCATAAACACAAGGCAGGAACCAACCCTTAATGAGAGGGGAGGCAACCCACATGCATTCAGCAGGGAATGCATGCTCCCTGTGAATGTGTTCTTTTAGAATTGTAGCCATACTAGAACTAGAACTGTAACCACTGTAAAGATTGATAAGAGAAATATGAAACACAAGAATGGATATATTTAACTTACTTTAAAACATGACTTTTGACTTTTCTGTGTGTGTGTGTGTGTACTTTATATAGAAAAGCTCTGGATTTGGAGCTCTTTTCACCTCTTTTCACCTTGGTTGTCAGGTTTTTATCTTGTCGGTGGGCTTAAATGTATATGTATTTGTATGTATATGTGTATCTATATATATATATATATATACCGTATATATGTGTGTGTGTGTGCGTGTATATATGTGAATATATATATATGTATATCTATATATCTACTGTATGTATATATACTGTATATATATATATATATATACAGTGTAGCCTCGGTTTGCGAGCATAATTCGTTCCGGAAACGTACTCGCAGTCCAAAGCACTCGTATATCAAAGTGAATTTCCCCATAAGAAATAATGGAAACTCAGATGATTCGTTCCACAACCCAAAACTATTAATATAAAAATGATTAATACAAAATATAAAGTAAAAATACATAAAACAAATTAACCTGCACTTTACCTTTGAAAAGAATCATGGCAGGTGTGAGTGAGTTTATAAACTCTTGTGGGATTCCACCCAACGGGACAACATGCGGAAGAGCGTCCCAAAGCAATCGCAGTCTCCCAGCGCTGTAGCAGTTCGCCGTAAAAGCGTATCCAAAAAGATTGCGGACATGCTACAAGCGCCTGCCGTCGATGGGTGATACAAGGAACATTATAAATGTGCAGGGCACAGTACTACTTGGCAACGACCCTGCCTGACTGCTGTGTCTGTGTATAGGAGAGTGGCAGATCCCGCTACAAAACGCTGTTGCTGTTTCAAGCTGAATAAAGCTGGTTTTGTTAAAGTACTGAGACTCAGCTTCGTGTTTTAGGGCACAAGACGGGGACTCGCACGTCACAGCACAGAGAGAGAGAGAGAGAGACACACACACACACGCGCGCGCGCGAGAGAGAGAGAGAGAGAGAGACACACGCACGCAAGAGAGACACACAGAGAGAGAGAGAGAGTGAGACACACACACACACACGAGAGAGACACACACGCACGCGCGTGCGAAATACACACACACAGGCGAGAGAGAGACACACACACACACGCGAGAGAGAAGAGCCATCAGCTCAGTTGGGATCACATGACGCTCAGCTGACAAAGCATATCCATACTACTCGTATTGCAAGACCTCGCTCGTTTATCAAGTCAAAATTTATTAAAAATTTTAGCTCATCTTGCAAAACACTAGTAAACCAAGTTACTCGCAAACCGAGGTTCCACTGTATATATATATTTATATATTTATATATATATATATATGTATGTGTGTGTATATATGTGTATATATATATATATATATCTGTATATATATGTATGTGTGTGTATATATGTGTATATACAGTATGTATATCTGTATATATATTTGTGTGTGTGTGTGTGTGTGTGTATTTATATATATATATTGTGGACTATGCCCAGCTGTTTATTCCGGTTAAGACCCCCAAGCCGCTAAATGGAGCCCTTCCTGCAATGTGGAGATGCCCCAATTTCCAGCAGGGCATCATGGACTTTGGAGTTGTAGTGCACAGCCCTGCTGGATAATGTCGGGGCCGCCAGGGGTCGCTCCAGGGAGAACCAGGGACTGCTATTTGCCCTATGCCCCGGGAGTACTTCCAAGTCACATGAGCGGAAGGGATGATGTACTTCCGGGGTGAAAAAAAGGACTTTTATCTGACCCCAAAGTGATAAGGAATTATGGACTGAAGGATGTGAAACACTTCCGGGTCAGGAACTATAAAAGGACTCTGGGAGCTCCCAGACGGCGAGCTGAGCTGGGTGGTAGGAGGGCAACGCGTCTGGGAGTCGGAGGATTGGTTTATTGTGATTAGTATTGTTTAATGAATAGAGTAGAGTGGCGGGTGCTTGGTGCACATAATTATTATAATTAAAACAAAGGATTATTGCACTTTTACCTGGTGTTTGGCGTGATACCTGAGGGTTCAAGGGAGCGATAGTGCCCCCTACTGTCACAATATGTATATGTGTTGTGACAGATAGGGGGCGCTATCGTCCTCTTGAACCCTCAGACAATACGTCAGACACCAGGTAAAAGTCCAATAAGTTGACTTTTTATTAATAAACAGTGCACAAAGCACCCTCCTCTCTACAATACTCATAAACAATAAACAATCAATACTCAATAATCACTCCACTATTCCCAGACGCGTTGCCACCCTTCCAGCCAGCTCAGCTCGACGTCTGGGGATTTCCCATAGTCCTTTATATTCCCTGACCCGGAAGTGTTTCCAATCCTTCAGTCCATGTGACTTCCTGTCACTTCCAGGTCAGATAAAAAGTCCTCTTCTTCATCCCGGAAGTACGTCACTTCCCCAGGCACTTTGCCTAGGACGTACTTCCGAGTTATAGGGCACATGACTCTCTGGGCCTTCCTGCAGCGTCCTCTGTTGGCCCCTGTTGTATCCAGCAGAGCTGTAGAGTAAAACTCCATTGTCCAGGATTACCTGCTGGTATTTGGGGCCCCTCCATGCTGCAGGGAGAGCTTTGCCTGGCGGCCTGGGGGTATTGCCCTGCGAGGGACATTTTCCTTCAGGAGGATCCATAGGTCGAGCCTTGGTGATGTTGATGCCACTCCCGTGAAAACCTAGGAAGAACAGTATAATAATCAGTTCTTTGACGGCCAGAGAATCCTGCTGGCTACACCATTGTGACAGATAGAGGGCGCTATCGTCTTCTTGAACCCTCAGACAATAAGTCAGACACCAGGTAAAAGTCCAATAAGTTGACTTTTTATTAATAAACAGTGCACAAAGCACCCTTCTCTCCACAAAACTCATAAACAATAAACAATCAATACTCAATAATCACTCCACTACTCCCAGATGCGTTGCCACCCTTCCACCCAGCTCAGCTCGACGTCTGGAGATTTTCTATAGTCCTTTATATTCCCTGACCCGGAAGTGTTTCCAATTCTTCAGTCCATGTGACTTCCTATCACTTCTGGGTCAAATAAAAAGTCCTCTTCTTCATCCTGGAAGTACGTCACTTCCCCTGTCGCTTTGCCTAAGATGTACTTCCGTGTGTGTGTATATATATATATATGTGTTTATATATACAGTATATATATATATGTATGTGTGTATATGTATATATGTATACATATATACATATACATACACACACACATATATACAGATATATATGTACATATATATATATATATACTCGTATATTCTTCTGCACGTTATGCTGATTAACCTTCTTAAACTCCATCTTTTATAATGCCCAGATTGTTATAACTGCCTATAAAGGTTCTTCTTCTTGTGGCTTGAGTTAGCTTGTACATATTGGAGATAGCATATATATTGGAGTACAATATTAAGCTAAACTGTATGCATGGAGGCTAAACATAAGTACTGTATATAAAAAACAGCCAGGTTCACTGATCACTGTTGCATCAGCCACAAGTTGTTTTCCAATTCTGGCTGCACTCTATAATATTCCACTTTTACTCACTCTGGGCCATTTTAGAGCTATCAGTGAACCTTATACACACATTGTTGAGATAAAGGGTAAAATAGAGTACCTATTAGAAGCCCATGCATACACTAGAAGAGCATGTTGCATGTTCTCACAGATAGTTACAGGGTGGTGACATTAGCCCATTATTCTGGAGATATGAAGCAGCAGCACAAGCTACTGTTCCCTCCACTGCCCTGTCCAACTTTAATTATACAGTATACTGTATGTATTTTATTTTTTTAATGATCATAATTAGAGACAAACTAGTAAACTTATTAGGTTTATCAGTCAATTTTGTATATGTGTTTTTACATTTTTTAGTAGATTAAGGCAAATATTAAGATATTTTATTGGCATTTTCAAATTTTTTGGAATGCACTACTGTATTTTTAATTTTTTTCAATAAGACAAAATTACAGTTGAGCTTAGGTGCATAAAGCTTAGCTTTGAAAATTCTAATTGATGTTTTCTTTGAATACTCCAGTTTTCCTCCTGCATCTGAAAAACACGTGTTTTAGTTCAATCTGTAACTTTAAACATGTTCCCTATGAGCATTTGTATATGTGTGCACTAAAGTGCCATGTCATTGACTGTATCCTCACCTAGTTACTGCCTTGTGCCTAATACTACCCTGTATCCCTAGTTTGGATTTAATAGGTTTGACGATGCATGAACATAAGAAAGAGAATAAGAGACGATAATAAAGGTAGCATTAGAAAGTTAGTGGGATGCAGTATAAGCTAATATCAAGAAATTAGAGAACAGGCAAAATGAAAAAAATAAAGATGCTATTGATGATTTTGCTCAAAGATAACAAACACACTCTACCACAGGTTAGAGTGTTTGGTGTCTATTATTTTTGTCTCAGTGAATGTGGACGGATATGTGACTCATGTTTTGGGCTTTGCCTTGCATCTGATGCTGCTAAGATAAGCTTTAGCACTCCATTAATTTGAAATTTAAAAACATGTTAAATAAATACAGTAGGTATTTAATAACAATGTTCTTTGGCAAAATATTGATGTTGAGGATAAGTATTATTGCAAACAGAATATCCTAGTATTCCAATTGTATTTCTGACCTGGGGTGCTATATGGATTTCTACTCTTATCTCCTTTTAAACTTCAAAAAACTGCTGTCACATGAATGGCTGCTCTCAACTACCATACTGTGAATATCTGTTTGTGTGTGCCTTGTACTTGACTGGTAACCTGTCCCTGCCTATTGTCTGATTTTGTGACTTACAACGTAAAAGATGTTGATTGTTTTATTTTATTTTACAGAAAGCTGTCTCATCCTAAATTAGTTCAGCTATATGGAGTATGCATGAAACAGAGGCCAATATGCATAATCACAGAGTTTTTGGAAAATGGCTGCCTTCTCGATTTTCTAAGGCAGAAGATGGGCCATTTGACAAAGGAATGCTTGCTGGCCATGTGCCAGGATACATGTGAAGGAATGGAGTATCTTGAAAACAATGGATTTATCCACAGAGACCTGGTACAGATGCATTCAGTGTTATAAACTCCCCAAAATAATTTATATTATACAAGAAAAAAAAACATTAATAATTTAATTTATAATAAACACAACTGTTTTTTTTCATAAAGTTCAAGATAAATGTTCAAGATTTTTGGACAAAGTAGAAACAAACTTTAAGCTCCTTCCCCAACACCACATATTTCTATCAACTCTGCATACAGTTTCAGATACATGTAGAATCTGACACATTTATTAAGGGTTTCATACTGGTAACCCTTATAAAATGAAAAATTTAAAAATAAATTCATAAAATAATTAGGCAAATAGAAATTACAGAATCCTTTAAAGATAACTACCAAAGCCTATGTCAGTAAATTGGGAGATTGTATAGGAAACCTAGCAACAAAACCAAAACATGAAGTGAAACTTGTAGTTGAAAAAATCAGAAGTGGATCAAAATATCCTTACTCTTTAACAAACAAGAACCACAAACAAACTTGTAATTATTTTGAGGAATCCAGAAAATTGGATGAAGAAGTGAACCCAAAGACTGAACTTTATACACTGTGACATCTAAAATCCCTTACATTGTGACCTTTGACATTGCTGTTAGTAACTGCATAGCAACCATCAAACAAAGCATCTCAAAAAGAAAATATAACATTGAAAACATAAATAAATAATAAATAAATAAAATCTTAATTGTAATTACTACACATAAAATGATCCTCTAAATAATGAAACAATCATATAAAATTATATAATCAGACACTACCCTTTTGGGCTACATATAATTAATTGCATGCAGTTTCTTTGCCATTTGTGAAATAATATACAGTATATAGTATCAGAGTTGAGTAACTAAAGAGAAACTGCATTTAAATGCACCAAGGAGTGCTTGTGCAGGGTTTTGTGTATGCCATTACAAAATAATAGTTGTTATTCCTCTTTTGTTTGTTTTAACTACAGGCAGCACGAAACTGTTTAGTAAGTGAAAAGCATGTGGTGAAGGTCTGTGATTTTGGAATGACAAGGTGGGTTGGAAGCTTTAGTTTTTACAACGTATCTGTGAATTTTTTAACAGCCTCAGTGCCTCTTATTCTTTAAAAATAAAGTGTGTTAATATCAATGGATATCTTGCTAATGGCACTGTGGATTTAAAGACTTCTATAGTGGTAGGGTTGAGTCCCAGCCAAAGATAATACAATTCTTCAGACTGTGTTTGGATGTAGTAGCATACCTTCTCCTTCAGTGTTTTAAGTCCACTGTACTGGAAGGCTTTAGAACAAAAACCTCCAGCCATTGTGGTCCTCCAAGACCAAACTATATTTCCCTGGTATTAAATACAGACTGTTCAATGTGATGAATGAACTCTATTTAGACTACATCTTGTATGCTCTATATTTATAATTTGCACTGACAGAATAGTGTCCTCATAGTTTGTAGAGTGTCCATTTTCTATTTGTCAAGCTGGCGTCTCTGTTACAACTAAAATATATTGCCTTTTTGCCTTAAATAATATTTCCTTCATCATATTATTTATGCAGTGTACCAAATACCAAAAATACACAGACACACACTATTAAGTAATTTTCTGCTGACCTGCTTAATCCAGTTCAAGGCCAAAAGGGTACAAGCCGGGAAACTGACCTGAACAAGGTACCATCCAGTGCCTTGAGCATGGGAAAGTTGCTATATAAATAAAATGTATTATTATCCCATCACAAGGTACACTCGTGCATATATCCAAAAACAACCACTTTAGTTTCACCATTTACCTTAACCTGTATGCCTTTGAGGATATGGGAGTAAAACTATGGTACCTGGAGGAAAACCCAGTCAGACTGAGGCAGAAAACATAAATTCCACAAAAACAACAACCAAGTGCTGGATCCAGGACAACAGATCTTTGCAGCAAGAACACTTACCACTGTTCTATCTTGCCACCAAAGTATTAGAGCAGCAAAGTACTTTGAGTCTCTGATCATAATGATGAACAGTGAAAATTGAGAAACTGACAACAGGATGGGAAGGCAAGATCTAAATTTTCAAATTAACTCCCTGATTTACTTTTTTTTTATTGATCCTAATCTCATATGTGATTTCAAATTGTGAATGGGAATTACACTTACACTTGTAGGAAATGAGGTGTGCTCATACCATTCCACTGTATCAGTGATTGCCTGAATAGCTCCGCAATCTAGGAAGACCTTGTGAGTAGAGTTACTATTTCTGTGGATCAAGAGTAGCTACTTAATGTGGTTTGAAGATTCTAGTAAAGCATAACCAACAATGATTTGGGTGCCAGGCACTTTAGGAGTAGGTAATAGTATGGTGCAGTTAATTACTACCCATTCCAAACTCATCAATAATGATAATTGGTGGTTGATCATTTTTGAAATGTCTTTTCAATGTAAAGGGCTGTGTACAACATGTTTTGTGTAGCTCACTTCTGCTTGAGTTGTAAAAGGTTTATGCCACCTGTAGCACCGAAATTACAAGTCTCACTCAGTAAAGTATTGTATTTAGATTGTGTAATGCAATACAAGCAGAATGCATGCCTCCAAATGTCAATCAAGTGCTATGTAATATCAGTACAAAGCTTTTAAAAGCAGCTATCACATGGTCAGATATCCTGACAAATAAAATCCAAACATTTATTTTTTTTACATGTTTAAGTCACATATCAATCGTTTGTTCATAGTAAATCTTAGTTTGCTTCTTTATAGCATTGCGTGAATGAGGTAGCTTATGCATGGTTTATTGTATGCTAAAACTTAAGCAGATATCGCAGCAACTAAATTGTAACCAGTTTCTTCACTTATCAACATCCACTGAAAATTACTGCCATATGCCTAATTTTACATTTTTCATTTTATGAAATTAAATCAATGATTTTGATAGACTTTATTTCCTTGAAACGTTTTATACATTTACAGTTTTCAGCATGTCCTGCTGTCTTTATCTTCACTGCAATGTTGGCAAAGCCAGCAAAAAACAGCAATTTCTATTTTAAAAGCAATGTTAAAGATTTATGCATGAAGTGGACACAAATTATTTTAATTCTGCATATTAGTCCTCAATTGCCATGCCCTGAATTCCAAAGAATTAAGTTCAGTTCTATAAGAAGGCTTGTCTCTACTTTAATTCACATGAGCATACAGCTAGAATTGGCTGACAGATATTGTAATCATTTTAGCATTGAATAAACTGAGATGTAGTTAAACAAGTGGAGAGTTAATCTGATGTACATGATGATGCTAAGTAATGATTGTAGATAGCAATAGAGCAGAAGTGAAGGTTAAGTGCTGTATCGTATGTAGTAGTTAGTAGGCAAGCCAATTCACATTCTTGCATATTGACATGATGAGCCAGCTGGTAAAATCAATGGTGAAACATCCATCCATCCATTATCCAACCCACTATATCCTAACACAGGGTCACAGGGGTCTGCTGGAGCCAATACCAGCCAACACAGGGCGCAAGACAGGAACAAACCCTGGGCAGGACTCCAGCCCTCCTTAAATGGTGAAACAATGGTGAAAAAAAAAAACCAAACAAATATTTACATTATGGACATTTTATAATTGTGTTTCACCACATTGCATTCAAGCTATTTACAAAAAAAGTTATTTTAAAAACTTTTTATTTATACTCATCTGTTCAGTTCTGATCAGAAGAATTTTCATTTCTTCTGGTTTCAAATTTCATATTTAAAATTGAGATCTGGGAAACAAATACAATAATTATACATAATTATCTGTATCTAATGATATAGAAAAATATGTTTTGATAATGTTTTAAGCCACATTATGTATTCCTAATTTAGAGCGGTATATATCTCTGGAGGCATAAAATGAATGAAATAATGAATTAAATGATTATAAAGCAGGCTACAACTGTATTTAGAGTCAAAAAATCATTTTGTTGTTTTTTTATTATGAGTTCATAATTGAGTGCAGGAAAACTCTAAAGAGTTTTGCTAAAATCAAAAAAAATAATAATTTGATGCTAGAGGTGACTTTCTCTGGACTGCACAATGCCATGAATGTGGGGGATTAAACTGTGTAATACTTCATTTGTTGCACATTTTATATATTACTAGGCAGACCCGCCTTTTAAGGCAACCGACTTTTAAGTTGACCACTTCTTAAGACAATTCAATATGTAGATCAATTTGATATTTTATACAAACTCATTAATTTGGTTATATTGCATTTGAGCGGTATTACTTTAATACTCGTAGTTTCTGTTATTTTTGTGATGAAATTTAAACTTTTTTTCTATATTGAGGTCGCCCTTTTGAACCCCCCTGATATTTACTACGCGGTGAGGCATTTGTACTCCATCAACATTAATTATTTCCAGAGACATAATTTTGTCTATTTTTCCAGCGCATCGCTCACAAAAGCAAGGGAACGATGGGAGCACCAGAACTCTGCTCACATCATGTCGCTTCGTACCACAAGCTGCAAGTAGTAAGTCTGTGATAAGCGGAATACGGCTACGCTTTCCACTCACGGGACGGAAGGACAATCCCGACCGCTTTTATATAGTAAGAAAGAAGAAGAAGATATCGCACAGTCTAGAGTAGAAAATCATCTTTTACCTGGAAAAACGAAACTACAAATCCCATCGTGCATTGCAAAATGGACGGGGCGTGTGTGAAACTCCGTGCCTGCGTAACACTCACGGGACGGAAGGACAATCCCGACCGCTTTTATATAGAAGGATTGTAACTGTTCCGCCGAAAGTGACAGTGGGGGAAAGCAGGAAACAGGAAGAACAGTGGAAACAAAATGAGCCTGAGTCCACTAGGTCAGCGCTGGCAAGCACCGCACAGCACTACATTACCTATGTAGAAAGAAACAGAAGAACAGAAACATAACAGGCTTGAAAATTATACAATGCTCCTGTATAAGTGAAACATATTTTTAAATATTTTGTGTTGTGTCAAATGTGGAATAATTGTTTTTAACTTGAGGGCATTTGATTGTGACATTTAAAAAGATTTCACTTTTTTCACTTTCATTCTTTGCTTTCATATTTTTAGATTTGTTCTTGACAATGAGTACATTAGTTCCACGGGCTCAAAATTCCCAGTAAAATGGTCACCCCCTGAAGTTTTTCATTATAGTAAATATAGCAGCAAGTCAGATGTATGGTCATATGGTAAGTTACCTCCTAGTAATTCTCAGTAAAAAAGCAATGCTATATTCATATAATGTATAAGTATTTAACATTTATGTCAAGAAACAAACCCTTCATCAGAATTTTATCTTTTAAGGCCAAATATATGCCAAAAAGGTTCAGAAAAGAACACCAGACAAACTTAACCCCACTGTGCCCAAGTAGTGGTAACACTTCTCTTTAAAAATCCCTAGGTATTGCTGTGAGGCCATCTATACAATTTAGAGTCTGTGTCTTCCTCCCTTAGAAACACTAAAACACTTAATTACATACTTAACATAACTGAAAAAACAGTTAAACTAACAAAAGAAGTTAGCAAAATAAACAATAATAGAACAATAAAAATTTTCAAAATAAAATTAGTTGATTTGTATGTAAATAGAAAAACAACTAAATGCAAAAGATACAGAAAAGCAAACTCCATCAGAGAGCCAAAGTTTGCAGTAACAAAACAGTAACTGCAACAGTAACAGTGAGTAACCAAACGCAGACCTGGGGAACAAGTATTTAGTTAAAAATTTTCCAGATTGATTTCATACTTCAGTTATTGTGTAAACATGGCTTATAATTGTATATTTTCTAAGAAAGTTAGTTGTTCTGAGCATACAATATAGCATTTTTTGCTATGCAAAAATATGCAGTGTCCAAAAGTAATTTGAAGTCAATTGTTGACAGAATTTATTTCAGAATTTCAAGTAATATATGCAAATAACAAAATCCTGTGAGTCTGTGTTTTTTATTTGTTTTTCATCTTTGTAGGAGTGTTGATGTGGGAAATCTTCACTGAAGGCAGAACACCTTTTGAGAATAAATCAAATCCTGAAGTAGTGGATGAAATCACACAAGGTCATCGCCTTTATAAGCCTTACTTAGCCTCTCGTGATGTATACCAAGTTATGTACAGCTGTTGGCATGAGGTTTGTTACTTACTTTTAGCTAAATTAGTTAATAGTATTAAATAACAGTATTCTCAGGTAAATAAATATGAAGACTACTAGACTAGTAGGGTCCTTCCCCTGGATAGTGTTCAAATTCTTGTTTAAAGTCTTTTTATTCAAAAAACATAGTATTATTCAAAAGTGAAAGTCACCAGCTCAGGAGCATTCAGTAAAAGACACGGAAAGTTTCCTCAGCCTAATAGTTATGGGGTTGAGGACAGTCTCTTGACTGAGATGGAGTGATGACCCCACCCATTGGGGAACCACCAGGAAAACACATGGAACATAATATAACCAACATAGACAAAGAGAAATTAAATTATACACAAAACATATAAAAAATACAGAATAATTCAAATTAATACCAAAAGTAACAATATTAACATAGACAAAATAATTAAAAATGAACAAAAAATACATAAAATGGGTATAAAATGAACCATACAATAACAAAAATAAAATGAACCATAACAACTACTGTGTGTGTTTTTACTCTTGCCCAGGTATTTTGGAATTCTTTTTTTATGTTTTTATTGTACAGCAGTTCACTGTAGTTATAATCTGAAGAATAAGGAAAAACAGTAATGCCTCTGTTTCTTCTATGGCAATAAAAAATCTTAATCCTTAATATTCATTTTTAATATGTATGTTTATTGCAGTCCCATGCAGTGCTAGTTGAGATACGGGCAGGGCGGTCTCTAGATTTTCTCCATACTTTAATGGGATAGGGGAGTTCAGAAAAAGAATGAATAAGTGAATTGATGGGCATTTCTTCCTGGTGTGCGTAACCATGCTTTTTTTAAGTTAAACACACCTGATTGTGCAAAACTGTTAGGTTTCCTGTGTTTAGTGGTTCAAAACTGGATGATGGCAGCCTGTGAGATGATAAAATTGCCAGTTTTTTGCTTTATTCTATTAGCAGATTAATATAATCTGTGATTTTTTTTGTAAATTGCCTAGTCTAAGGGCATCTGCCAATTAAAGAAAGATAATAATAGTTTGAAGTACTTTGCGTTATCAGCAATCCCATCCAAGGTTTAACTTTGAGCATGATGCTTCAGGATAGGCTTCGGTCCCTGAACTGGATTAAGTGGGTTCCATAATGGACAAATGTGATTTGCCGAAAGACATAATGAATTTACAAAAAATAATTTGGAAGTCCTCTATCAGTCTTTAGGTTGCTTCGATTTGCTCCTCACATTCTTAAAAAATTCTTTTAATCTATCTGACTATCATAGATCTTAATTTGAGGTATGCTCTGACCTTGCAGTTTTGCCTGGTCCATTGTGAATTATTGTCCTTAATAGAAAATTGCTCTGCAACACCATGGGCCTGTTAAGTCTAAGTCCATAATGTAGAAATACAGAAAACAAGGTGATACTTATATTCCTTTATCTACCTGTTATCTTTATTGATGTCAATTTAAGATCACAGATGACATCCTGTCCACAGTGAGTATCATATTATTACACTTAAGTGAGTTACATCAGGCAATATTAGTGTGTTTTAAAGATATAAATGTCTTTAATTGTTTTTTTTTTTATATTTTTCCTTGTCCTGTGCCTTTTTCCATGTCACAATGGTTTTCACAAATAACAATTCATTCCCTACATTCACTCTTATTCCTTAGATACTAGCTTTTTGTTGCAATATCTTATTTAATTTCAGTTTGTTATAAATCTATGACATCCCTGTCTGTTTCCCATTTTCTTCTCTGTTTTGAAGAGCACTGGGCTGAAAACAGATTTTACCTTCACATCAGTACTGTGACACTTCCAGTGATAGCAACCACTTGTATATCAGTCCTTTGCAGGACACAAACTTATTATACACTCACTCACTGGAGGGAGAAGTGAACCCCACATTAACATGGGAAATGTACATAAGAAGGATATAAGTGGTTAAGCATAGTAAAGTTTTAAGATGCATGAGACACTGAGTTAGATGAATACCTCAGAGGACTGCTTTAAGTATTTAGACATTGATCTGATTTTTCTTTTGGTACCAGAGCATACACTGAAGTAATAAAATGTTGTTAGAATCTGTTTAAACCTTGAACCTATGTGTAAATATGTTAGGATCTATACATATCAAGATATATTTCTTTTGTATCTAGTGTATGTTTGTTATCTCTTTCCTATTAAAATGTGTATAAAAATTAGTAATGTGACTAATGCCAGCATATAAACCGGTAGCATGTATGTTAAATTACCTGTATGACATAAGTCAGATATTTAATACTAACAAAAAAGAAAACATTACCTAATCAAACGTAACTTTATAAAATATCAAAATGTGCATAAATTTGGATGTGTAAATTAAAAAATTTCAATTAGAAAATTTTGAAAGAGAGGAAAAGTAAAATTAGTATACAGTACTTGAATATTAGAATAATTACAATGTTAGATACTACATGAAGTTGTACTATGTATCACTAGGTGGCAGCATTTTTCAATGCTGTTAGAAAATACAAGTAATGGTAAAATAGAGTATATTTTAGTGAAAGTGTAATTAAATTGCTGCTGTGGGCTGGCTTCCTGCCTTGCGCCCTGTGTTGGCTGGGATTGGCACCAGCAGACCCCCGTGACCCTGTAGTCAGGATATAGCTGGTTGGATAATGGATGGTTGGAATTAAATTGACCTAGCATTCTGGGTTCAAATCCAATGCCCATTCAATGTTCATGTGATGTTAGCATGTACTCCAGTTGCCTACAATTTGAAATTGCATTAAACAAGTTTGAGAATGTTTTGTTATGTAGAATTTACTTAATTTTGCAGTTTGATTCTGCAATGTATTTTAGTTTATGATTCCCCTATTTTATTTGACTGAAGTTGAATCCTTATGTTTGGGCTTTCATTTTGACCAATAATTGAGACTATAATTTCAAATATTTATTTGAATTTATTCAAATATGGGAATTGAAAATATTATGAACTATATACATGTATGTTCCTATTTGAGGAGAACATTATTTTGTTGTTTACCAATAATAGACTTGTTAAATTTTAATATATTTGAAGGTTAAGGCACTGTATTCCATATTTTTTTAAACTTATGCAACTTTATTGCAGTGAAGGCTAGCTTCCCAGTACATGTCTTTTCCAGCAATTTTTAGTCATAGCCTTTACATAATATTAGCAATTTGTGGATAGCCATGATTTACACCTGCAACCTCTAGATGTCTCGTGTAACATTTTCAACAACTAAGTCATAGCACACTACAATGACTGTGCTGTGAAGTCTGATTTTGACAAAAAATCATGGGTATAGGCCAGGGGTGGGCAAACCTTTTGGCTCAGGGGCCACATTGACTTTTAAACTTTAACAGACGGGCCGGGCCAGCACTAGATGCATACATATCAAATATAAACATAAAAAAGGCATTACAGTGTTAATATTTACATTCACTTTTAGTGGGAACAGTGTTGTTGATCACCCTTTTTTGCCAGTGCATCGAAGTCTGGTGTTAGTTTTGTTGTGGCAATTCTCAGAACAGATCTGAGGTGTTCATCGCTCAACTGGGATCTGTGGAGTGTTTTGTTGGTGTTCATCACACTAAAAGTCTGTTCAAACACATACGTAGAGCCAAACAACACCAGCATCATCTGTGCTATCTTCTGGATGTTTGGAAATTTGGCTGCGCTTAATGAAGCATAAAACTCATCCAGTTTAAGAGAGTTGAACTTCTCCTTTAAGACGGTGTCACATTGGAGATCAGTCAGTCCCAACTACAACCCCTGTGGTGCCGTTTCAGGGTCTTGTGTGAAGGGACATGACACCAGCTGAAGTGACTTGTACATTTTTCCAAAATCAGAGAACCAACAGTAGAATTTTCCATGCAGGTCATCCAGTGATTTCCTGTATTTTTTCACAAGTCGAGGTGCCTCTTTCAGCTTAGCCATTGTGGGGAAATGAACAAATGAGTTGTTTGACATTTGCTTTGAGAATAAAGCTAGCTTGGTTTTGTAGGCTGTGATGTTTGTGTACATTTCATGCACAAACTGGTCTTTCCTTTGTAGCTTCACGTTCAGCTCATTCATGTGTGTCAGTATGTTCACAGCAAAAGCTAAATCACAAAGCCAATCTGTGTCACTGTGCTCAGGAAAATTGTCATCTTTCTCAAGTAGCTCCAAAAATGAGATAATCTCCAGTTTGAGCTGTCACACTCGTCGACATACTTTTCCCAAACTTAACCAGCGGACATTGGTGTGGTAAAGCAAGTCCTGGTGATCAGCGTCAATTTCTTCAAGAAACTTAATAAACTGGCAATGCTGAAGTCCCCTCGCTCGAATAAAGTTAACGAGTTTTACAGCTGGCTTCACTACGTAGTCAAGCTGATTCCTGGTGGATTAGACAGTGTAAGAAAATTACCTCATGCTCAGGGTTGTCCTCCTTCACCCTCTCCTGGATTCTTTTGAGCAACCCAATGTTTTTTCCAGTCAGATTTGGCGATCCATCTGTGGTAAAGCTGGCGAGCGTACTCTAAGGTAGCTTGTGCCTATTGATGACTCCCGACACGCTGTCATACAAGTCCTTTCCCCTTGTTTTCCCCTTTAGGGATTCCATGGCCAAAAACTCCTCCGTTATCTCAAAATTGTCATTAATCCCTCTGATAAAAATTAAAAGCTGAGCGGTGTCCTTTATGTCATTACTTTCGTCCAGTGTCAAGGAATATAATGTAAATGACTCCGCTTTTTTGTTTAACTTATTAGCTAAGTCTTCATCAATTAGCTCAACATGGCAGTCACTGTCCTGCATGATAAGCTAATTTTTTCAAATTTGTTCTTGCTCTCAGGACACAAGATACCTGCTGTCTCTACCGTGCACTCTTTGAGAAACTCCCCTTCGGAGAAATGCTTGCTGGTCTTTGCTAATTTGAATGCCAGCACATAACTTGTCTTCGTGCTTGATTCTTGGATTCTCGGATAAAGGTGTTTTGCTGAGCCTGCGAACTAGCTGCCAACCTCTGAGCAGTAGCCGTCTGTTCTTGCGTTGACTGGTTGTTAGCATAATTAGCATGCTTGGTGGAAAAGTGACGGCTGATGTTGTATTCCTTTAAAACCGCAGCGGTTTCTTGGCAAATAAGACTTAAGCCTTTGACCGGACTTCAATGAAAAAGTATTTAGTTGTCCGTTCCTTATTAAACACTTGGCATTCACTGTCGACTTTTCTTTTCTTTGGCCCACTCATTGTTGCAGATGGGTTCAGAGCAGTAGCAGAGTAATAACAGAGAGTAGCCCTGGCTCCACAAAATCAAGTCAATGTATCACTGCGCCTAATGCGCCACCTGGTGGAACGCCAGGCATTACAGGACAAGGTCGAATGAATGCAGTCATAATTATATGATTTGATTTGGGCAATTCTGTACCAGTCTTCGGCGGGCCGGATTAAAAAGATCAACGGGCCGAAGGTTGCCCGCAGGCCTAGTTTGCCCACCCCTGGTATAGGCTGTTGTGTGTATGGCAGTTGATACATAATGAGATTTCAGCCAGAAGTATGGACAGTGCAAAAAGTTCCAGTATATTGGACATCTTCCTCTGATATGGATTTCAAATAAACATTATACTGGAATGCTAAAAAATAGTGGAAAAGTTGCAAGCATGTTTAAACACAATATATACAAATTTGTGCATACAAAAGTAGATGAGAAATATAGTTTTGTACTTGTTTATTAGTATTTTAAAGACAATATCTTTATGTATGACCTTGTATATGAATGTGTAATAAAGTTGTATAACCCTTTAAGAATATTACTCAAGAGTCGTATGCAGTTCAGCCTAATCAGTAAGTTAACGCAAATGTTAACATAATAAATTAAGAAGTGTCATGTCTTGTGCTATGTTTGTTTGGTGGCTACGGCAGCAACATGGGCAAATAATTGAAAGGGAAAAGCTGCATTTTTATGCAGCTTTTTTTTGCAAGAGAGGTGAATACCTTCTATAAAATCTACAAGGTGTGACAATTTAATTTCTGTAATGAACCTAGGAAAAAATGTGTGTATCTGAGCATTAGTGGCTACCGTCACCATTGAAGTAATCTCCTGCCACAGCCATTCCAGGAATTAAATTGTTGCACTTGGTATCTGAGTAGTAGAGCATTAACAAGCATTTCAGCATATTAAGGAAAATAACTGTGTGCACAGTTCATGAAAAACACATTTGTTATTTGCTAAACAAAATGCATTTCAGTCTGAAAAGTATACAGTAATCCCTCCTCGATCGCGGGGGTTGCGTTCCAGAACCCCCCGTGATAGGTGAAAATCCGCAAAGTAGAAACCATATGTTTGTATGGTTATTTTTATATATTTTAAGCCCTTAGAAACTCTCCCACACTGTTTATAAATATTCTCTGCACAGTTATACTGTATACAAATGCATTATACTGCTTTTTATCAAAACCTTTAGAATTTATTTGGATCATGATACAGATTTTTGCCCATACCACCCACTTCTAGATCCTTTGCCACTGCTGCTTGCCATCCAGTTCCTGTATTTGCATTGTGAGAAATGCATATAAATCAAATTAAGTTTTTGAGGGTAACAGACTCTGCCAAGGGTGCATCTTGTCTCCTCTTTTATTCATGGTATTTATGGCCAAGATATTAGGCTTGGAGAGTATCAGTTTGGGGAACCTAAAGATTATCTCTATCATTTACAGATAATATTGTCCTTTTAACGTCATCAGAGTGTGATGTAGACTGGAATGATTAATACCTGATTGAGATGAGTTTGGTATGATAATTAGCACCACCAATCTGAGACTATGGTTCACTCCTTGAAAAGAATAATTTGATCCCTTCAAGTAATGGATAAGTTCAGGTACTTTAGGGTGTTATTTTTGAGTGATGGTGAAGGTGTCCATCAGATTGATCATCAATTTGATGTAGTGCTAGCAGTTTTACAGACAATGAAGCAGACCATGGTAGTGAAGGCATCCTCATGTATGCTCACAAGCTATATGACATGACTAAAGAATTAAATTACAAGTAGAAACAGACAAAATGATACAGACCTCAGACCTTATAGACCTCACTTTCTGTGATAGGGTCAGAAACACAGCATTATTATAGTGCAGTGGAGTAGAACTGTGCAGACTGACAGGAGCCATTTAAGGTGGTTTTTGGACACATAGTTTGGGTGCTGGTGACATTTGAGTGAGTTACACAGGACACGCTAGAGAGATTATATATCTTAACTGGGCTGGGATCAAAGTATTTGAGAATTCCCCCAAAGGTTTTGGCCGTTTTTTTTTTCTTTTAGTTTTTACTTAATTTTTCATTTTATTTTTTTACTATTTATTAAGTCTTACTTTTTCACCATCTTCTAGTTTTAGTCTATTCAAATTTTGTGTTGTTTTTCAGTTTTTATTTAGTTTTACCTTTTCAGTAATTGTCTTTGTAGTGGTCAAATTGTTTATCATACATGTTGGATATTGATCAACGTTATACATAAATACATGAAATGTATATTATTGTGTTACAGCATAATTTTTATAATACTAATGTGACAGTTCAAAGCTTTTAGTGTAATTAAAAAATGCAGTAATCAAATAAGTATTCTCTGTTCTTGTTACTTTAACCTGCATTAAGGTTAAGCAAAGGGTTGTTAAAAAAAACAAAAACTTTCAAGTTGTGCGATTCCATTTGTAATTTCACAGCACACCAAAGATAATATCTTCATATATGCGTGCATATTATTGTGGATAGAGGAGTAGGGTATTCAAGCATTGTTACTTTGAAATGAATATTACTTAAGAAAAAGTATCACTTTCCATTCAGATGTTTACTTCAAAAGGACAAAAGTACAGGTATCAGGTCAAAATGTTACTCAAGGTCTTGGTTTACTTTAAATTCAGTTAGGCTTTTAATGTACTAAAAACAATATAAATATACAGTATTTTTCAATAAGTTAAATGTAATATAGCCAGTCAAGCTGGAATAGCCTAAAAGGTTGATTAAACAGAAAAATAAACTATTAATGCATTTTACATAAATCAACTTGTTCATAAACAATTTTTTTCAAAAGGCTCTGCTGTGTGCAACTTAAAACACCAGCCTTTGCATTTTAGACCAAATGAGCTTTGAAGTACTGTCTGTAATGCACAGTCCTCTTTAGATGCTTATATTCCCACCATTCAAAAAAGAAAATTTTGCCTTACTTTGCAAAAATATTGTTTACTGTATATATTTAGTTTCCTCCCATAGTCCAAAGACATGCAGGTTAGGTGCATTGGTGATTCTAAATTGTCCCTAGTGTGTGCTTGGTGTGTGGGTATCTGTGTGTGTGTGTGAGCGCCCTGCAGTGGGCTGGCGCCCTGCCCAGGGTTTGTTTCCTGCCTTGCGCCCTGTGTTGGCAGGGATTGGCTCCAGCAGACACCTGTGACCCTGTAGTTAGGATATAGCGGGTTGGATAATGGATGGATGGATGGATGTATATATTTATATATTTAATGAAAATGTGTCATTAATCACTATAAATTAAATCTAAAAATATATTTATTCCTAGGTGTACTATGAAATAAATTACATTCATCTACACTCTGAGTGTACATCTTACTCAAGTACTAATTAACCTGATTAAAACTAAATGTATACATGTAGCATCGGCTCTGTTGACAGCATTAATTGCATGCTACATGTCTGCTTATAAACTCACTGCAGTGACACCAACATCAAGCTGGCAATATCTTGCCAAGTAAGGCAATTTTTTTAATGGCAGCAATGAGCTTACAAAGCCCCCCCTCCCAAATGTTAACTTAAATAAATGACAGCTATTCTAAACATTAAGAAATTATTTTTTATTCTATCAGTTTACTCTGATTTGATAGCTAGATACTGCTTTATAATAACAGAACATCTGAATCAGAGTCACAACTTTACTTTTTAAATTAGTAACATAACAGGGCTACTATAGAATAAACAAATACTTAAAGCGATATGTTTTCAAGTAGTAGAAATTCAGTTCATACAGTATATGTGGATTGCTGAAATTCTTACTTCCCTTGGTATAAAAAGATAACAGCACTTTTTTTTTTCAGTCTAAACACCAACTGAACCAACTGAATATACTGGTAACTTTGCATGGTTGGTAACAAATTATGGAGACAGACATGAGGACAGTGAAAGTGAAAATTACAAAGTATAGTTTTGTTCTTGTTTATTTTAATTTTTTCTATTTTTTAGATTTTTTTCATTTTTATTTTAATTTTATTTAATGAAAGCATAATTTCTACTTTACAGACAGTTTTCAATTTAGTTTTTGTTTACAAGATACAACGCTTAGTTTTGTAACAAGTTGCTGAGGGTTTACACCCATCAGCCACAACATTAAACTTGCCTGTCTAATACTGTGTAGGCCCACCTCGTGCTGCCGAAACAGTTCTGACCTGTCGAGGTATGGACTCCACAAGACCTCTGAAGGTGTCCTGTGGTATCTGCCACCACAACAGTAGAAGATGATCCTTTATCTCTTAAAGGTTGTGAGGTGGGGCCTCAATAGATCAGACTTGTTTTTCCAGCACATCCCACAGATGCTTGATCCAATTGAGATCACCTTGAACTGTTTGTCATGTGCCTCAAACCATTACAGGAACAATTTTTGTAGTGTGGCAGAGTGCATTATCCTGCCGAAAGAGGCCACTGCCATAAGGGAATACCATTGCCATGAAAGGGTGTACATGATTGGCAGCAATCCTTAGTTGGGTGGTACTGGTCAAAGTAAATTCCACATGAATGCCAGAACCCAAGGTTTACAAACAGAATATTGCCCAGAACATCAAACTACCGGCCTGCTTACATTCTTCCCATAGTGCATCCTGCCTGAAATCTCCTACACAGGTAAACAATGCACACACACCCTGCCATCCACATGATCTAACAGAAACAGAATTCATTAGACCAGTCTAAGTGTTTCCGTTGCGCCATGGTGCAGAGGCCCCATACACAGCATGCTATGATGATAACTTTATTTGATTGCCAACATTAGGTTTGTCATCTATTTCTGCTACAATAGCTCTTCTGTGGGATTGGACCAAATGTGCTAACCTTTGCTCTCCATATGTATCAATGAGCCTTGGGTGCTCATTCTCCCATTGTCCTTCCTTGGATCGCTTTTAGTTGGTACTAATCTCTACATATCAGGAACACCTCACAAATCCTGCCATTTTGGAGATGCCATGATCAAGGTGTCTAGCCATCACAATTGAACTCTTGTCAGATTCACTCAGATCCTTATACTTGCCTAATTTTCCAGTTTCCAATACATCATCTTCAAGAACTAACTGTTCACTTACTGGTAATATATCCCACCCTTGGACAGGTGACATTGTAATAGGATAATCAATATTATTTGCTTTACATGTCATTGGTTTTAATGTTGTGGCTAATCAGTACAGACTGACCTGCACTGTTTAGATTAGCAGGTTGTCAGCACAACCCCCCTGAAGAAAGTGAATTATTCAATATTATAATGTGCTGAGGTTTTATTTTTTATTTACTCACCTCACATCTACTAATTAGCTGGAAGCTAACCACACTTTCCTGCTGTTATAGTGCAAGGTATAAAAGTCTTCATTTGTACAAAAGCTGTGCATGTTATTAATTCTCACATAGCAGCATCTGAACAGATTATGAACAAATGTTTCAAATGCACCATATTCTGTGATGTAAAAAAGTAAAAGTGTATTAAATAAACTGTTGTAAACGTTCAGTTTATAAGAAGTATTTTGAATCATTTCACAAGGAAAGAATCAAAGTTAAATAGGGTTTTACTTATTCACTGTGAATGCTCAAGTGTACAAATCCAGTTTGGCATTAACAGTTAACCTGATATGTTCGTCTTTAGGAAGATGTAGGAAATCATGTAAACAGACAAAATAACCTAAGAATTTGTACAAAGTATTATTAACTCTATAAAGCCTGTCTGGTTAGCTAAGGTATTCCAATACTGTCAAGTCCTGCACTTCAAATTCACAGCTTGATAATTTGTTCATGTCTCAGACTTTTCTGTAAGTAAATCTTTATATTTCCTGGTTTCTGTTTTGAATCCACAGGTGTCATTGAATATATGATTCACTATTTAATTGAATGATCAACATTATCAGTAATCCATTTGATAATTTTGAATATCTAGCTTAGGTCCCCACTATTAAAGGGTTTATTTTTCCCTAGTTTGTCAAAGAAGAATATGTACTTGTTTCTATTCTGTGAATAACTTCTGGTGCTGTTGTGGCATTTTAAAGTGTGAAAACCAAAACTGCAGTCATTATTTCAGTTGTCATCTCACTTGCATATTGCAGTTTGAGCATAAAATCTATTGATTTATCCATTCATTATCAAAGCCACTTAATCTATTTGAGGTAAGTGGGGTGAGACATGGGCCAAACTTTATAGTATTGCTTATAGCATAGTATAGAAAACAATTCAAGATGAAATGTCAGTCCATTGTTTATGTGTAAACCAATCTGGTAAATGAACCATTGGTTCAGAAGCCTTGAGGGAATGGTTCTTTACAATCCTGTTAGCAAGTAGAAATATACCTTTAAATAAATGTCATATATACTCCTTTTCATTTAAGCTCATACCTTGTTATAACATATAATATTTGAATTGTTTCAAACAACATACTGTTTATCAATGGCTCCTGAAACTTCTAATGGATTTCAATTGTTCACTTTTCAGAAACCAGAAAGCAGACCTTCATTTGCCGAATTGTTGAACAGCATCAAAAGGATAGCAGAAGGTGAATTCTAGGACAGGATTCATCACAGCATTATTGGTGTTTTCATTTCCTATAGAATGGAGTATAGTTTGGCTTTTCAACACTAGAAAATCTATTACAAATTAGTGTAGCACTGTAGTCTCAGGGAAGTCAAATATGTAAAAATGTCTTTTTTTTCCTGTTGTGCCCACAATGAATGTGCTCACAGTAAATGCTGTCTTGCACAGCCTGTTGTGATTACAGAATATATGCAATAAAGATATTTATGTAAGAGTAATTTACTGTAATAATGTAAAGAACTGTATAATGTATATTTGTAGAAAGCTTTGTATCAATATAGACAGTTAATAGTGATATAAAAACAGTAATTATTACATAATTTTTAGGTGTATAGACGTATTGTTTGTCCATTCTCTGTGGGAATATGTTTGTGTGTTTTTAAAAACATACGTCAGGATTGTGTGCTCAGATTCATATATATTGCAGCACTTTCAATAATAATTAGAGTGATAAAAAGTAATAAAAAGAGTGTTTAATATTTATTTTAATTAGAGCATAAGTAATTGTTGAACTGTTTTATATGTCTTTGTTATTGTTCTGTAAGTTAACTTGTTTTTCACAAGTTTTAATCAGGACAGGACTGGGATGGGCAAATTTGAACATAGTGTGATTTGTTTTTTGATGTTCTAACAGATATTACCACAAATTATTTTTTTAGATAAGCAAGTTTTAGCAGCAAGTTTCTGGTAAGCAGATGTTTCCATGGGTGCTTATCAAAATGGACCTGCTCTTTTGCCAATAAGTTATCAAAATGAAACTAAGCAGAGTAAGCACAATATTATGATCTCACAAGTAATACAAGAAAGCCAAAATTTATTTTAAATTCAGGAAGAGGTAAAAAAAAATGTCAATGTCAATTTATTTATATAGCACATTTAAAACATAGGAATGCTGTGGCCAAAGTGCTTTACAATAAAAAAGAGAAAAACATGCAATTGACATAAATAACATAAATAGAAATAAAATAAATGAACATAAATAAAATGAATAATAAACAGAAGTAATGTTACATAATCACAATGAGGAAACCATCAGTATTACTTAAGGTCACGGAATGCAAGTGAATAGAAATGCGTCTTTAATCTTGTTTTGAACAGTTCAATTGTGGACGACTCCTTTATGTAAAGAGATAAAGTGTGAACTAAGGCAAGCAATTCCATCATAAGCTCAAAGTAGAAAATAGTTACTGATTTCCATCATTGCCAATCAAAAATCTGTACTTCAGGTGGCCCTCCAAAAGTGAATTTGTCTAGCCCTTCGACAGCCACTGTTTCTTATATTACTATGAATTACGAATAAAACAGAACTTTATTGTTCTAATGAATGGAACATTTGTCAATAACAATACCATACATTCAAATAGACAAAAAAAAGACAGTGAGACATCTTTGCTGCAATATAAGATGCATACGTTTACATATTTTACATTTTACAGCAGTAGGCAGATGGCAGTGAAATGTCAGTCATTTACACAAATTTTGTAAACATGCATACAGATTATTTTTTGTCAACATGCAAGTCACCATCATGCATAAGAGAAAGTAATGCCTAGGCGGGACAAAGTTGACCCAGTATAATAAACTATGCATGTCATCATATATTAAAATTCCATCTGTCCATCCATCTCTTATCCAAATGTATTTAATCCATTTCAGGATAGCAGGGCCCCAGTGTCTATCCCGGTAGTATTGAACTGAAGGTAGAAACCAAGCAATGATGAGTCCATCATTTGGCACAGTCAAATACTACTTACACTGACTAATGCTGTGCCAAGTTACAACTGCCAAATAAACTGGTGTATATCTTACACTTATTAAATTAATTGTATATTGGATTTATTGTATGTTTTATTTGATGTAAATTCTGGCTTTCAACTTACTGTACTGAACTTTTTGTTGCTGACATATATTACATTAATAAAGTAGATCTTAACAGTGAATCACATACTTGAGGACAAACCAGAAAGCACTTCTTTTGGCAAAGAGTTGTGGGAATCAGGAAGAAACTACTAAATCATGTAGTTGATGCAGAAAACCTGAAAAACTTTAAGAAGTACATGGATTAGACATTGGGACAGCTTACCTCTCAGCTGAACAAACAAGTTTGATATACTGAAAGATCTCCTCTCATTTGTCACATTTCTCATGTTTGTATGTTCGTATGCTCCTACCCTGGCTGCAAAGGCTGATTTAACTTCTGCGTCAAGTCCACGCTATAGCTATGCGTGTAGCCTACATTGTAGGCTATGCCATTGAATGAAGTTTGTACCACGCTGTAGGCACACAGATGGACACTAGTTGATAGTGTTTTTAGCAAATTTTCTTCTCTAGGCAAACATATTTTCACTTTTTCCATACATTAGCTGAATTCCAAACCAATGTTAGGTGATAATGCATGTCACAAAGTGGCAGCCTTCTGATTGTATTTGTAGCATTATAATGCTGTACGTTATAAATGCCTATATTTCTAACTTCTTTGAAAAGTCTTCTCGATCTGATCCATATTTACTTCAGAATGGCGAAAGACAAACAGAAACATGTTTCAGAAAATATATAGTTACCACTCTGGCCAATAAGAGTTTGAGGGGTCTGCGTAAGGTCACATTTTAGTCACATTTTTGAAGATGTGTGTGTCAGGGTACACCATGGAGCATTTGTTCATGGTGGCCCCTTCCCATTCCTACTATCCCTATCTCTCGTGAAGCTATATTGGCTTGCTGATACCAGTGACATCCACTGATCTATTAATAAAAAAGCCTGCCTTTTGCGGTTTTGAGTAAAGATGACAGCACTTTTGTTTGGCATTCATCTACTGAGCTAATAATGTGTTGCACAGTTTGATTCTTTTATAGGCAACTGGATTATATGTAGGCTCATTAATGTGCCTTTTTATCACAGCCATCCCTCTGCAGAAGGGCGGCATCCATAAAAGAAGCGTCTTTTCATTCATTTAGTCAGCTTCATGAATACTTAGCAGTACAAAAAATGAATTTAAACAGTAATGAACAGGCTATAATTGTCTTCAAAGGTGGCTTGAAGAGTTGCCATTGTTTACAGATATGCAGGCCTTTTACAATATGTCAAGGTGACCTAAAGGCAGCAGTCTTTTTGAGCCATTTTTGAACTTGCACACAGTTCAAACAATCAAAGCAATGAAAAAAATGGAAAGCTTTTCAACAACAGTTCAGAAGTCTATTACTTTAATCAGCAGAGAGAGAGGAAAAAAAGAAAGTGTGTGGCCTCTCTCGTTAGAAACGGCTTTCTGTAATAAATTGCAGAGTGTTATTAAAGTTCATTAGAGAAGAAAATTAAGAATGAAAATGAAAAAGGCGATGGATTATCCATTAGTGGTGGTTAGAAGAGATGTTTGGGAAATTAACATTAGTTTAACATCTCACCATTTTCACCCACTCTTTCATTAGCAGTGTTAAAACTCAAGATAGATTAATGAAGTATACATTTTTCATACATTGAGGTTGCTAAAAAGAAAATTCAGAAATCCATCTGTCAATACATTTTCTGAATCCCTTTTGTCAATCACACAATTGTAATGAGGTGTAAGCTTTGTTGGTAGTGGCAGGCATGAAGTGGTGATTGAACCTAAATGGGATGCCAGGCCAGCTTGGGGCACGCCATCATATTATGGTTTAATGCCAATGATTACCCTAAAATGCACCTTTTTTGTGACCTTCAGTAGTACAAGTTTACCTGGTCTGGTGGACAAAACTGTAAAAAACACACAGTGAGAACACACGCACTCCAAACATGCAGTGAGCAAATCCACAAGTAGCATTCTCCACTGTGCTACTGTCCCATTCTTCTATTTGGTCAGCACACTTTTTCCAGTGTTTGGAGTCAGTGGGAACTGCAGCCTGCTCTGCGAGTATTGTGGACAATGCAGAAATTAAATTTGGTTGGTACACCAAAAATGTTGCAGCACGTTCATTTGCACAGCCCGATGTAGAGTTGTAGTTTAACATAATGTGCAGAGTTTTGAACTGAGGACACCCAGACAACAAGTACAGAAACAAATATCATTGCCACACACAGTGATCAGCATCCTTATTTACCAAGCACCTCAGAATTACTCCTAGGAATTGATACTAAGTGTCTGACTGGGCAAGAATTTGTCCTGCCCCAGAGCAGGACATGACATGTAGTTATGAAGCAGCCCACTCCCAGCAATGAGTAGCAGTTCACATTTGAAAAAGAATGGCGTCATGGTTTTACGACACAAAATGACACTCGTGAAGGTGATTTTGTAGTTTTTTTGGATATCTCAATGATGTGCTGCAATTTTCACCACAAGGATGATGATAATATTCAAAACATTAGGACAAGAAGAAGAAGGTGAAAAACATAATAAGGTGGGATATTGTGCTAAGCTACACATAACTGCTGCCATTTTGCAACAACATCACAAATAATACAGTTTGCAACCATAACCTCATATGCTTGCTCATCCACACTTGGGGCAATGATCTTTATGTATGTGTGCTGTCAGTCACAGCTACACCAACACCACACACCAGGAAAAACAGCAATTTGCATGAATGCAGGTTGCTTTACATCACCTCACGTGATGTGAGTGCTGGAGAAAATGTACAGGGTGAGCCAAAAAGAAGTACCACATTTCAAACAATTATTCTACAAAAACACTACAAGATAAAATTAATTTCATTACAACACAAGAAAGGGTATACAAAATAGATTTTTTTCACTGTGTTTTAAAAATGACATCTTCAAGGTGGTGGCCATCATTAGCAATACACATTTCAAAATGATTTCTGGAGGTTCACATGAATTGTTCGGCCATTTCAAGAGGAATTCCGGCGATTTCATGGCAAATAGCATCCTTGAGGGCTTCAAGGTTTTGAGGTCGGTGTGTGTATACCTTTGACTACAGATAGCCCCACAAGAGGAAATCGCATGGAGCGAGATCAGGCGAATGTGAAGGCCACCCAACATCGCCACGCAGGGAGACCAGCTTCACCAGAAATATCTCCCGCAAGACTTGCATGGATCTCCATCCCCCCACATCCATTTCTTCCAGTTGGGGCTGCAAAAAGTTCTCTAGTATTTCAATATAATGTTCTGAAGTGACGGTGACCATTGCTCCTCCCTCCTCAAAAAAGTAAGGGCCTACAATGCCAAATTCTGCAACTGTGCACCAAACTGTAACACGCTCACTGTGCAGCGGTCCCTGAGGAAGTTCATGAGGGTTGGTTTCTGCCCAATTAGGAAAAGTTTTGCTTATTTATGCAATCATTCAAATGGAAATGTGCCTTGTCTCTCCACATGACAATGGCATCTCGATGAATGGTTTGCAGATTGTTCGCACACAGCTCTATACAGCTCTTCCAGTCTCTGTGAGTTCCTGCAATACCATCATTTTGTATGGATGGAAATTAAGGTCCTCAAACAAAATCCTCAAAGTCATGTTGGAAGGAGCCTAAGGCATAAGCATGTTTGCACGCTGAACATCTAGGAGACTGCAAAACTGATGCCCTTACAGCTTGGATGTTTTCAGGCATCCATACCGTCCGAGGACGGCCTGGACATTTACTGTTCAATGTTGTACTCATCTGTTTAAATTTAGCAACCCCTGAGGAATTGTTTTCTGATTTGGGATGTTACTGTTAAGAGGAATGCTGAAGTAAGTTCGGGAAGGCGTGTTGCATAGTGATGATGGATTCGTTGATTTTGAAGAACGCTTCGAGAGCGAAAGCACGGTGCACACCAGACCAAGGCATGTTGCTGACTGAAAATTAAAAGGGATTGCCTATCAAAAGACCCCCATCCCAACCCACCGCCCGCTGCCTCTACCTCACGCAATGACCTTGAGAAATGTACTCCATTTTGGCTTATCCTGTATAGATCTTTGTATTATCTTGTGTGTTGTAAGGATGTTCAAAGTTTGGTTCAAGAAATCGAGAAATGGTTGGCTGTGACATATCCAAATTATTGCTATGACAATGCAGCATTTTACACATACTATTACCAACATTATCCTTTCTTCTGACAACGAATGGCATCTTTGTGTAGATGGAGCGATTATGTGAGGTATGAGAATTGTTATGAGTATTATTCCATCTCTGTCAAATTAATATCTTTTACAAATTCACTGCTGTCCAGCATTTACAAAACATTCCACCTTTCCTGGAATATGCATACTGATCTCTGCCTGAAGGCCATCTTCTTGCTTATGAGCTCTGCTAAACTATGGTGAGGTTAGTAGCACTATATTTTTTTTAATTTTTTAAAATATTTTGATATACTTTATTAATCCCGGAGAGGAAATTGTCTTTTTGCATGACCTTTGGAGGACAGGGTGCAGGGTGAGTCATTGTACAATAGCCCGGTGCAAATTTTCAGGCCTTTCCTCAAGGGTCCAACAAAGTAGTATCCTTTCTGGCAGTGACAGGATTTGAACAAACAACCTTTCAGATACCAATGCAGATCCTTATTTTCAGAGCCACCAACTCTCCAAGAATTTTGAGCCAGTTTGGACCATTTTCCTACTCTGAGATTCTTGATAAATGTGGACACAGGCGAGGGACATAAACCACTAACCACTTGAAATAGTTCCATGGCAATCATTACATTCCAGTAAGTCTACCTGAGATGGACTGCTGTCTGTAGGTTCCAGCCACTACCAAACTACCTGTGGGACACAAAAACCACTGGCCTATTTTTTCATTATGTGACTATACATGAAGAGCACAGTCTACAAATCCCTGAAAGGAGGCTGCTATTCATGAAAAACAAGACATTCTATGCCAAGTCTGAATAGAAATTCTACGTAAAACACACTCTGCAAGTCTTAGAAAAGTCTCACAATGGGCTTAGCTTGCCTGAAATCCATTTAGTAATTTAGCAGCCCAGATTACCACCCTTTTGACTTTCACACTGACCTTATAGCCCAGATCTGTTGTAATTGCCATCTTATTCTGTTTTTGAAGCCTTTGATTCTGCTTGTTTACTATATTTTCTTGCCCACTTCATGTTTTTAGATTCATCTTGAATGGATCTTGGTCATTCTGGTGATGTTTCTGTTCTCCATAGTAACCATTTGTTGTTCTAAAATGAAAGTCCCTTCAAAGCCGCAAAGCTGTTGTCCTTTTTTGATGGTTGTGTTGACATTTACACAAATCTGAACTGCAGTGCTGGATGCTCAGTGGACAGATGCTTATGGCAGAAGACCTCTTATCTGTGGCTGGCACACAATATGAGAGTGTAATGCCAAAAGAAGGAACATTCTTTGGACACATCAGTAAGGAAACATGGACATTTACTCTACCTGACAGACTCACTGGGACTGAGAAGAGTTCCCCGTGGCAGCCCTCCATTTGAGCATGGGTGTTGCATTAGGGTTTAATTTTGTAACATGAAATGTGCAAGAACAAGAATAATTTAATGTTAGCAGGTTCAGGCATATCTGGATGTCTAGGGCAGGCGCAGGATGAAGGAGGAAAACCTGTGGTAGCTTCAGATTTCCAGCGAGTTGAGCTAGGCCAGGCTGAAAGAATGGACGTCCTACATGGGATTATATTGACCAAAGGGTGGCAAATGGCTGGAGGTCTTGAAAAAAGTGAATAGCACAGTCCGGTGTTGCCCTTTGATTGTGTTATGGCATAGATGGACGGACACTTGCAGTATGACATTTTTTTTTAATTTTTTATTGAGATACATGACTCTTACATGTCATTCTTATACATAATGGAAACATTATTGGGCTTCAGATAATAAGATTATTTTAGTTTAACACTCTCATCTTTCTTCTTCAGTAATAGCTTGTGTGAACAAAGCTGCTGCATTGCCTTTTCAGTTTCTTTCCAATTCAGCAATGTTAGAAATGTTCTTTTGCCGGTCAATGCACTGGCTTAAAACATTAAACAGAAGTAGTTTTGAAGAGCTGGCATTATTATCATCTTTTATCACATAGAGAGCCAGAGCCCACACCAGCACCATGAGATGGAAGGTGAGAACCAACTGTGAATGGCCTGCCAGTCTATAGCATAGGTACAGTATAACCAAGGCCACTTCTTACATTTGGCCAATTTAGAAAATGTCTTGTCATTTGGGGTGAGAGAGGAAGCTGAAATATTCAGAGAAACCCAAAATGCAAACTTTGCATAGGCCGGTATTGAAAGCTGGGTTCTGGAGTTGTGAGACAGGAGTGCTAAGCACTGTGCCACCCCAGTGCCATAAGTGGCTTGAAGTATTCATGGTACTTTCATAAATGTGACCAGGTGAAATCGATTAAGACGTATTATAGTTCCTAATTTTGAGTAGGAGATATGTGTCATGAATCTGCTTTTTTAGAATTTATTCTTATTTTTTTCTCATTTTGTGTATTATTAATTTTTCAAGTGTATTATTTATTGTTAAATTACATTTGTAATTCATTAATTGAATTTTCAACATCTCTGCCATTTTGGGAGTTTTGTTCTTATTTTGGTTGCCACCATTGTGTGTGTATGTTTTTTAATTTACTTTTCCTTCATGGTAACAGTAATCCTGTTTATGGTTACTAGGCAGGTTTCCACCATATGCTGCATGTCACATGATGTGTGATGTCATCTTGCAGAGGGTATCTATATAGAACTGTCTGAGGTAGTGTGTCCAGTTTTTCAGATATTTCTCAAATAATGCTAATCTTTACTTAATGGTATTCTTTGCAGAACTCATTTTGTGATTTTTGATTTTTTTGACTTTGCTTTTGCCATCAGTTTTTCATTAACGGTTTTTAGGTTCAGACACCTGGTATTTGTACCCCTCTGGCATTTGTCCTTTTGCCTGCTTTTAAGACAACAATTTGTATTTGCTTCTAACAGCTTTTTTCAAATGCTAAAACACAAAAACTGACACTAAATACACAATACTCCAAAGCCATATTGATAACATGCTTTCCACAACCTTGAGACACAATTTCTTTACCAGAATTGATGCAGAATAGAAAGACATCCATTTAGTGGTGAAAGATGACATATATATTTACACAGGATCAGCAGAATACAAACTTTGACATGATGCATGGCATAGGAAGTGAGGAGAGATTTAACTTGGTTAATTAATTATCTATTTTCAGTTTGGCAATAACAGTAACTAATTTAATAATTTGGTAAGGCTCCTACTTTATTTACCTTGCCATTTTCTGTTGTGGGAGGGGGGTTTCTGGCGTTCAGTCACATTTCAAGGTAACTTGAAATACACTCGATTTAGGAAATAATAAAATTTAATGATAAACAGAAAGATTATAGAAATATGATAACTGCATTTATATATACTGTATATACATATACATGTAATTATCTCTAAGTTGGTATTATGTTGATATATCTACTAGGGGGTTCCCCCTTGCTCGCTTTGCTCGCCAACCCACCCAGCCTGCACCACGCACCAGCCACTTCACATCTCTGCCGCTCGCGTTGTGAAGAGGGGGCTGAACGCACCCCAAGGAGACACAGTCGCTCCTCTAAAACCCCCTCATAAACGGTGATACAATGGGAAACAAATACAGTTTTGTCTTGCCTCCTCTTTGCTCGATCAGCTGCTGGCATGGTGCTTTGAACATTTAAAAGCCTGTACAGCAGCTGTCTTACTCTTTGTCTTTTATTTCCGGCCCCAGGCGTGGTTAACTCTCTTGGCACAAAGTCTATCTCAAGGGACATGAGCTCTTGATATTTCTTTGTTTACAATTTAAAAACAGAATAAGAATCTGAAAATCTAACAGCATCACATTAAAGTTTAATAAACTTTGAAGAGAATGATACCAAACATATATATGTAGGTTTTAAAATAAGCCCGATTTAAAGCGTGACAAAAAATAAAAATGTCACATAAAATCATTGCACAACATCATTGCACTTTTAAGCTTAGGATTTTATACATGTAAAAAAAATCCTGTGGAATGAATGACTAGTAGACGATACGTGATCTTCACGTTAAGATCATGAAAGACAAATAAAAGAACCGCGAGACGAAAGAGAATGGGCAAAAAAAAAACAATCAGTAATGTAAATGGAAGCAGACACACACAGATGCAGGTGTCTCAGTGCACATCATTAAATGCACAAACCGTAGATTTACACAATAATGGAACGTACACTATGAGAATCTGTGGACCCGCAACAGTTAAAGCAACGACAAGTTTAATTTCACAGAAAACACAGTTCGGTCAGGTGTATATTTATGATGACGGAGAAATGATCACAACACGAGCAGCAGAGACACAAAGTAGAGAAAAGGACAGCGGCTGTAAAGGCTTTAAAAAGATCGAAGGGCAGCGCAACAGCAGCCCCCATACCGCTGCCCAGCGCGAGCGAACAGCATTCTACGTCTGGCGAGGAAGAGATGTAACCACACACGGGGCCGAAAATAAAGGACAAGTATTGTTTTTACAAAAATTTTTAAAGTAAAATTGAAAATAATGCATATGTAACAATTCCCAAGAAAATTAACAATCTCTTTAAATTGTATATTGCCTGCCTAAGATAAAGTCATCCCTGATGGAGGATCGCAGGAATCGTGGGAAAGAGGGGTCCTTTTATCGGATTAGCATTATTTTAGCTGTGGAATAGCCAAATGGGGGAGGCAGCTTGATGGCTGAGGTCTCCAGGACTTTAAACAAATCCAATTTATATTATGTGATATCATCTCATGTGAAATTCTACTCCGTATTTCTAACATTTTTATTTTTATACTGTATTGAGGAATTATTCTGTTCTGTGTATTATATTGTATTGTATTGACCCCCTTCTTTTTGACACCCACTGCATGCCCAGTCTACCTGGAAAGGGGTCTTTTTGAACTGCCTTTCCCAAGGTTTCTTCCATTTTTTCCCCACAAGGGTTTTTTTGGAGGTTTTCCTGGTCTTCTTAGAGAGTCAAGGCTGGAGGGGCTGTCAAGAGGCAGGGCCTGTTAAAGCCCATTGCGGCACTTCTTGTGTGATTTTGGGCTATACAAAAATAAATTGTATTGTATTGTATATCCGGTAAACCAAACACGGGGGTGGGCGAGCGAAGTGAGAGTTCTAATTTATCATTGCACCAATAAACAGTTTTTACAATATTAAGTCTTCCAATATGATTTATGATGTTGTGTGGAGTTATTGGTGCTCCAGATTCAAATGGAGGGTTGTTCTTGCATTGAAGTTCACTCTTTCTCTTTGCTTCATGACCCTTTGTTGGTGGTATTCTCTGATGCTGATTTCTCAACTTGCTTTCCTCAATTAAGCCCTTTGCCATTGTCATCGGGAAAAACCATTACTGTTTCTGGCACAAGAGTTTAAATGCTGAAGTTTCTTTCTTAAAGAGAAGGAAAGGTTTCAGAGAGAAGTCTAGAAGGTAATTTTGTGGAGAGAGACCCCGAGGCAGAATTCTCCAGTGAGAGTGTTTAGAGAATCTACCCAGATGGGATGAGTATAACTAGTTTATAAAGAAAGGTGTATTCTCTTGTGGATTAGAGTCAGTTCCAGTTACAAAATCAAAAAATCTCCTCATAGGCACGTTCTGCTGTCTAACAGAGTTGTCATTAATTGAATTACAGCTCTTCGTTCTTGCATGAGTTCATTTTGTGCCGTCTCGCTCATGAAGTCTCTGCACAGTATCTGATTTATACCTTTGCTATCAGATGAAGTACAGGCTGGCCCTGGTTTGATGAGTTCAATCATTTACTCTGGAATGCAAGTGAGGGAAGGCACAGCTGGATGTCTACTAAATCTGCCACCTTAACAGGCCTGGTGTGTTAGAATGGGCAATGCCCATTTTGTCATACAGTGCAAACAGCTCTATCTGTTTGAGAGGACAATAATGTTTTACAAGGAATTCAGAATGTAGGCACCCTACACTGTGTTCTCCAGTGTAACAGAATATATAGGACAATATGTATTTTAGTGTTGATCATTTATTATAATTATGTTACTATCATACTGTTCATTTATCATTTAGTCATTATGTTTAATGTGTTATTATTTTTGTTATGTTTATAATTTTTGATGTACAGTTTCTTCAAACGTCACTATGTTCCTTGTGTTTTTGAGGATGAAACTCAAAGAGGCGGGGCCACCCCTTGCATCATTGCGACTGCCCACAGCCTTTAAAGGCAAGCTGGGAAAATCAAGTCTCTAGTGGTTCATTTGAATTTGATTTTGAGTATATTATGAGCATTGCCATTTTGTTTCTTTAGCTGTTTTTTGATCATTTTTGATTCCGGTTTTGATTTCGGAGTAGTGTATTGAGACTTGTTCACCTTGGGATTGCTTTCAGTGAACTGATTTTGGCTCATTAGAGCCTTTTCTCGTATTTATCAATTTGAGAATAAGTCTCTTTTACTACAGATTCTTGTCTGTATAAATGCAAGAGTTTTTCAGGGTTCTACTTTTTATGAGGCATTCTGTGGTGTTTTAAGACTTTAAAGTATCTTTGAACTTTAAAAGCCCATTCTCCATTTTTGCAGCCAGATCAGACCCGAAGCCTCTAATTTGTGTAGGGTCAAGAATTCCTGGGTGAAAGCTATATAGGGTGGTCCAGATCTAATTATGCAATTTTCATTACACTATAACTTATTATTACATAGAAAATCACCCGAAAAATCCCGGATCATCAAGAAGTGTGCGAACTGACGACACTGAAGAATCATCTTCACGCCAAACTGGAATCGTCCCCACATAAATCAAAGTCATCCAGACGATCTGGATGTGCATAGTTAGATCTGGACCACCCTGTATATTTTGACCGGTCAATGGCAATTCTGGTGTGTTTTTGCGGGGCCTTTTGAAGCCCTCACTCATTTCTCTATTTGTGGTGCCAGAATCACAACAGCAAGATGTCTGTTGGGTGAGAGCACTGTGCAGAAGAGATTCATAAGGACATTAACCTTGGAATAAGTAACCAGCTTTTGGGATATGGAACATAACCTTTCTGATGGGGAAGAAGCCAAAGTGGGAGATTGATATATATTGGCAAGATCTCTTGGACCTCAAAGAAGACTTCTCCATCAGTACTGATCTCGCTGTTCCGTGTTCTGAAGGGTTTTACCACAGGTTAGGGTGTTGGCAGGTGTAGAGTATTGTAGTGTTAGTTTTTGTAATAATAGATGAGGGGGTCATCTCATTTCAACTTTAAGGTCCACATAAGAAAAAAATATATAGTCTTGTTAGCTCTAATATGTCCAACAACTATAAAATACTCAGATTTCTTAGATACATTTAATATGGCACTCAAAGCTATTATTTATTTTAGCTGGTAGACTTCAACTCAGATTTTTACGGAGACCAGGAGAAGAACTATCAGAATACCTTTAACCACAGGTCAATGAACAGCTAATCGTAGCATCAAATCTGAGGCCATATAATCTGTACAGAACCAAGTTACCAGCTGATCAACACTTGATGGTTACCTGACCCAGAATGTTAGAGTGTCTTCTGCACAACTGTAGATGACACATTGGGAAGGACAAAGTTTCCCAACATCAGCAATGCTTTTGTATGGGATGAATTCAAATCCATTTTGATCAGCCGCTCTTGTTCTTGACCTCATGTAACACCTCACTGATAATAAGCGATGCCTGCACAGCCTATCACTCCTCAGTACTGACTCACTAGCCTACCAGACACTACACCTTACCTAACACCACTTACCAACAGAGCATTACGCCTTCTTATGCGGCTCACATTTGGAGACGTCCCTCCCTGCAAGGACAGATGTGTCAATCTGTATTTACTTCAGTCACCCAAGATATGCAGGCAAAGTGTAGAAATTTAAAGCAAAGCAATATTTCTTAAAATTAAATAATAGCAAAAATAGAAATGAGTTAAATGATAGAAAAGGTAAACGAAGAATAGCAAAGTCTGAATGTAAAACCTACATCTTAAAATCAATCTGAATGTAATTCCCGCATCTCCAGCCTTGCTTCATGGTTAAAAGGTTTAAACGGTACATTTTGTAAAGATATGGAAGCTGAAGCATAGCACCCTCTGAAGGAGCTAGAAAGAGCTTGACTTCCAGACTGCCTGTCCTTACCAAGTGGATAGCTCTCTCTGATGTAATGGAGTCTCTTTCTCACCCACTCAATGGATAAATGAATAAAAACCTGAAATGACCTACAAAGAGTGCTTGTCATTTCTGTGACATTTAGGAGGGCTCCAGCAAACATTTATCTTTGTGCTGATTTTTTTTTTACTGAATTGCTTGAAAGGTTCTATACAATAAAAATTTCCTAATTTAAATATTGTGATTGTGGAAATCCGGTCAGGACAGGATTTGCAATCAGAGATGCCCACTGCAGGACAAGAGTTTAAGATGTCCTGGCAGATGCAACTCTTGTGACATTTCCAATGACACTAAGCTGCCACCAGCAGAGGGCAGTGATGCCTTTAAGCTAAGGTAGTTATGAATTAGCCAGCTTTCTGCCATGGTTTTCACTCTCTTTGCTTATTTATTTTGTTATTTTTTTTTTTACTATTTTTTGTCATTTTTCTATGTTTTTGTGAAGTTCTACAATTTCATATTCTGCTTTTTATATTGTGTTTTCTGGTTTTAGAATTGCTGTGCATTTGTTAAGCATGTTAATCTAGGTTACTGTCATTGTTCTTAGTACTAGGGTGTTGTACCGTGTTAGCCATTATGAATGTAGAGAAGAGCCAAGCAAAATGACACCTTTTATTGGCTAACTAAAAAGATTACAATATGCAAGCTTTTGAGGCAACATCTTAAATACATCTTGCCTGAAGAAGGGGCCTGAGTTGCCTCGAAAGCTTGCATATTGTAATCTTTTTAGTTAGCCAATAAAAGGTGTCATTTTGCTTGGCTCTTCTCTACTGTCATTGTTCTTGTATTCTTTATTTGAAACCCAAAGATGTGCGGACCCCTGACAATGCACCTAAGAAACTCTCCTCAGCCTCTGTAAGCTGTTCCTGCTTTTGTGGTTTGGCTCATTTTTGCATTTCTTGGTTTTGTAAGCTCTCTGCTTTTGATTATTCTGTTTTTTGATATATTCGCATGCAATGCGATAAGCACCTACTGTCTCTCCGTCTGCCTGTCTTTCCACATGAAACAACCCGACTTCCAGATGTTGGTGAAATCTGGCACACTTACTTTTGTCACGATATTTTACATTTTCATTGAGATATTTCAAATAGCATACACTGTACAAAGTTTTGAAAGTTCAAAATCTCCAATTGAAAAGCATTCCCAAATTTGTAAAGTCATCTATCTATCTTAAAAGCAAGAAACATTCTGTGAAATTTCAATTACAAATGACTCTTTTCGATTTATAATTTGACAGAGGTAATTTAACTTGTACATTTTGCATATTTTCATCATTTACTCGTCCAATAGCTGCTCCTGACAGCAATTTAGATCCTCAGTAAAAGTTAGTGACAGGATAGGTGTGCGTTGCACATCAGCTCGCTGCTCTTGCTGCTTGAGTTACATTAACATGTAAAAATTAAAAACAAAAAAAGTAATTTAGCTCATTTGACTAGAAATGAATGTCAGAGAAAAGGAATTATGTTAATGCCACATTATAAGCACAGAGGTTGCAAATAAGTACTTGATGTTTGCAGCATGTGAACGTCTAATTACAGCTGCATTATTTTCAGGTTAGATCACAATGATTCAGGATTTCTCTGACACAATAATTTATTAGTTTTAATGACATGATACTATTAAGTACTGTTAAAAAGTATGTATTTAATGTACTGTAGTCTACTAACACATGTAATTGCATTCTGTTATCACTATTGGTTTTCTGTATGACTCATTGTTACAAAAATATTTGAGAAACACAAATGTGATAACTAACTCTTTAAAGCAACTTAAACAAACTGAATATGTTGTAACGTTCCAATCAGTTAACTAAGTCAATGAATGTACCTGAATGCTACGCCATACATTCACACTGTTGCTTTTGTCTCTGGTTTTGATTTTTTTATTATGGGCTTGGCTTTTTCTTATCATAAGTTTGCCTCTTAGGTAGCGTTTTGTAACCTTAGTTATGTTTTACATTTACATGAAATTCTTCATTTATTAAAAATGATTGTTAATTTGGGAAAGGTGCTTTGCTGTTCCTCCTCCCTTTATGAATGTTTTAAGTTTGAGCCCCTTTTTGACTGTGCGGGGCACAAAGCCTGCTTCTTGAGTTCTGTGGGCCAAGCTTACTTAGTGAAGCTTACCGGTTACTTATCTGGCTTGCTTGCGGTGACTTTTAAGGCCTACTTTTGAGTTTCACAAGTCTACATATCGAAACAAAGGCAACTTAGCGAACAGATCAGTGTAGAGAAGGGGGTGAGTCGAGATACATGACTCCACAATACTAGAGGGACGTTTAATCATTATTGAATGGTGTTGGCTGACCCTTGCTAAATGAGAGAGTGTGGTCGGTAGAAGCAATATGCCTCTTAATCAGAGCTTTTGGTCTGGTAGCACTGACAGTGTTAGTACAGGGTTAAAGTAAGGTCAGTAGGAGACAGAGAGGCCAAGTCCAGTAGGTCACAATGGAGGCTTCATAGCAGATCTGGGGCTCCATTCTACAAATCAGTATGAACAGATAACTTGAGATAGGCCTGGCTCTTTAAAGAAGTGCTGGCATTCAGGACTCCAGTGACACCAGGGGCCAGTAGCTTTGTGAATTCCAGAAACCTGTCATAGACATCCATATGAAGGAAAAGTCGGGAGTAGCTTGTCGAAACACTAGAGGTCAGTGAATTGTTTTGTCAAGATCCTTGTTGATGTCTGCTACGGAAAAACACACGAGACCAGTTGCTTCTCCAAACTCCAAAGTCTTTACTCACTCATGTTTTCTTACAGTGCGAATCCTCCAATTGTCACAGGAGCAAATCAACAACCAATCCCCTCTGTGTATTTTAATGAACTAAAAAAAAATGGGCAAATATACATTTTTCCACTAACTCCTTTATTTTACAATGAAATTCATACACTGCTTAATAAGTGCGGCCTTCTTTTACAATATGGAAGTCATGATATTATGGATCTCATGTGGTCGGTGCATCACATACCAAGTAACCATGTAGCATCAGAGCGACATATCACAGAAAATAGTAACACTCTTCAAAGTTGGAGACATAAAATGGTAAAGTCCACGTATGACAACAATAACAGTAAAAATCTATACATATATAATGCCAACTTGATTCACTCACTAATTCATCAGAAAAACACCTTTTTCTATTTAGATAAAAAGCTTAAATTTAGCAGGATTGTACATCTAGGTCAGTAGGTAAGAAAGGACACACATCAACATTTAGGGGTAAAACCCCAATGCAACAGAAAAACTAAATACCCCAAATCTCAAAAACACGTTGACTGATTTGATTGGAAGTTGGTGATGTTATAAAAAAAAAAAAAAAAAAGGAAATTAGCTGACACGTTTTTTTTTATTTTTTAATCTCTCAATATTTGTCCCTAATAAAGCTGCAGCAGTTTTAAGGCACAGTCATTTTTCCACTTAGCACAGACACGCTGCTAGTTGAATGCCGCCAGCACAACACTTGCCAAAATGAAATGCACCATTTACATAGCTAATACATTGGATTGCATTTCATTTTGGCACAAATAATTCATAAGAATGACTTTTCACAAATCTTTTTATCAGATAATATCTCCATTGTCTGTATTGTACATTATACAGTGTGTTTAATGTTATACCAGACAGAAGACTCCTATCAAAACTGTTTCTGATAAAATGAGCTCTACCTGTATAAATGTATGACCGATACTTTGATTAACTGAGTCATAAAATACAGAACTCCCAAACTGCCTGTTATTTAATGTGTGTGTTCATACTTGGGTTAGCTGTAGTGGTCACTGCAGCTTGTGCAGCCAGAAAATTATGTAAAAACGGGGTCTTTTAAAGGTGTAATAAAAATATATATTTTTTTTTTCCTCATGGATGAATTCTACACAATCAATGACTGTTACAATTACTGTTTATTTGGACATTGTGTGATGAACAACAAAGCACTTTTGACCTATCACAGTAACTAATTTATTTTTATGCTAAAAAAGTGTTACCATTGTTTTAATGTTATGCAAACAACTATTACAGCAAAGACATTTTTTTCACTGGCTGTTTTACTGTTGGTGTACAACTTAAACAGACACATACACTCTTATACAAAATTTGCATTGTTTGGAAACGCCCCTTGATACAAAGTTACATCCTATGGCATATTAGCTATGAGCTTTGCTTAATACAAATTAATATTAAAAAGGATCATTTTGGATGTTTTCTATTATTTTTATAGAGTAAAGTGGAATAAATTTAAGAATTAATAAACAATAATACAGCATGGTGTCCAAAGTGTATTTTCAGGTTGTTTCCTTTTTGTTGTCTTTGAAACATTATTTCATATTTCATAGTAACTACAGGGAGATAAAATTGATGAGCCACAGCATGAAGTTATGGAAAAGAGTAGTGGAAGATAGGTTAGGAAGTGAGGTGATGATTAGTATGGTTTCATGCCAAGAAAGAGCACAACAGATGCAATGTTTGCTCTGAGGGTGTTGATGGAGAAGTATAGAGAAGGCCAGAAGGAGTTGCATTACGTCTTTGTGGACCTGGAGAAAGCACATGACAGGGTGCCTCGAGAGGAGCTGTGGTATTGTATGAGGAAGTTGGGAGGGGCAGAGAAGTATGTAAGAGTTGTACAGGATATGTACGAGGGAAGTGTGACAGTGGTGAGGTCTGCAGTAGGAGTGACAGATGCATTCAAGTTGGAGGTGGGATTACATCAGGGATCGGCTCTGAGCCCTTTCTTATTTGCAAAGGTGATGGACAGGCTGACAGACGAGATTAGACAAGAGTCCCTGTGGACTATGATGTTTGCTGATGACATTGTGATCTGTAGCGATAGGGAGCAGGTTGAGGAGACCTTGGAGAGGTGGAGATATGCTCTAGAGAGGAGAGGAATGAAGGTCAGTAGGAACAAGACAGAATACATGTGCGTAAATGAGTGGGAGGTCAGTGGAATGGTGAGGATGCAGGGAGTAGTGTTGGCGAAGGTGGATGAGTTTAAATACTTGGGATCAACAGTGCAGAGTAATGGGGAAGAGAGGTGAAAAAGAGAGTGCTGGCAGGGTGGAATAGGTGGAGAAGAGTGTTGAGAGTAATTTGTGACAGACGGATATCATCAAGAGTGAAAGGGAAGGTCTACAGGACGGTAGTGAGACCAGCTATGTTATATGGGTTGGAGACGGTGGCACTGACCAGAAAGCAGGAGACAGAGCTGGAGGTGGCAGAGTTAAAGATGCTAAGATTTGCACTGGGTGTGACGAGGATGGATAGGATTAGAAGTGAGTTCATTAGAGGGTCAGCTCAAGTTGGACAGTTGGGAGACAAAGTCAGAGAGGCGAGATTGCGTTGGTTTGGACATGTGCAGAGGAGAGATACTGGGTATATTGGGAGAAGGATGCTAAGGCTAGAGCTACCAGGGAAGAGGAAAAGAGGAAGGCCTAAGAGAAGGTTTATGGATGTGGTGAGAGAGGACATGCAGGTGATGGGTGTAACAGAACAAGATGCAGAGGACAGAAAGATATGGAAAAAGATGATCCGCTGTGGCAACCCCTAACAGGAGCAGCCAAAAGAAGAAGAAACATTATTTCATATATTGTGTAACTGTTTTATGTTTTAGTTTTCATTCTTTCTGTATTCTATTTATTACATGTTGTTTTGTTTCATTCTCTGCTTTTGTATTATGTCAGTTATTTAATTAATTGTTTTTTGTGGATAAGCCTTAAAGTGGAACCAAAGGGGGATGAGCCTCCAATGCTGTAACTGTGGGTCCTTCAGCCATTTATAAGTCTGCAAACCAGGCATGAGGGCACTTTGGCATTGACTCTCTTGAATGTTTCTCTGTAAATTCTGTTAGGATTATTCTGGGTTTATACTCTTCTTGATTCTATTTTGACTAAGATTACTAAGATTAGAAGGCTCGATTTTTTTCATATTGCATTTGTAGACATTTCTTTCTCATTTCTTGCTGTGTTGCTACTCTAGAATAAAATCTATAACAAATCTTTGTTTTTGTTTGTCTCTTTGAGGTCTCCACTGGTGTCCCCCCCCCCTCTTTTTCCCAGAATTGTGTTTATTGTGAGGATTATTTCAGATTATTTTAAATATTATTGTGCCTTTACTCCTTTGTGTTTGTGTGGACTAAAGCCAACTTGTAGTTTTGAGGGAAACCCCTATTTTGGCTACTAAGCCTCAGAGGTACCGCAGACTACATTTAGAGAAAATAAGCCTCATTGTGAACAGACATAAAACAGGTTCATATTTGCTCAAAATGTGCCCACATCAGGGTTATCATACTCAATCCTGGTAAGGCTGTCTTGTATGAGGGCCTTTGCTCTAGGTTTTCTTTAAGGAGAAGCTGTTTCATACCTTACATTTTTTTCTCCAAATACATTATTTTAACATGTTTTGTTAGACAGTAATTCCTAATTTTGTGTGTTATAATAATTCTGAGCCTTCTGGTTTAAACAAAAGTCAGTTTGAAATGTTTGTACATTTACAAATATAGGAAATGCATACCGCATATTGCTATTATAAATATATCACAGATATATTTATTTATTTGTGTAAAATTGGTTTAACTGTTACCTAGGAAGTGCAGTGGTTAGCACAGCTTCTTCGTAGATCTAATATCCAGGTTTCAAATCTTGTGCCTGCATGTTGTCAGTGTCTGTGTGGATTTCCTTCCAAATAATCAAAGGTTAGGATGATTCCATATTGGCCCTGTATGTATGTGTGTGTGTGTGTGAGTGAGTGGGCTCTGTAATGGTTTTATAACTAGTGCTAATGGAATAGGCTCCAGCCTTCTATACCCCTGAATTGGATAAATAAAAGTGTCATATATATATAGTTCCTAAAACATTTGCATCATATTATTAAAATAGTATGGCCTGGTTTGTAAATAAAGGAAAAAAGGAACCACTCTGAACAGACATGTGGGAATCCAGCACTGCATGTTAAAATGTTGCCCATCTCTGAACATGCAATAATTTAAAAAATACAGAAGAACCAAAGTCATAACAAATACCATTATATTTAGTAAACGGGGCGGCACGGTGGCGCAGTGGTAGCGCTGCTGCCTCGCAGTTAGGAGACCCCGGTTCACTTCCTGGGTCCTCCATGTGTGGAGTTTGCATGTTCTCCCCGTGTCTGCGTGGGTTTCCTCCGGGCGCTCCGGTTTCCTTCCACAGTCCAAAGACATGCAGGTTAGGTGGATTGGCAATTCTAAATTGGCCGTAGTGTGTGCTTGGTGTGTGGGTGTGTTTGTGTGTGTCCTGTGGTGGGTTGGCACCCTGCCCAGGATTGGTTCCTGCCTTGTGCCCTGTGTTGGCTGGGATTGGCTCCAGCAGACCCCCGTGACCCTGTGTTCGGATTCAGTGGGTTGGATAATGGATGGATTTAGTAAAGGTTTCACACGTCATCAGAAACTTGAATTGACCGGAAAACCAACAGTCATTAGCACCTTGAGGGGAAATATGTTGAACATGTCTGATATACACAGCATGATGGTTTTTGTTTTGATCAAAAGAAGATAAATAAAGCTGTGCTAGGCTCCCACCCATTACATCTACTCCAGGTGACAGCCACTTATGAAATTTGAACCCATACCCTTAAGCTTGGCTTGCTGGCTTTTGACACTGCTGTGGCACTTGTCATAGATTTTTATCTTTACTCTGTTAAAATCTTTATTTTTTTACCTGAGTAGTATGACATGCTGCGTCTCCCTTTTCATAGTCTGATTCGGCTTTGTGAGCAGTGGCTGATGGCCATACACCTGGCAGCAGCACAACATCACTGTGTTGGCACATGTGCTGTCCTGATATCTCCATGCCTTTTATGAAATATCCTGGGATTATAGCCTAAAAGGAAGAGCAAATTAAGAACCAGACACATTGATGGTTTAGATTGCAAGGGGAAAATATAGCATTAAACAAGGACTAAGGTAGATTTATAGGGTTTATAGTGTCATTAATTCCATGTGTATATGTTGTAGTACAGCGAAATTCCTATTTGCATGTGCTAATCCACATACAACATGTCACCACTCTCCAGTACCATTAATGGCGAGTATAACTGCTTCCGTTTTTTTTACTTTAAATATTCACATTTATTTATGAGGAAGGATGTCAATATTAAACTGCACTTTCATGCCAGCTGTAAATTATCATAACTTTATGATATTATTTCATTATGTGACATACTCTCATGGTACTGAATTTTTAAAAATATATCCATTCATCAGTTCTACTGATTTTATTCTATTCAAGGTCATACGGAAACATTAAAAATGTTAAACAAAATTAAATTCTAGACATTCTCCCATTTTTTGTTACTAATAATGACATAAAATCAAATACAACACCAACCACAGTTTCTGACTTGCCTGCAATTACATTTCTGGTTGGAATTAAGTTGACTTGAAAGTCAAATTCTCTTTTTTGCCTGCAGGATGTTGCATATAAGAACACTTATCTTTTATGGTTTACAGTTTTCTAAAGATTTTTTTGTTAAAAATTTGGCACTTTTTGTTATAATAAGGAACGTTTTAGTTAACGTGATAATAAGGGAAAGATGGCATGGTGACAGTCTCAGTCTGATTCCTGCCTGCATGCAGTGTGCATTTCCTTCAAGCCTGCTTCAGCATCCAGAAGATGAACCTGTCAGATCAACTGACATAGCAATTCTGCATTAGCCAGCTGTGTGTGACTGAGTGTGTGTGGGTACATGCTCTGTTATTGACCAGCATCCCACCCCAGGCTGGTTTGTGTCTTGTATTTGATCAGCTCTGCCTCTCCAGTCCTATAAGGTAAAAGACAGAGTCATTAAATAGAAGAATGGATATCATATAATGGACTGGTCAGCAACACTCATCAGAACAAATGTGATGTTATACATACTGCCATAATCGCTTTAATGCTTAAACGTTTTTGGCGGTATGTGAATGCAGTTCATGTTATGTTTTTCATGTGTGTGCTCTGTGAAAAGGCACTAATAACGCAGATTGACTGACTGTTCAAATGGGAAGATACTGACAAATTGGGTAAGGCGTTACATGTAGCTGTCCTTTTTCATTACTGTGAGACTGTCCCTTTTACCTATTCATCCATCTGTTTTTAAAACCTGCTTAAGCCACTTCTGGGCAGTTTCAGGTACAAAGCAGGGATTAACTGACTGGGTAAAATGTCAGTCTGTCCTTTTTTATTAAGTGACAATCATTCACTTAAACTTAAACACAAGTGTAGCCAAAGATGAACTCGCATCACATCTAGAACTGGATCCTGCCATGACCTTGAACTTGCTATAGCTGTGTACAGTATAAGCAGCATTGGAATAATAAAATTAGCATAATAATAATACTAATAATAATTGGTGGCAGTGTGATTTGCAATTCTTTATGTCTCCTGCCCTGGTCATTGTCTATGTGGAGTTTGCACATTCTCCCTTTGCCTGCTTGGATGCTTCTCTGCAGACACCAGTTTTCCTCCCACTTCCCAACAATCGTAATGAGGTTGTCAACTTTAAAATTGTAGAGTGTATGTGAATGTATCCTCTGATGGACTAGCATGCCTTCAAAAATTATCTCCTGATTTACACATGCTGTTAATGGTTAGACTCCCCATTCCCAAGCTCCTATAAGGGGAAAAATGTGTACCACAATAAAAAAAAAAGGATAAGAATTTTATGTGACAAAGAAGTATGCCATCAGTGTGCTACTTGCTATTGTTGTTGGGGCAGTCTCCGGTTTCCAGTGATCCTGTACTGCACAATCACGTTTAGCAAATAGCAAGATGAAAGTACAGATAGGACACTTACCATCTGTAGCAAGCGCTTTCAAAAGAACAATGAGGAGGCAGGTGCTGACAGAGAGAGCAATGCAAGTATGGAAGAAACTAGCAAGTCATGTTAAATAACACATTATTCACCTTCAGGATTATTCTTGATGAGATCTTCAGATTGGTCTGAGGGTAGCATACCTACATCCTTGATAGACTCTCAATTACTTATCTTACTTATGGCCTCATCTCTAGCATTTATGATCATTTGAAAAAGAAATGTCAAGAATGAACTCCATTACTGACACTATTCATGTTTAAACAGTATTAATCGTCCATCCAACATTCCCATTTACTGGAAAGCCAAGGAGCCTCCTATTCATGGACACTCTGTGGTAGGATGACTGTTCTTTCTTTTGTTCTGTAGCAAGTTCTCAGGTTGTTTATTCCACTTTTCCCATTGTCGCTTAAATAAGCTGGCTTGTCTTCTGCTTTTTTTTCCAACATAGAAAGAGTCTGTAGGCTGCTCTGCTCGTCTCCAAGTGCCGTCTCAGCATTTACAATATTCCAAGCCTGACTGCCCCCACCTTGAATGCGAACTGTTTCTGCAGAACTGTAACGCTTCCGTTTACATTTTCTGCACCACAGCTTAAAACAACCGTGGAGCAACACAATCGCTGTGATTATGAGGAGGATGCTGCTTGTCAGCCACACAACTGTAGCTAGATCCAATGTTCTGCTATTCAGCACCATGGCATCCTTGGCCAGAGTGTGGAAAATAGAACACTGATCCCTGGAAGGCTGGGATCCCTGGCAGGTGACGCAGAGAATGTAGTTGGTTGATGGGGTGAGCCTCTGTAGCTTTAAAGAACTGCGGCCCAGTGGCACAGCTTCCTCTCTGTGGAAATTTTGCCTTGAGAATCCTGACAATATGCTGTTCCAGTTTGGTCGGTACATTAGTCTGTACAAGTTTTCAGGACAGCTGTAAGGATCATGGGACCAGGATACAGATGCTGAGGTGAAGGAAATGTTCTTGATTTCCAGGTTCATCATTTGGATTGAAAAAAATCCTTAAAATGAAAGAGACACAATAAGAATAGTTAGGCAAAACTGGGTATTGTTAAAAAAGGAAAGATTGAGCTATTAGCATACAACTTGATTAACCATTACTAATGAGAAGTTAAAATGTACTGTAAGTTGTAAACCCTTAGAGTAAAAGAGGAGGCTCCAGAAGAGTGGAGAATAAGGTATCAAAGTAAGGATAATTACTAAAAGTAAGTAGCTCTGCTTTAGTGGAACACAGATCCAGAAATGAATGGTTAACTGATCCTGTCACTCTTGGGTGACAAGAAAGACTAACCCAAGAGTAAAAGGATCAGGAGACCCTTATTTTGAATATGTGCTGACAAAGTGTAACTCTACATTTTTCTGAACTTTCTACTTCCTTTTTGTAAAGAATTACAAGGCCATTCCACACAGTTAGTTGATAAATGGCACAGCCCTTTAAAAGGGCTCAGTGATGTAATGTGCACTGGAGGCATCGTGAAGCAGCACCAGCTAGTAGTGCACAGCAGTAGCTGATGGGCCTTTCAGACTTCTGCACAGAGCTGGATGGAAACAAAGTACATTTTGCAGATTTGAGTTTGCTTCATTATGCTTCGCCATAACATAAGCTGAACGTAACATGTATTCATTCAGGTGACACTATCTTTCACAGTAAAACCATGATTACAATATGTCTGTTACCTCCATCTGCATAGGTTTCTTTCCACTTCCCAAATACTGTATTTGCTTGTTTGGAAAAATGGATGAATGATTAGCAAATGGTGTTTGGTCTCTTTACCCATCCACTTTCTGAAAGTATTATTTTTCCTTCACAGGGTTGTATGTGGCCTGATGCTACCCTAGTTGCCTCTGGCACAAGGCAGGAACCAACTGTAGATGGCACAGCAGTCCTCACTGACCAACACAAGGCAAATCAACCTAACCTTCATGTCTTTGAGGTGTGGGAGAAAAACAGAACTGTCATTGTTAATTCAAGTATGATGAAATAATTAGAACATCAAGGAAATGTACTTAAACTAAAGTGTAAAATAGAGTACCAGGAGGAAATGCAATCAGACTCAAGTAGAACATACAAACTCCACAAAGACAGTGACCAGGACCAGTGCTGGGGGGTCGGTAAACAAAACCTTTAACTTTGACTCCAAAAGTTTGGAGTCACCCAGAAATGTTCATGTTTTTGATAGAAACAGATACCTTTCTATCAAAATACCATTAAATCGACATAAAATATAGCCAAGGTATTAATAGTGTGTGTAAGGGCTATTACTTTTTGAAATTACTAATTTTTCAAAAAATGTGTTCATGATTACCACAATAACATAACATTCCTAAAACTAATCTAATTCTGAATCTCAGTGAAATGATGCCATCCTGGCAACTTTGGGATGAGGCAGGAACGAGCCCTAGATGGGGTATCAGATCATCACAGACCCAATTTAGAATCACCAGATAACAGAACGTGTATGTCTTTCATGTGACAGATTCCTAAGAAACTGAAGATTTCATACAAAGGTGTCTATTGCTATCTTGAAAGAAGAGGGGGAGATGGATCCAACCAGGATAGAAAAGGATGGGTAAGTCCTAGACAGGCAACGGCACAAGAGATGGACATTAAAGTCTGTAGTTTGAGAAACAAACACCTTAAACGTCCTTGGTTGTCTTCTTCACTAAATATACACCAAACACCAGCGTCATCCACAACAGTGAAAAGACGATCCCGATGAAAAGATGATAAGCATAATACATGTTTCCAGTCATCTCCTGTCCAGTGTCTGTATTCTTTTTCCCCATTTTACAGTACGTTTTTCTTTTTATTCACCAGTTTCACATATGGCTTCTTCTTTGAAACTCTGCCTCTAAGCCCAGCATCCTGGAATCGTCTTTTTACTGTTGCAGATGACACTGGTATTTGGTGAATATTTAAAGAAGAAGTCAACCGAGGACCAGAAAGACATTTCTTTCTTACACTGAATAGACTGATATTCTTATCCTCTTATGCAGTTGTCCACCTCCACCTTTTCTTCTTTTTCTAAACTGGTTAGATTAAGTTCTCCCTCTTCTCTCAAGACAGCTATAGAAACATTTGTATGAAATCTGCACTTTCTTGGCAATCTGCCACATGGAATAGCCTTCATTCTGCAAAAAAGGAAAACAAAAAATAGACTGACATGTTTCTTGAGAAAGCTGTTTTATTTCTGCCATTTTATAATCCTGAACCAAAGCTTATGAAAGGCAGTACCTTGAAGTGTACCAAATAACAGGCTTCAGTGGTGCTAGTACAGCTCGAAGGATTTCTCTAATAACCAGTTATCACTAATTAAGGATAAGCAAAGGGAGTTTACCATTAGGATATTGAAGGAATCACTGCTGAAAATGGGGCTTTGCAGCGATATGTGAATAATAAATTAAAAATAAGTCATTTCATGCAATAATAGCTATTAAACACACTAGTAATGCCTTGGTTAAATCTTGAAATCAATTTAATTGTATCTGCGTGAAAAAGGTATACATTTCTATCAAAAACATGAACATTTCTGGGTGACCCCAAATGTTTGAAAGGTTGTGTAGTTGCTATATTAACTGAAAGCATACAACATACAATATACAAAGCATTTTAGCACTTCCAACGTGAATCATCAGGCTACTTTTTGGCACCCTAACCCGTTAAAGTTTGAGTTTAAACATTGCAGACATGCCATTCAGGCTTTATTGAAGAGGTTACAAACACTGAGTAACAGTAAACAAAAGACAAAATCTATAAAATGACAAAAGAGATTTTTTTTTTTTTTATCAAAAGGCTAGAAGAAAAAAATAGTTTATTTGAAATTGCATATGTGAAATTGGAAATTTTAAGTCATTATATTACAATTTACATTTAGTTGGAGATGGAGTTGGTAACCCAATAACTGCTTCCAACTCCACAGCACTGAGCAGGGCATGAGCTGACCCTGTGTCCCTGGAGCTGTGAAGCTGCAGAGTTGGCCATACTGCTTTAAACCAATGAGAGAATTAGAAGTGAGAACTCTGTAAATGAAGATCAGATGCAGCGTTTGATAATGGAACCTCATTGTTGCGTTTTGCCTTTATGAGTATTCTTTTGCTTAGTCATTTGTGCCTATATCCCCCTTCTCCTTGGATGCAATCACTTATTTTTCTTCTCAGTGCTCCCTCTCTACTGCCGTGGCGCCTTGCACTTTACCACAGCATGGATGCTGGAGACTGCTGTTAAGCTGCTGGTTGCCAAAGCAACAGAAAATGCAACCTGTTGACTGCGCACTTACTGCACATAGATGCACTCAGTTTAAGGAATATAAAAGCTAATACCGAATGTGTGGGACAGCTGCCTAGAGGCTAAGCATTCAAATAGTTCTGCTCCCATAATGCTGCTGATACTGTGAAATTACTGCATTAACCAATATCTTCTCTGGGATATCTTATAAAACATGTTTTTCTTTATAACTGTGCTGATAGATGACACTCTTTTTTGGGCGAGTTTCCACCCGAGGTTACTCCTAATCATTATCCATCCGTTTTTAAAGCTGCTTAATCTAATTCAGGCTCACATTTGCTTGAAATACAGAACACACATAAATGCAAAGTCCACTTTAGAGTCTCCCACTGACTTAACACACATCTTTGGGATATGGGAGGAAGATCTGAAAATGTTATGTCACAACTGTCACCTTCTTAGGGACTGGTCTCTGTCCTTCCCACAGATCTATCTGGATAGGCTGCAGACTGCCCCTATAACATTGATGTAGATTAAGCCAGTTTGTTAATGGATGAATAGATGAACAGATTCATTTCATCATGGACAAAACTGAGCTTGTTCTCAGAACACATTACACCTTTTGATCAAACTTTAGCCCTCACGCTCAGCACTTCAATATGATATGGAGACACAACTGACCAAACTCAATAAAAATAAACGTATGTAATCTGGCTGTTCTTTTTTAAGGACTGAAAGCTGATTTTTTATTTAAGCCCAGTGTCATATTGAAGGATTCCAGTTCAAGCAAAGATGGGAGCAATAAGGTGTGAAATCAAAGCTGTGCAGAGACTTATTTGAAAAGTGGGATTAAAAAATTCAGCTTTTTTAATTAAAATATTTTTCTTTACTGTACAGTTGAGGTCCCTTTTTTTATCAGTTGGAGCACAAGAATGTTAAAGTGACTTAATCAAGATCATGCTGCAAACCATGACAGTGATCTAAGTTGCTAACCTTCTAGCCAAAGTGTTATGTTTGGACCACAATGCATTGCCCAATGTTGCTATCGTATAGAGCCTTATACTATGTTGTAAAAAAAATACTTGGGATTAAAGTCTGTCTGTGCATCCAGCCACCCATGAACCTGATTAATCCAGTTCAGGGTATACTTCAATACAAGGCTGCAAGTCTACACACCTGAGCAAATGTGCCCTAAAAAGAGATACGTCCACAGATCATACATTAAACTGTTTGCACTTGAGAATTGCACACGTGTTCACAGTGCCGGTGCTAGGTTATTTTGCACCTTAGGCCAACCTTATTAGTGTACCAACTGACTGTTCGATAGCAAACCTGTGCAGCTGGTGATGCCAGCCCTGGGTGTTCCATAAACAAGCAAAAATTAATTCAGGATCATCACAATAACATAACATTTCAAACCGATTTATTCTAATTCTGGATCTCACTGGAATGATGCCATCCTTTCAACACTGGGGAGGAGGCAGGAACCAGTCCTAGATGGGGTATCAGATCATCACAGACCCAATTCAGAATTACCATATAATCTAACATGTACATCATTTCAGCTGGGAGAACAATTTACAGGAGCACAGAGAGAAAGTGGAAACTCCACACTGAATGAGACCTGGGGCAGGATTCAAATCTTGGACAATGGATATGCAGGGCAGCAGTGTGCCCTATACATATTCCTATCAATTTTAAAAATGCCATTAACAAAATATTTTCATGGCATTACAACAAAGGTAATAATGAGGGCTGCATTTTTTCTGCCTTTCTTGTACTGAAGGAAGTCTTTGCAATTTGAACATCATTTAGCTGTTGTTTTCAACTTAAAATCTATTTAGAATTGTTATCTGAATTACGCGTTGGCAGTGGCGACCAGCCACACTGTAAGATCCGTGGCTCTAGTCTCTGTGAAAATTCCGATCAGACCGCTGGCCGGTGTCGCTAACGTCCCTGCCCGAGTCTTTCATGGCCGTCACCTGAGCGCAATTTGATAGGTGCCATTGATTCCTAGTAATAATGCATTTTTAAAGTGATTTCATTTAGCTGTTGGATGGTTTCTTGTCGTAAATATGCTAACATGACACGTGAAGCGCAAGACAATGAAGAAAAGGCGGCTGTCGTTGTCTTCTTACCTCTCCCGTTAGACGGTAGACTCCAATTTGCCCTTAAGGGTGAAGAGCTCCAAGGCGGCTAAATTTCAGGCACGCCGGTGAACATTTTTACTGCATTAAAATGCGATGCTTGCTTTTCAACTCGTACAAACCTACATGCTTGTGCTCCTCCAGTGAGAGGCACCAGATCTCGCTGTTGTTGTGCGGTGGCGGAGGGAGACGGAGGCTGATGTGAGTGTCCAGCACCTGCTCAGAGTGACGTCACCGGCACGGCACCGAACTGAAAGGCGAGCGCGGGAGGCGCGTTCACTCAAACCGTCGTCGGCTGAGGCTCGGGAGTAAACTGGGGAGATACTGCAGAAATCTACCATAGATTGTTTTTCTCTAAGCAAAACATGGGGTCAGTTCACGTTGAAAGCAGTTCAAGTAAGATTTTATGTGGCATCAATTGTCGATTTCTTTCTCTAAATGAAAGCATATATTGTAATAATGGGATGTTGAAAACTTATTGCTAATGTGGTGCGACCCGAGTTGACGGGGCACGTGTCTCTTCACAAACATGAGTGACGTTCTAAACGTCCTTGGTTTTCACAGAGCTACAGTTTATATCCATGTATTTGAGGCTGCACTGGCAATATAAAGTTATATTTAACATTAATAATTGTCCATTGTGAGGGGCTGGCAGTGCTGAAGGAGTTGGGCAGCAGATCTGAAGGCTGCCGGTTAAGTTTTTGTCACTCACATGGACCGTGACCCTGACCAAGTCGTATAAATGGCCACAGACCCGCTTTGAACAATACATGGACAGAAATGTACCACTCTTTAATTAGCATTCACTAAAGAAAAGCGACACAATGAAAAATATTGTTGGTAATGGAACTGTTTAAGCCAATTATTTAAATTTTCCACTATTCCTTTCCACTTTCCTGCATTTTTATCACTCTTTAATTTTATATTGGTTTTTATCAGTATGCTGCTGCTGGAGTATGTGAATTTCCCCTTGTAATTATTAAAGCATCTATCTATCTATCTATCTATCTATCTATCTATCTATCTATCTATCTATCTATCTATCTATCAAGTTTGCCACCACATTACTAGTTCTGTGGTGCACTGAAAAGCTTATATTTTTATGTCGTTAAACCGGCTGAAACATCTGTGGATGTATGATCCATCTTACTTAATCACAGAGAAGGTCGTAAGAAACTTGTGCTTATTCTAGAAAAATAAGTTGAATGGCAGGAATAAATCTTGTACAGGGTGCTAGCACATCAGTATGGACTTCCCTTATTAGGCAAACTTTATGTAAGAGCAGAGGCAGCAAATCATTGTTTGATCTGAGTCATCCATTGCTACCAATTACTGCCACCAGGTAACCATCCATCACAACTGAAATGCCACCAGGAAACCTACCAACACAACTGAGACAACAATAAAGCCCATGACCAAAACTATATTCCTCAAGTGAAATGCTAAACCCCACTAAACTATCCCTTCCCTCATCAGGAAAATAATGATGAGAAAATAATCTGTCTAGTTCATCCTTCCCTATCAGCACTGGGAACATGGAAGGCTGGACCAAATATTGATGTGAAATTGCTCCACTAAGTATGCTTACTCATGCAGGACCATTCAAACATGAGAACGTGCCAGCTCCACAGAATCAGGGGCCAGGCTGAGATCTGTTCCTCCTTATTTCCTGGAATTGTGAAGCAGAAGTGTAGCTACTGCTTCCATGAAACATTGAAATTAAAAGGGTTTAAGATAAAATCCACATGTAACAAAAAATACTTGCTAGTTATGTTTCTGATTATAATAATAACACATTTTATTTATATAGTGAGTTTCCCATGCTCAAGTGGTGTTGGGTTGCATATTAGTTATACATGAAAATAAGCATTTCACTGTACACATGACAATAACCTGCAACTTGAAAAAATGAAATAAATTCCAATAACTGGCACTAAATTGAACATACTAGCACTGTCTGGCTTTACAGCTAATCTGTAATCATACAAACAATTCTATGCCATCAATGAAATACTGTAATTGCCTAATGACTCTGTTTAACATCTTGAATTAATGCTAGCAGGCATCTGAATAAAACAACTTTTGTTATACAGGGGAGTGTGTATTATAACTTGACAAACAATTCATAGCATCTTGAAGAAAGAACCAGACAGCACATGACCTGGATCACATTTCCCTTCTATCCATAAAGCCTTTGAGAGGAGCTAAGCTCAGCATTTACAGACATTTTAAACTTTGGTGTCCCTGTCTGTTGTACCAGCATACCTTAAGAACAACTTTACGCCTGAGTGAATGTCACCTAGTGGTAGCTCTGTGGCCCTTAAGCATCTTGAAACACTAATAATGACTCACTCCCAAAACTCTTTTCAGAACTGTCCAGACTAGACTGACATGAAGTTAGTTTCTACTTTATTATTTTGCTACATTTCTTTTTTTTTTCTTTTATATTATGCATTCTTGCTTTTGTTCTAATAATAAGCTGCTAAACCCGAAATACACTGGACCACCACAGCTGCTGACTTGCTCATCCCTGAGAACTTTTAATATATCAGCCCCACTTAAAACTCAGTGCTTTTAACGTCTGCATGTTCTCACAGCATCTGAAGAAGATGAGGGCCACAACTAATTAACTGCTACATTCATCTTTCTCACCTTTTATCAGAAGTCTCCTGGCAGGGTCTAATTGTGGATTTGTAGGATCCAAGATTCTTTAAAACAAACTAAGTGTAAAATTACTTGTGTCTTCATTGATTTGTGATGATGTGCTTATATTGTTGTTATTGTAGTTTTAAGGCAGCACTGTAACTGGAACGAGTTTTTCATGGTATATTTCCCAGCATTGAACTCACTACATCTGTAGAGTCCATTCTCAATGCTATATGCACGTCATACATCATGTGATTATCTGTTCAGTGAATAGTGCCATTTCTCTAGCCCTCCCTCGCTGGACCTACGTATGGCCCTTGAACACTTTGACATGTGAGACACGTATTTTAGTATGCTATTTCTTGAGGGAGGGCGGCACGCTGCTGCCTCGCAATTAGGAGACCTGGGTTCACTTCCTGGGTTCTCCCCATGTCTGTGTGGGTTTCATCCCACAGTCCAAAGACATGCAGGTTAGGTGCATTGCCGATTCTAAATTGTCCCTAGTTTGTGCTTGGTGTGTGTGTGTGTGCACTGGCGCCCTGCCCGGGGTTTGTTTCCTGCCTTGCATCCTGTGTTGGCTGGGTTTGGCTTCAGCAGACACCCACAACCCTGTAGTTAGGATGTAGCGGGTTGGATAATGGATGGATGGATTCCTTCTCTAAGATAGCAATGAAATATATTCAGCTACAACTGGATACTGGCTTGGTGGTGAATACAAGCAACAAAAGTTAATTTTTAACTGCCAAAGATCATCCAAGTTTCTGCCATTTTTATTCATATTTATTGTGTTGATGTTCTTCTACTGCTGATTTTGTATATTTTGATTTTGCATTATAATCTTGCAATGTCTGTACAGTGTCTTGTGATACAGTGTGCTGTTCATGTTACTAGATACTATTATATCAATCTTTTTTTATATAGCTTGCTTTCATTTTTGCAGAACAACAAAACTGTGACAGTGTAAGTGAAACTTGTTATCTCTAAATGGGAATTAAGTTTTGTTATGTATGATTTAAATCAATAACAAAAAAAAAAAAATCAGACAGAGAAAATGTTACCTTCTGTTTGTAGGACAAAGTGCCATTGGCTTATTTGCCACAGTACATGAGATGTCAACTGCAGCTCAATACCTGTGCTGTAGTCCCTCTTTACTGATGCTTAACAGCAAATATCTACCTCAGCCAAAGTCTGAGTTTCTCTTTGGAACTGCCACAGTAGCCTCTTTGGTATACAGCATCTAGATTTCCATTAGATAAGACAGGATCAACCGCACTTGAATGATATTTGTGGTGGTGTATCCTGGCTTAGAGATGTCTCAATTCGTTACTGTTTATCAGCTAGCTCAAAAGTGATCATGATTCAAACTTTATCAAACCTTATTGACAAAATGTTTTATATTATTAGCTAAAAGTTTTGGCTTATGTGCATACAAGAATCAAATAGCAAAATTTCCACTCCTTTCTTTATGGCCCAGAGTCACCATTAGCTCTCTGCATCAATGAAACCTTGAGATTAACTTCTGCTCCACAGGAGTACGCCATATTTCTTAGGGTTTGGCCTACAACACAGTAATGGAGCAATCCTCCTGCTTCAAAGTGGTAATCAATTACAGGATTTTTAGCAGCAAAAGACAGCATATAACAGAGTTTGGCTTGGATGTTGCATTGAGTAAAACCTAGATTATGGACAGCAAAGCGCAGAAGCAGGAGAAACCGCACATACAAGAAATACTTTCATGTTGCCAAAAGAGTTAACTTTCCTCTAACTTTCAGCATCTATCTATCTATCTATCTATCTATCTATCTATCTATCTATCTATCTATCTATCTATCTAT
>JANRMT010062808.1:44934036-44978562 GCA_026402145.1 Polypterus bichir lapradei
TATCTATCTATCTATCTATCTATCTATCTATCTATCTATCTATCTATGCTATAAGGTACTAACAAAGCCAAGAGAGAGTAATGCATTCCACGATAAAGAAGACTGAGCACACTCATTTTCATTTCATGTGTGTCAGTAAAACTTTTCCCAGTAAGCCTGAAGAGTGAAGACTTCAGATTCAAACATTGCCAGGGACACTACAGACACTGGACATACTTGAATAACTTTGCTTATTACTTTGGTTCTAGTGCAAATATTATTTTGTAATCTTGTAGTTAGGGTAAAGGCAGTGAACATATTAGCGTGTTTTTCTGGTTATTTTTATTACAGTAACTTAAAATAATAGCCTGTGTAAATGATGAATCTTTAGCTTTTATAAGTTTCTCCTCCTAAAATGAACAGGAAAATCAAACTTGCAACTTTTTCATTAATGCACAATGGCTGCTGGGACATAGTCATGCAGTACTTGTGCTAATTCTAGAAAAAGCAGTTGCATGTCAGGAATAAATCCTGTACAGGGTGCTAGTCCATCAGTATGGATTTCCCTTATCAGGCATGCTTTACATTAGAACATAAGTTTGCAAGTGATGGAAAACTATTGAGCATATTGAACAGAGGCAGCAGATGGGTATTTTGTCTGGGTCCTACCATCATCCACTGCAACAGGTCATTGCCGCCTTGCTGCCTGGTAACCATCCATTGCATTTGAAACACCACCAGGAATCCTACCAATGCAACTGAGACAATAGCAAAGCCCATAATTGAAACACCAAGCCCCAGTAAACTATCCCATCCCTCATAAGGAAAATATGTGATGATGAGAACAAAATCTGTCCAGTTCATCCTTCCTCATCAGCACTAGAAATATGGAAGGCAGGAAGCAAACGTTGTTGTGATGCAGCTTCAAACAGTGTGCGAAACTCCTAAACATGAGCTGTGACAAAAACAATGGCACAGTATTAACACCTTAGTTTTATGTTTACCCCCAGAAAATGAACCACACTGATTTTTTTTTTAAATTAATAAATAACTGTAACAGAAACATGTAAATACCAATGGTCAACATAAATACAGTAGAAAAGGAATGTCTAGTATTCACTGCTACATTGATGTAGAGTTAATATACGTCCTTCGTGTGATGTTATGAAACACTTACCAATGCACAGCATTGTAATCAGGATAGTAGAAGTGTGTTTCTTTGCACACTTTTCTTATATTTTTAATTGTTTGCACTTGTCAGTGCCTGATAAACCTGATCGACATGCCCTTTGTGTTATTCTAGCCTATCAGACAGCAGCAGAATACTGTTCCGAGTGTTATTCAGGCTTAACACTGTACATTGGATCATAATAGCTTATCCTGAGAAACACTGAGGCTTAACTGCTTTTAAACAGAATTCCGAGCCTGAGAAAGCCACAGGGTTAATACCAAGGATGTTAAAACATGCAGGAACTGAGAAACTTTTAAATCAATAAAAGATTTACCTGGCTAAAAGACTAGAACACTTATTAAAAGGCATACCCAAATTAAGGCATTAACTTTTGAAATTTTCCTTAAAAAGTATATTCATTTACATCAAAGTCATTAACAGCATATAAATGAATATATACAGAATCATACCTCGGTACCTTAAATCTTTGTATAGTCCAAGTAAAATTGACAAGATGCCGATGACCATTCCACTCCCAGGTTTCTCTTTACTTACAGGTTAAGTGTTCTCGAACACAGCAAAGGTACAGGGAGTGAGAAAGGTAGATGACTCTAAAAAATAATAAATTGGCGTTGGGCCTCCAGCATCAGCCCCATCCTCCTCACCTAAACAGTGAAAACACACACTCATACTAGAACATGTTGACTTTATCTTTTGCATTTTCTCACAGCCCAGTGTATGCTTTAGACATCATTATATGCAAGCTCAAGGTTGGTTCTCTGAGAGTCCGAGTTAGGTAAGCAGAAGTATAACATAAAAAAGATAAATTCCTGTTTCATTTTCCAACATTACCAGTATTCATAGCAATTCTGTTTTGCTTGACAAGACTTCAGAGTAAAAGCAAAAGGCCTCTTATCACTATTCAAAGTTCCTCCTGTACATGCACAGATATACATGAATACTGTACATCTGTCTTCTATTGTTCTTATACAATAAATGAAATTATATTTTACTACAGTGAGTGTGCTTAGGTTATTTGTTAAAAAGTCAGCTATAGCCATGTCTGAACCACAGGCAAAGAAAGTGTAGACTGATTTATGACTTGGCCATTTTGGTAAATAGCTGTTGACACCACTATGAGGTGACAACAGCATCACAGAATTAAAACTCATTCCGGCATATGACCGATATTTGTGAAAAACAAAAGCAAAGAGAACACAGTAAATAGAGACATTTCATCAGCAAAGATAAATCCAATGAGAAAGACATATTCTCCTTTGATTAGGAGATTGATTGTACCTGCCGTCCTCCATGGATTGAGATGATTAATCAAAGCGGTCGTTTCAAGTAACATTGCATAGAAAATGCTCTACACTAACATTGCAACACTGCAAACCTGAGCAAAATTGAAAATGAATTGATGGATGCTTGGACAGACAGACATTGTAAGCAGTAGTGTGGCAGAACTAGTTACTTAATCAGTTATACTGCTGGTCTTAACTTTTTAAATATCTCTTTTCAAGATAACATATACCCCTCCTTGAACCGTCACCTTATTGTGGTGGAGGGGTTTGCGTGTCCCAATGATCCTAGGAGCTATGTTGTCCGGGGCTTAATGCCCCTGGTAGGGCCACCCAAGGCAAACTGGTCCTAGGTGAGGGATGAGACAAAGAACGGTTCAACAAACCTCCAATGAAGAATAAAAACTGTGGACAACGTTTTCCCTTGCCCGGACGCGGGTCACCGGGTCCCCCCTCTGGAGCCAGGCCTGGGGGTGGGGCTCGATGGCGAGCGCCTGGTGGCCAGGTCTGCACCCATGGGGCTCGGCCGGGCACAGCCCGAAGAGGTAACGTGGGTCCTCCTTCCCATGGGCTCACCACCTATGGGAGGGGCCAAGGAGGTCAGGTGCAGTGTGAGTTGGGTGGTGGCCGGAGGCGGGGACCTTGGCGTTCTGATCCTCGGCTACAGAAACTGGCTCTTGGGACGTGGAATGTCACCTCTCTGAAGGGGAAGGAGCCTGAGCTAGTGCGTGAGGTTGAGAGGTTCCGGCTAGATATAGTCGGAATCACCTCGACGCACAGCTTTGACTCTGGAACCAATCTCCTTGAGAGGGGCTGGACTCTCTACCACTCCGGAGTTGCCCCCGGTGAGAGGCGCCGAGCAGGTGTGGGCATACTTACTGCCCCCCGACTTGGAGCCTGTGCGTTGGGGTTTACCCCGGTGGACGAGAGGGTGGCCTCCCTCCGCCTTCGGGTAGGGGGAAGGGTCCTGACTGTTGTTTGTGCGTATGCGCCGAACAGCAGTTTGGAGTATCCACCCTTTTTGGAGTCTCTGGAGGTGGTGCTAGAGGGCATACCTTCTGGGGATTCCCTCGTTTTGCTGGGAGACTTCAATGCCCACGTGGGCAATGACAGTGAGACCTGGAAGGGCGTGATTGGGAGGAATGGCCCCCCCGATCTGAACCTGAGTGGTGTTTTGTTATTGGACTTCTGTGCTCGCCACGGATTGTCCATAACGAACACCATGTTCAAGCATAAGGGTGTTCATATGTGCACTTGGCACCAGGACACCCTAGGCCTCAGTTCGATGATCGACTTTGTGGTTGTGTCGTCGGACTTGCGGCCGTATGTCTTGGACACTCAGGTGAAGAGAGGGGCGGAGCTGTCAACTGATCACCACCTGGTGGTGAGTTGGCTTCGATGGTGGGGGAAGATGCCGGTCAGACCTGGTAGGCCCAAACGTGTTGTGAGGGTCTGCTGGGAACGGCTGGCAGAGTCCCCTGTCAGAAGTAGCTTCAACTCCCACCTTCGGCAGAACTTCGACCACGTCCCGAGGGAGGTGGGGGACATTGAGTCCGAATGGGCCATGTTCCGTGCCTCTATTGTTGAGGCGGCTGACCGGAGCTGTGGCCGTAAGGTGGTCGGTGCCTGTCGCGGCGGCAATCCCCAAACCCGTTGGTGGACACCGGCGGTGAGGGATGCCGTCAAGCTGAAGAAGGACCTTTTTGTCCTGTGGGTCTCTGGAGGCAGCTGATAGATACCGGCAGGCCAAGCGGAAAGCGGCTTCGGTTGTTGCTGAGGCAAAAACTCGGGCATGGGAGGAGTTTGTAGAGGCCATGGAGAACGACTTTCGGACGGCTTCGAGGAGATTCTGGTCCACTGTCCGGCGTCTCAGGAAGGGGAAGCAGTACAGTGTCAACACCGTATATGGTGGGGATGGTGCGCTGCTGACCTCGATTCGGGACGTTGTGGGTCGGTGGGGGGAGTACTTCGAAGACCTCCTCAATCCCACTAACATGCCTTCCAATGAGGAAGCAGAGCCTGGGGACTCTGAGGTGGGCTCTCCCATCTCTGGGACTGAAGTCACCGAGGTGGTCAAAAAACTCCTTGGTGGCAGGGCCCCGGGGGTGGATGAGATACGCCCGGAGTTCCTTAAGGCTCTGGATGTTGTAGGACTGTCTTGGTTGACACGTCTCTGCAACATCGCATGGACATCGGGGACAGTGCCTCTGGATTGGCAGACTGGGGTGGTGGTCCCCCTTTTTAAAAAGGGGGACCGGAGGGTGTGTTCCAACTATAGAGGGATCACACTCCTCAGCCTCCCTGGAAAAGTCTATTCGGGGGTTCTGGAGAGGAGGGTCCGTCGGATAGTCGAACCTCAGATTCAGGAGGAACAGTGTGGTTTTCGTCCTGGTCGCGGAACAGTGGACCACCTCTACACCCTTAGCAGAGTCCTGGAGGGTGCATGGGAGTTTGCCCAACCAGTCTACATGTGCTTTGTGGACTTGGAAAAGGCGTTCGACCGTGTCCCTCGGGGAGTCCTGTGGGGGGTGCTCCGGGAGTATGGGGTACTGGACCCCCTGATAAGAGCTGTTCAGTCCCTGTACAACCGGTGTCAGAGCTTGGTCCGCATTGCCGGCAGTAAGTCGAGCCCGTTTCCAGTGAGAGTTGGACTCCGCCAGGGCTGCCCTTTGTCACCGATTCTGTTCATAACTTTTATGGACAGAATTTCTAGGCGCAGCCAGGGTGTTGAAGGGGTCCGGTTTGGTGGACTCAGGATTGGGTCACTGCTTTTTGCAGATGATGTTGTCCTGTTTGCTTCATCAGGCCGTGATCTTCAGCTCTCTCTGGAGCGGTTCGCAGTTGAGTGTGAAGCGGCTGGGATGAGAATCAGCACCTCCAAATCCGAGACCATGGTCCTCAGCCGGAAAAGGGTGGAGTGCCCTCTCAGGGTTGGGGGCGAGATCCTGCCCCAAGTGGAGGAGTTTAAGTATCTCAGGGTCTTGTTCACGAGTGAGGGAAGAATGGATCGTGAGATCGACAGGCGGATCGGTGCGGCATCCGCAGTGATGCGGGCTCTGCATCGGTCTGTCGTGGTGAAAAAAGAGCTGAGCCGTAAGGCAAAGCTCTCAATTTACCAGTCGATCTACGTTCCTACCCTCACCTATGGTCATGAGCTATGGGTAGTGACCGAAAGAACGAGATCGCGAATACAAGCGGCTGAAATGAGTTTCCTCCGCAGGGTGTCTGGGCTTTCCCTTAAAGATAGGGTGAGGAGCTCAGTCATCCGGGAGGGACTCAGAGTAGAGCCGCTGCTCCTCCGCATCGAGAGGAGTCAGATGAGGTGGCTCGGGCATCTGATCAGGATGCCTCCTGGACGCCTCCCTGGTGAGGTGTTCCAGGCACGTCCAACCGGGAGGAGGCCCCGGGGAAGACCCAGGACACGCTGGAGGGACTATGTCTCCCGGCTGGCCTGGGAACGCCTTGGGATTCTCCCGGAAGAGCTGGAAGAAGTTGCCGGGGAGAGGGAAGTCTGGGCTTCTCTCCTTAAGCTGCTACCCCCGCGACCCAACCTCGGATAAGCGGAAGAGGATGGATGGATGGATGGATGGAAGATAACATATAGAATTTTGTGTCAATAGATTGAAATCTGCTGGCCTATGAAAGTCATACTTCTTCCTACCAAAAGGACACTTGATGCGTGGGGGCTATGTTTATTTTAGCAGTTCTCATTGTATTGAGAATCTTTGCTGCTCTGCACAACACTTTGTCAGAGAGACAGAATATAAGTTTCTGGGAAAACTAGATAAGCAAGTTAATTTCTCTTATTTGATTGATTGATTTGTGTGACTCCTTATTGTATTTGACTTTTCACATGATTACATTGCTGAGAGTGCTAAACAGACCATCAAATGGAAATACCCCATTTTGTATCAAATATGGTAATTTGTTTCAGGGGAATTAAAACAGAGGCACATTATATTTTAATAAGGTTCACATTGAGAGCCATGGAGTAGATTTTTGAGCCACATTTTTAAACGTTTCCTTCTATTCTCATTCTGAAGATAGTAAAGTTTGATGTCAAGTTCTGCTCTTCATGCCCTTTTATAACTCTAGCCACTTCAATGTCATTATCAATACAGAGACGGATTGTACTCGCCTTCAGTATACTTTCTGAGACTGTGGTTATTTTTGCTTTACAGTAATTACTTTTGTGGTGTTATTATTTATCTCTGTTTTTTCGTTCTTTCCATTACTGACCATTGTCAGAGTTGCCACTTCCTTTTACATGCAGTACTTTGAAAGCACTGTAAATTAAATGGATGAATACTGCAGTTAACAATTTATATACTGTATACAGTAGTAGGACACAGCATCCAGTCCCAGCTTTTAATTAATGCTGTTACCTATTGTTTGGCAGGAATTCAAAACTATTATGAGAGAGAGACACAGATAGCCATCTTCGTCAACAAGGATTTCAGACAGAGAGAACCTTTAAAACAGGAAACTATGATTAAATATACAGCATCTATCTGACAATAAATGTAATAAGTGTCTCTTTTGCTTTTGTTGCACCGACTCTTTCACATATTCTTGTTTTAGCTTATAGGCCACAATAAACCAAACACCTCAGCCTACAACACTTTATTTGAACTAATTTTGAGTATAATACTGTATTTCACAGAATGTTTAATGAGCATAAATTCACAGACTTTTGAGTTTTATTTGCCTTTAGCACTCTTAAGAGCATACTGCTTTTGTGAATGGTCATTTTTGCATGTAAATGTGCACGTGTAGGTATATTTGTGCACAGTATATGCTATATAATAGTTACAGCAGTAAACTTTACTGTCAGTAAAGTTGATGTTGTGTTTCATTCTAAAGTAGCATGTTGGTGTAATGATTTATGAAATTGCATTTTTCATGCTAGGTTGAAAATGTTTCTAATGTTTCTACTGAATGCTGTAAATTTAAGCATACTCACGTAGTATTCATAATGTAGTTAAAAAGTACAGAAATGTCTATCAGAAAAGGCATCTAAGGGATATCTAGACTGAACATGACCTTAACCCTCAGGCTTGTAATGAATAAGGAAGTGATAAGGTGTAAAGAGTATACATTACCCTGTTAAATTCCATCTGTTGATCAGTGGTACCTCTACATTAAAGATAAGTGGAGCACTGCCCTTCCATCCCCTAATCAAATGGCATTGTGCAAAACATACAAATTGTAAACTCACATAGGTAATTGTATTATTAAAATATTTGTAACAACTTGGTCATCATACTCAAAGTTTTCCAATTTTCCATGATATGATCAGTGCAACTTTTTATCTGGAAAAATATTTCTTTGTTGTCTATGTGAATTTTGTTTTTATCTGGTGCTCCTAGCCTGTTTCCAGGTTGCTGGGACAGGGCTTTCAGCTCTGCAGTGTTCTCGACATGCGTTTGCTTGTTCATGTGCATATACAACTTTAACCTTTCAGTTCTGTTGTGGGGCTTGAATGCTGCAGCCTTTATAAGTGACCCATTGGTTTACATTATTTTTCTTTGTGACACAATTTAAAATGTATGTGATCTTTTATATCTTGCTCTTTTGAGGCATTTGTCATCATTATCAACGTGAATCAAATCAACTACTTATATACTGTACAATTTAGCACTTTCCCCCTGAACAAAAATTGGAAATTTTATGAATTCTCATTTTCTAGTGTTGAGTTTTTAACGTTGAAATATTGTTTAATACTGTCATTTGGTGGTTGTGCAGTATGACAATACATGGATCAATCTTCATTTTGTGTGACTTTTATGATTTTATTTGTCTGACATTTTAGGTGCCGGTAGCCTAATACATTGCACCCTCATACCAGATTTACTAGAGGGTGTTTTAATTTTTTTGGCTACACTTCAACACTGCTGGTGCCACTCTGATATTCTATGCAGCTCCAATGATCTCTTCTCTGCCATTTCCACTGCATACACATTCATGTCACTGTCTCCACCTCGCACTAATTAATCCCAAGACTGAAGAGTCCTGCATGCATAGGCCAATGGATTAAAGCAGAGAAGCAGCTCTTCTATGTACTGCCCTTTTAAGGGCTAGATAATCTCTTTCTCTGTCTCTCTGTGTCACACACACACACACACTCACCTCATTCCTGGCTTCTCAGGATGGCTAGGTTGTTTGGTAGCATGTTTGATCTAGGTCTTTGTTGTCCCTCTAGGACTGTAATTCTAAAAATGGCACTGTTGTGACCACAGCTTTCCCCATTGTTAGATGTGGGACATAATTTTTTTTAAAACTCCTGTTTCTATTGATTGACTAGGAGTTTACCTTTAACATTAGAGACACACCTGGATGGGATCCCAGTTCAGCAGAGGACACAATTACATATGCACTGAATTATCCTAGGCCAGTTTAATGTGTGCAATATGCATCCAGTAAATTCTTTAATTTGTCACTTCATGAATAAAATGGTCTTTAAAAAGTTTAAATAACCGTTGGTTAGAATAATAAATTGTCTGTAGGTGTAAAATGTTTCAAGAATTGTACACTTTAAATCCATTAGTTCAAGAATTACCTCTTTCAAACTGCTGCCTGTTTTTATAAAGAGGTGGTTTTTGGATTAGCTAGTCATTGTTTAAAGGAGCACAGTGGGCTAAAACCCTTTGTCCAGATATGTCATTGTGGAGTTTGCACATTCTTCCCTTGTGTATGTAGATTTTCCTCCCATATCTCCAATGACCTAAAATTTAGATTAGTTGGTAGTTCCAGATTTGCCTGGTGATAAACTGGCACCCTGTTTAAGACCATTTCCTCCCATGTGCCCAATGCTGCCAAAATATACTCCAGCCTTTGTGACCCTGAGTTGCATTAAGCTCTTTTAAGTTCTATGTTCTTTTATGTTATGTAGTTATTTTTTAATGATGCCACAAATTGGGAGTTCACTATTTCATGCCATGCCAAATATATACTGTATGTCTACATAATGTATAAAGTACTATGTCATTTTATGAACTAATAGCATTAATTGTGAACTTTAACAGTTGTTTTGCAATACATATTTTTACTTGTGTCTAATCATGTTTTTTTTTTCAAGACATGTTCATGGAGATATTGGGACCACTTACCTATTAGCTAATCAAACAAGCTTCATAGACTGAATGGTGTCCTCTTGTTTGGCATATTTTTTATGTTCTTATATTTTCACATCCTCACACTCTTCCATATTTCCTACAAGACCTGTATTTCTAAAGTATTTGTCAGCACTGGAAGAAATACAGTATCTACCGGTTGCCAGGAAACTGGATTGCAAAAATTCTGCCTGCTCTCTCCTTGGAGCTCCTGGCCTGCAATCAATAAGCTGTACGATGACTCACTACTTTATAGCTGGCCATCCTTTTGTCAGGGACATTTGCAGCTTCTCTATTTGGAAAGCAGCATGGTGTGCCACAACAAAAGGCTGTACAAATTTCAGAAATATGAGCTTGCAACTGGGAATTACTCTTTTTTGTATGTGAAAAAGGTGGATTTTGGTATGACAATAGCAGTTGCAGAGTAGCTCAGAGTGCAGTGTTTACGATAAATTGGTAGCCAAGGTCATTGACAGATCATTTGTTGTAATCATTAACTGTTAACATAATGCCACACCTTTACTGGATTGTGTAATTCTACTGCTGGGTACAAAGCTCTGTCACTGTGGCTGCCTATGCTGTTTTCCAGCTCTTTGTAACCTCAAGCAATGGGCTTAATCCTTTTGAGAAAGTTTTAAATTCAGGGCAGGAATGTATCATACATGCAATAGCTTGTGTGGCTGAGCCCCAGCTTGCCTGAGATGAAGGGCTTTCTGTAGAAAGTTTCAATATTCTACCAGAATTCTTGTTCCTTTGGTTTTCCACTGCAATCTAAACCCCTGTCAATCTACATATCCTAAGTTTCCTCATTATAAATGAGTTGTTTACAGTTCCGGAATGACTTCCTGTCTGTTGCTACCTGTGTTTGTTCTAACTTCCCATTTGTGAAAGTCTGAAGTACAGCTCAGTTCATTTCCTGTCTAATGTCTGGGTATATACTGACAACCATCAGTTCGCCTACAGGAGGAACAGATCGACAGAGGATGCCGTCTCAATAGTACTTCACACAGCCCTGACTCATCTGCAGTGCCCTAACACTTATGTTAGGATGCTATTCGCCAATTTTAGTTCAGGGTTTAACACTGTAATCCCAGACAAGATGGTACAAAATCTTCATAATCTAGGTCTATCCACATCATTGTGTCTCTGGATCAGGGACTTTCTCACCAACAGGCCTCGGGTGGTTAGAATTGAAGATCGTACATCAGCCACAATGGTTCTGAACACAGGAACTCCACAGGGTTGTGTGCTCAGCCCTGCACTCTTCACATTATTTACGCACGATTGCTCTGCCATCCATGCCACAAATATGGTTGTGAAGTTTGCGGATTATACGACCGCGGTGGGTCTCATATCAGACAATGATGAGACTCACTACAGAGACGAGATACAACACCTAGCACTATGGTGCTCAGCCAACAACCTCATCTTGAACACCAGCAAGACCAAAGAGGGCATTGTGGACTATAGGAGGTCCAGAAGAACAGAACATGCTCCTGTATTCATACATGAGGAGGCTGTAATGCATGTGGACAATATCAAGTTCTTGGGTATCCACATCACATCGGATCTGACCTGGTCTTTGAACACATCTCACCTGGTAAAGAAGGCCCAACAAAGACTCTTCTTCCTCAGGAAGATGAGACGTGCTGGATTCTTCTCTCAGCTGCTCACAAACTTCTACAGATCCGCTGTAGAAAGCATTCTCTGTCACAGTATGACAGTGTGGTACGGCAGCTGCACAGGACAGGAAGGAAATGGCACGGGTGGTGAGAACAGCACAAGGGATCGTGGGAAGTCCTCGCCTAGACCTGGACTCTGTATATGCTGGAAGGTTGCAGTAGAGGGCCAAATGTATAGCTGCGGATCTCAACCATCCGGGAAATGGACTGTTTGTACCACTGCCTTCTGGAAAGCGGTACAGAAACATAAAAATACGCACCAGCAGACTGAAAGACAGCTTTTTCCCCAGAGCTGTGAAGTCCATCTGCCCCTGCTGATACACACAAATACATCTAAATCTACCCTTAACCTGCCCCCCTGAAGACATGCACATGCACTTTCCCTCATAATCAAACACACACACTCATATTCCTCCCCTGCAGACCCACACACACAGATCACTGGTCTCTGCAGGCGTACTACCTCAGGAAAAGTCTGGACTTGATGTTTTATTGCTGCTGTCTTTTATATTTATTATGTTTATTTTATTATTTATAGAGTATTGTGTATTTTAAGTATTCTGCCTTTAAGCCAAGTCCTAGCAAAAAAAAAATGGTTATGTGTATGCATAATGATAATAAAGAATTCTATTCTATTCTATATCTGACAGGATTGTATAATTGGAAGTGCAGGTGATGTCATGCTTTATGTTATGTTTGTAGCACTCTGAACACTACCAAGACAAAGGACTGGCACCCTCTCCAGAGTCGTTCCTGACTTGTGCCTGGTGCTGCTGTGATCCAGCTCCCCACTAAAGTTCTGCATGGGGCCAGATACCTGCAAAAATGAGGGCATTGGCAGTATTGTGCAGGTTGAGGTGTGTCACAGAATTTTAAAAATGAAGATGGGCAAAAATTATATAATACAATAATGATGCATTGTTATTTTCTGTAATGCCTTTTTTCTCTCTTCTCTCTCTGATACTGCAGTGAGCAAATTTTACATAAGGCTGGCTTCTTACTGTGTCAGTGGGGTGGAGTTTAAAGGCATTCCTTTCATTCTGTTCTCCAATATGAAGGCCACTTCCATATTTTGCCAGGCACTTCAATATAAAAACACCCTAATGCCATCACGAAATGAAGGCAACATTAGCTACTGGGAAATATGGAATATGTAAAAGTTTAATATTTTGTTTGTGGAAAAGTGAAATGTTACCCTATAGACTGACTATTGACTGAAAAATCAAGAACTTCAATACTGCATGGACAGGCAATGTTAAACAATATATAAAAAGTTCTTTCTCAATCAATAAACAGTACTCACTGGAACCCAACCTCTCAACTCTGACAAATGCAGGTGACGGTTTTAAATTCAAGCCATATTTTTATGTTGCATTTGGGAGAATATTAACTAAATAAGCACAAAAACAATCATATATTCTGTGACAGATTTATTTATTTACACTTTTTTATTATCACATTTCATAGCCATTTTATTTATTTTCATATTTATTATATTTTTTCCAAAATATTCCTCCAGACATTCTGCTATTGTAAAATAATAGATGAAAACAGAAATAATATTTGTGTACTGTTTACAACTGTTACTAATTTAAAAAATAGTAATTCTAAAATATAATGCAAAATACCTATAGACACTAGCAGTGCAGACTTTATGGACTTCTTCTTTAACAATAGAATATTCAAGATTCCACTGTCACCTTAAAAAATATTACTTTGGTAATCCCTGTCTTGCCATTACATACACCACTTTATTAATTTTAATTTGATAACAGTAAAAGAGGCCATAACTTTAATTTCTAAAATGAAATTTACTAACTACCCCTTAGACCCAGTGCCAGCAAAACTATAGAAGAGCTCAATGGCTTTTCTGGTAGTACCCGTTCTTAACTATTATCAGTAGTTCATTACTGAATGGCTCTGTTTATGAGGCACAAAGTGTGAATTATCAGACTATTATTTAAAAAATCCCACATAGACCCAGATATGCCAAACAATTATAGACCGAATTCAATTTCAGTTTCTTTCCAAAATACATGAAAAAGTACTGGCCACACAGTTCCAACCTTATAATTCTATTTAATTCTATTCTATTCACCTTACAAATCACAAGTGTTTTGAGAAATTCCAGTCTGGTTTTCACACCATTCACAGTACAGAAATGGCACTAACCTGTGTTGTAAATGACATTCCAATAACCTCTGATGATATAAAGTCAACAGTAATTATGCTGTTAGCATTTGACACCATTGATCATTCTTAAGAAAGTTGAAAAAATGTTAAAAATGATGGATACTAAAACATTATTCATTTATTTATTTTTAGTAGGATTGACTACAGCAATACATTATTCACAGGGTGTATTTTCAGCTTTCAATTGATTCAAAATGCTGCAGCAAGAATAATTACAAGAACTAGAATGTGCAACCACATCACTCCTGTTCTGGCTTCCAGTTAAACCTAGGGCTGATTTCAAAATCGTCCTCCTTATATTTAAAGCCTTAATGGCCTAGGCCTTTCTTACTTATCTGACCATATCATTACTTACAAGCCAGAGCGCAAATTAAGATCTTATGATTTTGACCTAATAAAATCTTCAGGGATTGAGAGGTCAGCCCTTAGTTACAGGGTCCCACAGCTGTAGAATGATCTGCCTGCTTTTATAAGAGGTACTCGTCAATCACAGCTTTTAAATCCAGACTGAAGACTTACTGCTTCAGTACAGCATATCCTAACTAGAGCCACTGATTAGCTGTGCATATTGGATCCCTGTTTGTTACTCATTTGTACAAAAATATAAGCTTTACAATAATTCTGCATAGTTAGTAAATTTCATCTATTATCTGTCTTCTCAGTATTTTGCTGATTACCCTTGGTAACTCTTGAAAGAAATGTTATGGTACAGTATGAAACCTAATTGTTATTTTTTGACTAGATTTGATTTGATTTGAGCAAGAATCTCACAATCATCTTTCTTCAAAAATCTAGCAATTTCAGTCATACCTTTTGAATTCTTTGGTAACTTCCCTATATGCAACAGATAATTTTTGTAATGGGTCTAAAACCTTTTCATTGTCATTTGAGCCTAAAAGAACCCCTTTGCCAGTAATTTTGAATACCTGCATGGTGTAAATATGATGCATAGCTACATTGTAGGAAATCATGATAGAGTTCTTACTTCCAAAAAATCTGACCATCAGTCCCCTTTGCCCTTTTTCTCTTTTGAATGATATTTGCTTGAAATTCTTGTTTTAAAGTCTGTAATTAATAATTTAATTTGTGCACTTAACCATAAATAATCACTCGACTTGGAACAATTCTCTTGCATAGCCTCCAACCATGTCTCAAAGGGAATCATGGGGGTGTGATATAGCAAATGTAGCAAGTGGACTGCTCCAAATATTCTCACCAACTTGTGTTTAGTTTCAAAATCATTGGTGTATATTCTTATCATGTTGTTGTTATAGTAGATTCACCTTCCATATAATTGTTATACATTAATGATTTTTTTGATTGGCAACTTTGATCATGAGTCTGAGACAGGGTGTCATTTTTATAAATACAAAGACATAAGAACATATTTCACTTACCTGATGGTGGATAGGTATAATGTAAAAAACTGAATATTTCAGGAAAGCCAAGGTCTCCTCTTCCACTACATTCCATGCACCATTGATCTCATTTGATTGCAATGCAATATTTGTTTTCCTTCACCATAGAACTATAACTCCTTTTGGTAACATCAAATATTGTCCTATTGTAATGCATAGAATTAATTTAATAATTATGCAATGAGGATGGATGTGTAAGTCGCAGGCATTTCTCATTCTTTATTTGAATCTGTAGAAAAATCAGAACTTGGATTTTTAATGTAAATGCAAATTTGCAAATAGTTCACTTCATGCTCCCACTTTACTGTACTGCTCATTTGAATGACTTATGCCATTCCAACAGTCATTACATGATAGGTAAGGATCTGTCCCTGTGAGACTAAATCTTTTTTTTTTCCAGTTACAGCTCTTATCATTTATCCCCATGGTTGATCTCCTTTACTTACTCATTCATTTTTCCTTACCTCAGCATATGAGCATATTTTTGTTTGTTTGCACAAGCTATTTTAATCACAGCACACCACATAGCTGTTCACTCATCAGGACATCTTATAATAGACATTATAGGAAACTGCAAGACTTTTAACAATCATTATTTTATAAGGGCTTAGCCCAGATTCTCCTTATATGCAGAAGGACACGAGGAAGCATCTCTGTCCATTTCTTGCCAGTCTCTAGAATACATTTTGAGACTGGGTCTGATTTGATATTTTTTCCCTTTCCAAAAATCCACTGCTTTGAGGATGGTTGTGAATTTGGAATGTCTGCTTAATATGTAACATCTGGCACACTTTGATAATTGTACAAATAAAATGTTCCCTGGTCTGAATTAATTTACAGAGGAATACTCCATAATCGAAAGATTTTTAGCTACTGATTCCACAGCAGCATCTGCATGAATAGGCTACAGGTCTTATAGTAAATTTGTCCACTGTGACCAAACAAGCCATTAACCTTTGGTAGAGAACCAGAGTAGTCAAACATTATATGTCCCACCTGAGCTGCAAACCATCTTTGATTCAAACTTTCATTGGACTTCCAGTATTTATTTGTTGAAAGTGAATATATCGTTGGCAAATGTTTCTGTGTCTCTGCTCATTCCCTGCATGGGCAGATTTTCTGTGAGCTAAGATCTCCTTAGACTTGGATGACCTGACTTATGTTTTTCTGAAACCAGAACCTGTCTGATCAATGACCATACAATTTCGGGTTGGCTTATGGTTTATTCTGAACCCAATGCCAGCCTGATTTATATTGCAGCTTGCATTTCTTAAGTTTTCTTCTTCACTTTTTTAATTCCTCTTGCCTTTACCCTGCTGGGTATGATGTTAAATTACATCCGGCCCTGCCATCAGTCCTACAACTTGCAGGGAAATCATGGAGGTTGGCTGCAGGATTGGCACTCCAGCCACCATAAAAAAAACTTCACATAGCTATAAGACGACAGAAAGGAGTCCTTTTTACTCTCTGCAGGAGTAGCTTTGCTGTAGCCACCCATAGGAAGGCTGCTTGCATCATGAAGGGGATGGGAGAAAGCCCTCTAGAGCCCCATTCCCAGAAGAGTCGAAACCTTTGTAGAGCCAATGGGGTCAGGCTTGTTGGGGATCGGAACTGGTGTGGTGCTGAGGCATCGCCTGCTGCATGGCAGCACTTGGGTCCCAATCTGAGACGGCCCATCCGGGCAATCACGTGGAACATCTTCTCTCTCCAGCATGATGACCATCCTCCTCTGCAATAGGAGGAAACGCGTAAACTCTGCATTTCAGTGGCAGCACTCTCTGAGGTGTGCAGACCTGGGACTGGCCAGACTGTGGGTGGATACACCTTTTATTGGTCTGTGTTGCTATGATGGCTGTCATACTCATGGAGCAGCTGTTGCTGTAGCGGATTGGCTTCTTCTGATGATGTCCAATGACGCTCTTTTCAACTAATGCATTATGAGACTCGGATTATGGCACTCCATGGGTGCCTTGTCTGTTGTCTCGGTGTATGCTCCAACCGTGGTGAGTGATGTCTCGGTGAGCGAGATACTTTATTCACAACTTCACTCTGTGGTTGATGGGTGCCCACAAGGTGACACTCCTCGGGTCAACTCTGGTTTAACTGGATGACTTCAGTGCAACCACTGGCACTGACAGGGCTGGGTCTGAGGATTGTCTCTGTCCCCCTGGGTCTGGTGATCGTGGTTAAAGTGACTCAATGTTCCTTGACCTTGCAAAGGGTCAGGGGCTGCGAATCGCTGGATCCTGGTTCCAGTGCCCTGAACTACATAGTTGGGCTTGGTACTCCAATACTGGTGGTTGCGGTGAAGCAGATCGATCACATCCTTGTGGGCAGACACTGGAGGCTCTTGCAAAACTGCATGGTCTATAGAAGTGCCCAGTTTGTAAATTTTGGCCACAAACTTGTTGTTGCTACTCTGAAGTTCCAGCTTAGGTCCAGTAGGTTACCACCTACTAGGAAAATTAGGCTGTACTTGGCCAGACTCCAATATCAAGCTGTTTCTAATGAGTTTGCAAGCAGTTTGTGTGAGGAACTTGCGGATTTGGGTGCGACTGCCGATCCTAATCTGATATGGGAGACCTTCTGTGACAAGACCCTGAAGGTTGCTGAGGGTTGTGTTGGTGTTACCGGTGTTCCCAGAAGGAGGCGTTTCATCTTGCAGGGTACCCTGGATATTATCAAGAGAAGTCGCAGTGCACAGCTTGATGGCAACTCTGGTATGTACAGGGAACTGAAAAGGATGGCTGCAAGGGCTCTGAGGGCAGATAAAGAGGCATTTGTTAGAGGAATTTGTGAGCAAGTGACACACCATCTATGGTCTAGTGACCCATGTCCTGCTTACAGAGGAACTGAAGCATTATGCACATGCAAATCTGTTCCTTGGAGAGTTGCAGTCAGGGCGGCTGATGGAACGGTCCTTACGGATGACACTGCAGTTGTGACCCACTGGGCTGACTACTTTGAGCAGCTGTTCAAAGCTGATCTTCAGGCTAGGACATTGGATATCACTGGGTTTACGGTTCTTGAGGCTGATCCTCCAATTAGCTGTGAACCACCCAATCTCACTGAGATTACATAGGTTGTGAACCAGCTGAGGGAGGAGAAGGCTGCAGGGATCTGTGGCATCTGGGGTGAACTTCTCCAGGCTGGTGGTAAGGCTGTCCTCCTGGCATTGCAAGCAATCTTTGCTTCCATTTGGGAGACTGGTGTCATCCCAACTGACTGGAAAATGGGACTTGTCGTCCCTATCTGGGAACGGAAGGGTGATCACTTGGATTGCAGCAACTACAGGAGCACAACACTGCTCTCAGTGTCGGGTAAGGTCCTTGCTAGGGTCGTCCTCAATAGGATCTGTTAACACTCATCTACCAGTGACCGGAGCAGTCTGGTTTTACGCTTAAGAGGTCTACCATCGGCCGCATCATGGCACTAAGGATTCTCATAGAGCAAATGCGAATATTGGCAGAGTTTCTTTGCAGCCTTTGTTGATTTTCGTAAAGCAATCGACTCAGTTGATCAAGCTGCCGTGTGGGACATCCTGAGGGTTCGCGGGATCTCCTCGAGGTTGCTGGATATCATGGCTGGCCTCTACACTGGTACTGTGAGTGCTGTGCAGAGTGGAGGCAGAACCTCTGTTTTTTTCCAGTTGATTCTGGGGTTCGTTAGGGGTGTGTTCTTCCTCCTTCTCTGTTCAATGCTTGCATGGACTGCGTGTTGGGCAGTGTTGTGGGGTCCAGTGGCTGTGGGGCATCTGTTGGTGAAGAAAGATTCACTGATCTTGACTTTGCTGACGATGCTGTGATCTTCGTGAAGTCAATGGAGGCTCTGATTAGGGCTCTCAATAAACTGAACGAGGAGTCTGAGTGTCTGGGTTTGTGAGTGTCCTCTATAAAAACCAAGATCCAGGCCTTTAATGACATCTTGGGCACAGCCATCAACAGTTTGTCTGTCTGCGGAGAGAGTGTCAACCTTGTTAAGAGGTTTACTTACCTCGGCAGTGACATTCATGTCTCTGGTGACTCTTCCTATGAAATCATTAGAAAGATTGAGAGAGCATGGGGGGTCTCTGGAAAGGGGTGTGTGGCGTTCCTGATGTCTTTGCAAAGGGACGAAGGTCCAAGTCTTTAGAGTCCTGGTGCTTCCTGTCTAGCTATATGGTTGCGAGACATGAACGCTGTCCAGTGAGCTGAGACGAAGACTGGAGTCCTTTGGTACTATGTCTCTTTGGAGAATCCTTGGGTACAGCTGGTTTGAGTTTGTGTCGAATGAGCAGTTGCTCATGGGGTCCCAAATGAGGCACATTACCTGCATTGTGAGGGAGCATCAGTTATAGCACTATGGCCATGTGGCATGATTCCCCAAGGGTGATCCAGCTTGCGGGATCCTCATTGTCGAGGAACCGAGTGGCTGGACCATGCCAAGGGGACGTCCAAGTAACACCTGGCTGCGGCAGATAGAGGGTCATTTCCGGAGGGTGGGGCTGGACCGTGTGGTGGGTCCAGCAACGTGCTGTACCAATGCATGCTCCCCAACCTGATGTGACCTTGCCTTTCGACCACAGACACTTCCTGTGCCACTACAGAAGCTGTAACTGTGAGAGACGCTGTGTGTGAATGTAAATGCTGTGATGCTGATGCTGATAAATGACCATATCCCACATTTGTCTTACTAATTCCTGATGTTTAACTGCTTCAGCAGTTGCTGCTTCAAAGCTTTTTCTGCCCCCTATGGGTTTGCATTCATGAACTGTCCAAAATGTGTATTGGTTGTCTGTGTACAGTAAGTCACACTTAACAGTGTATCACAGTGAGTTCTGCTATTTGTGAGAAATATCCCTTCAAAAATGTTTCTGAACTACCTCTTTAGAAGGCCAAACTGTTGTCACAAATTCCACGCCAGCTTTTTTTTTATTATAATAATGCAGTTCACCTACAACAACAACATTTATTTATATAGTACATTTTCATATAAATAATGCAGCTTAAAGTGCAAAAAACTAAACAAAAACTAATAATAATACATTTTAATTATATAGGGTCTTTCCCATGCTCAAGGCGCTTATTCTCTTTTCTGGTAGCAGAGTTTTCTTTATTTGTAGCAGAAGCAAGCCTCGGCCCTCACTGTGTACATATGGCTCTACGTACTGTATATCACTGTGGAGAGTGTTTCAACATTGTTTGTGTTTTATTCTCTTACAATGAGCATAAGTGTTTCTTTTTGATCCTTTTTCTCCCTCCCATCAAACGGTAACTGCACTGCTTCAGAATCGTTTTCTATGATTAGTGCTGCAGACTTATTAAACCAATATTTTTATAATCTTTGCATGCTTTTAAAGGGTGTCTGTTTGTAATTGCATATAGATATCTAAAATCCTTATCTTTTGTTCTATTCATTCTGGTATATTACTCAGTTTTTAACTGAGAAACCAACACAGTCTCAATATTTTGTGCTGTCCAGTACATACACATGCACATTCTGGCAATCAACTGTGCTGATGTCCAGGGTTTTTTTCATTGACATCACAATGAATCATGTATATTTATGTTTTTATTTTAATTATAACACACAACACTCTTGATGAACTGCTGTTTTTATAAAGGTTTACAATGCAGTACTTCAGGTTGTCACAGAGCAGAGTGGCTAGTACTCCCTGAGTGTCCCAGCAAGTCAAACACAGCAGATCAAAGCGTATTTGTGAGTCACCATGCTGAATGCACTTAAGAGCAATTTACTGTGGGTAACTGCTCAGTAGTCACAATGCTATGCAGCATTATTAGTGCATTTCTTCATATGGTTAGTAACGATGTTGCCACCACTTTTGAGCATACTGATGCTTGTGCCCCTTATTCACACCGTTGCAGGATGTTGGTGTACCCCTATGAGTGTCTTTGAACTCAGTACTTAACACAGTGCCTCCAAGTAGCTTTTAATGTTCATCCCTAGCCAGACACTTAAATCTGCAATGCACTTGTCAGCTGTTTTACACCTGACTAAACACAGCATTTTCATACTTACCTGGCAAGTTGGCTTACAGCAGCAGAGTGCTCACTGCCGTAAGTTTGACTGACTTTACTGCAGTATCCAAATGTATAGGTTCAACAAATAAACAACAGATAGACATTATATGTTCTTTTAACTGGATCCTGGTGGTGATCCCTTCACCATGCTTCTTTTGATAGCAGAATCAAAACACAAAATGACTACCCCAAACTATGGTAGCAATTTAATATACTCCTCTCACTTAGGTTCTTTTCAGATTTTGGGTTTCTACCATCCTCCTGTCTAACAAATGTTGAGGTCCCTTGAAGTGAGGTGTAGGTGTTTTTAGCCCAGTTATGTAGTTATTGAAGTATGCCGAAACACAACCAGTAGTTTAGAATTCTTTACTTCAGCAGAAGAGAGGCTCTTAGCATAACACAACAGCCAGCTTCAGCAAGTTGAGATTTGATACAGAGGTTTTCCTGTGTCTAGACACTAACATACTTGTTTGGATAAATAATGGTTAACAATAATTACTTATTAAGTAGTCATATTTTAAAGCTTTTACAATTGCTTATGCATTCATTCATGACCTTCCCAAGAACACCTTACATCTGTCTCCTACAAAGCTCTATACTAATTGGTCAACAATTTGTCTTTCCAGTCCCTATAGTGTCTGGCAACTTAACTCTAATAATAATTTCAGGAACCTTAACAGGCTTATGGTATTTTCAGACTTTGATTCTTTTACTTTACTTTCAAAGATCTGCTTACCTAGTTTTTCATATTGCCTCTTGATTTCTTAACTAGCTCCCAGTTAATGGTGAGAACAAGCAGTTCACCATCTAACTTGTGTTTATTCATCATGACTTAATTATTTTAATAAAATATTTAGAAAGAAATACAAGAAAAATGCTTCAAGCTACAAATTTTTGTTACCAATGGTCATTTTAAAAGATACTTTTTATCCATTTATTAATTGTGTTCTCTCATGTATCAATGGACAGCTGCTTGCACACCACAAAGGTTGAGATCTGCAGATCCAGTCAATAACTGCAGTAATTTAGGACTAGTTTTGTGCAGCAGTTGAATAACAATTTGAGTTATGCTTATTTAAATCTAATCTAATCTAAAAGATATGTGGAGTATTTTAAAAACAATATTTAAAATTAGGTTGTTTTTTTTTTTTAAGTCAGCCTTATCAGGACTGCAACGTTCCCCAGACTGAGAGCCACTTTCACAACACTTTCAGGGCACTCAGTTTATCTATAGGGTTGATTCAGCTGTCATTGTGCACTGGTCCTTATTAGCATGCAGATTATCATTGTCAAACCTTCTCCTCTCATGTGACTGTTTTTAGGCTCTTCCTCTATCATGAGTCAAACTGGTACCAAGACCATCACTCTTTAGCGCAAAGGACAAAACAAAATAAAAAAAGAAAAACAATATTGTTTTGCACTAGTGATTTTCTTTTTCAAGTACTAAGTACATTAAGGACATCCTTTTACTACAATTGTGCTGTAAAACTGACCTTGTGGAATGTTTTTACTTTGCAGCTTATTTATTCATTTTGAAAAACAGATGCAAGGGGATGTAGGCTCCCCTTTGTACTACACCTTAGCACTTAGACTAGAAAAAGTTAAGAAGTCTGTCTGGTTGTACACACAGGAACAAGGAACAGTACTATAAAAAATTTTGTTTTAAAGAAATACAGTATGGTAGATACCCTTTAAACATGTACTTCTTTCAGCATAAATTTCAAATTCAAAATATTTGTGTAGCTCATCCTTTGTAAATGTTTACCTTTTTTTGTCTGAAATTTTAAAATTTCTCTCAAAAGCAAATATTTAACTCACCCCCATTTTCTTCTCTTTATAATGAGGAAGATCTGACAAAGTAATTGATTTAGGCATGGCCATAAGTACACAAGAAGTAACGTCTTCTGTGATGTTTTATTGGTGATAGGCCATGCTTTTCCATAACCAATTGTGCATACTTTCTGGTGATGCCTTGAGTTTGTTCTGACCAGGTTTCCTTTGAAAAAGATATTTCTATCTTTACATTGCTCTTCCAATGTTCACCAAAACCTGGATTTCATTCTTTCAGTCTTAAATATAACTGTAATTTGCCATTACTGTACCAAGAGTAATATTCAAAGCTAGTAAAGGCAGCCACCAAGAGCAGAAATCAAGAATATCTTAGAAAATGGAAGTTTGCCAAACACAGAATTGAATAAAATGAAACTTTTTCTAGGTAGCTGTTTGTTATTTTTCAATGCACATAGGCAGTCTGTGCAGTTTATCAAATAAACACCTGAAACTGGATGTTGGCAGACACAATAGTACTCCCTCAACACACTGCATAACTTTAAAATGTGGTGTAATGTTTCCAGGCTATAAAGGCTCTTGAAATGTCAGGGAAATGTAAAAAATAGTTCAGTCGTTTATTAAAATGATACAGCTATTTTACACACATTGTTTTGTCTCTCCATCATTTCTATAAATAGTAGGAAAATACTTTTTCTTTAAAGATTCAATTCCATCCTTTATTCTTTACTGATTTTCAATGTCCTCTAAAAGAGTGTTCTGGTCATCGGATCCATTCTTTGCAGACTGATAGCTACTTTTCTTTGTTAAATTGAGCAACTGGTCCCAAGTTAAATTCAAGTCTTTAAATGCATGTAAAAGAAAAATTCCAATGATGATAGTGCAGAATCCACTGAGACTTCCAATAATGTCATCCACCTTCATGTCGTTCCATTCCTTGAAGAGAATGACTGAGCAAGTGACCACAACAGTGGTAAAAAATACATAATACAAAGGGGTCACTATAGAGGTGTTAAATGTGTCTAATGCTTTGTTGAGGTAGTTTATCTGGATACTAACAGAGATGATTAAAATAAGCAGAAGGATATAGGTCAGCGGGTCTTTGTAAACTGGCTTGTTTTCCAGAAGATCTTTGATGACAAGGCCCAGGCCCTTTACTGAAGATACAGAGAATGCTCCTATCAAAGAGCATATGGAAATAAAAACAAGGACATTGGTTTGCCCTTTTCGTGGTGCAGCAATGAAGATGAGCAGTAGTGATATTGTGATTACAGAAACAGCAAATACTATGAAACCTGAAAAAAAAAATGCATTTTATTAATTCAATATATGCATTATCTATGTGATTTATATTATATACAGTACAATGGTTCAGATGTGGTTTGTTTTTAATGTAAATTCAACCAGGCATAGGCACAATTAGTTTTAAATTTTAGCCAATGACTGACTTTCTGTTGAATCTTACTACCATTTTTTTTCAAACAATCTGAAATCAAAGAAACATAATTCCATTTTGAGTTCTTGGTGTTATCAATGCTCAGTACTAAGAATAATTCCTAGTACCTGCCTTCTTAAACATTTGCTTTCACATTGTCTTACTTCATTTCAGCAGAAGCTTAAACCTAGGTAATGTTTAAAATACAGAGAAACAGATAATTGTATATAGTTCTATAATATGATTGTTTAGGTAGGTTTATGATTTGAGACTAGACAGGTTAAGTGACTTTATCACATTCAAGTACTGAGTGCCTGCAACCTTGCGACTTACAGGCAAATCTTTAGCTGCTAGGTTAAACTACATGCCATTGACCATTTATAGTTTATTGTGTACTTTGTCCCTGTAAAACTAAGACTTGTTTGAGCTAAAACCTTTCACTTAATGGTAAGCTCTGCTGACTCAACACTCCAGGACCTGAGGCTATGGAGTTTGGATGTTCTCTCAGTGTATTCCCTGTTTACTTTGCAGGCAACTCCCTTCTATAAGCATTCAGAACACTTGCAGCTTAGGTTAACTGGCAACACTAAACTGCCCTGTGTGAGTATGCTCTGTGAAGGACCTAGCCTCCTGTAACCCATTAATTGGTTCAGAAAATGGTTAATCTTTGTAGTTTTATAGCATCTTTGAAATTACTATGGTATCCTTGCCTAATCCATGATCATTTCCTGTCACATAAAGCCATATGGTACCGTAGTACTGTATTTAAGGAGAACAAGCCCAGAGCTATGAGTTAAGAAGGGGAACAAAATGTTCATATTACAGATAAAGAGCATTATTTTGGTGGGGGTCTTATTAATGCAAGTTGTGTGAGTGGACAAGCTGGGTGCATATTTATTAAGTTAGAAATGAAAAAAAAAAACGGTTGTTTTTTCCTTTATCTTCCATCTGTTGTTTTTCCTACCTGCAGTACAAAATGAAATTTAAGAAGATGCTGAGTTTTTATCCATTCATTTACTGAATCTGCTTAGCCCAATTTAAGGCTACAGGGCCTTAATAACCTAGCTGAGTTCTAAGCCTAGGACTCTGACCATATCAGGCAGCAGTGCCAACTATCACTGTGCTGCAAAATCTACTAAGTCTTCTGTCAGGGACTCGAATATTAAGTAGTGACTAAAAACTGTACACCCTATTAATGCATTTTTTAATATTATAACTTCTTAGAAATACCTCTGATGACTTTCCACGAGCACACTTCCTTTTCTTATTTCATAATCTGCAGCTCACTTTTTATCCATGGCTTTAAATGGACCTCAATCCTGTCTTTGGTGTGAATTTTTTGATATTTCATAAGGTGAAATTAGGTAAATAAAGAGAATGTGATAATTAAAACACCATGTCCATTACACATAGCACTAGAAGTTTTTGCAAGTTAATCTTGCAAGGGGGTATAGGGTACATTAATTTGTTTGTGTTTCATGCTTTCTGTTTAATTGTTAATGAATTGCTTTTGTTCTAAAAACACTGGGAACAATCAGATTTAAACTCCAGAAGAGCATGTCTTATGTGGAATTAGGTTGTTTTTTATCGATTTCAACTAACGTTCAGAAAATGTCCACACAAGTCAGAGCTAAAGCATAAAAAACGATTATTCAGAAATCAGTGTCACCATATACAGTGGTGTGAAAAACTATTTGCCCCCTTCCTGATTTCTTATTCTTTTGCATGTTTGTCACACAAAATGTTTCTGATCATCAAACACATGTAACCATTAGTCAAATATAACACAAGTAAACACAAAATGCAGTTTTTAAATGATGGTTTTTATTATTTTGGGAGAAAAAAAATCCAAACCTAAATGGCCCTGTGTGAAAAAGTAATTGCCCCCTTGTTAAAAAATAACCTAACTGTGGTGTATCACACCTGAGTTCAATTTCCGTAGCCAACCCCAGGCCTGATTACTGCCACACCTGTTTCAATCAAGAAATCACTTAAATAGGAGCTGCCTGACACAGAGAAGTAGACCAAAAGCACCTGAAAAGCTACACATCATGCCAAGATCCAAAGAAATTCAGGAACAAATGAGAACAGAAGTAATTGAGATCTATCAGTCTGGTAAAGGTTATAAAGCCATTTCTAAAGCTTTGGGACTCCAGCGAACCACAGTGAGAGCCATTATCCACAAATGGCAAAAACATGGAACAGTGGTGAACCTTCCCAGGAGTGGCCGGCCGACCAAAATTACCCCAAGAGTGCAGAGACGACTCATCCGAGAGGTCACAAAAGACCCCAGGACAACGTCTAAAGAACTGCAGGCCTCACTTGCCTCAATTAAGGTCAGTGTTCATGACTCCACCATAAGAAAGAGACTGGGCAAAAACGGCTTGCATGGCAGATTTCCAAGACGCAAACCACTGTTAAGCAAAAAGAATATTAGGGCTTGTCTCAATTTTGCTAAGAAACATCTCAATGATTGCCAAGACTTTTGGGAAAATACCTTGTGGACAGATGAGACAAAAGTTGAACTTTTTGGAAGGCAAATGTCCCGTTACATCTGGCATAAAAGGAACACAGCATTTCAGAAAAAGAACATCATACCAACAGTAAAATATGGTGGTGGTAGTGTGATAGTATGGGGTTGTTTTGCTGCTTCAGGACCTGGAAGGCTTGCTGTGATAGATGGAACCATGAATTCTACTTTCTACCAAAAAATCCTGAAGGAGAATTTCCGGCCATCTGTTCGTCAACTCAAGCTGAAGCGATCTTGGGTGCTGCAACAGGACAATGACCCAAAACACACCAGCAAATCCACCTCTGAATGGCTGAAGAAAAACAAAATGAAGACTTTGGAGTGGCCTAGTCAAAGTCCTGACCTGAATCCAATTGAGATGCTATGGCATGACCTTAAAAAGGCGGTTCATGCTAGAAAACCCTCAAATAAAGCTGAATTACAACAATTCTGCAAAGATGAGTGGGCCAAAATTCCTCCAGAGCGCTGTAAAAGACTCATTGCAAGTTATCGCAAACGCTTGATTGCAGTTATTGCTGCTAAGGGTGGCCCAACCAGTTATTAGGTTCAGGGGGCAATTACTTTTTCACACAGGGCCATGTAGGTTTGGATTTTTTTTTCTCCCTAAATAATAAAAACCATTATTTAAAAATTGCATTTTGTGTTTACTTGTGTTATATTTGACTAATGGTTAAATGTGTTTGATGATCAGAAACATTTTGTGTGACAAACATGCAAAAGAATAAGAAATCAGGAAGGGGGCAAATAGTTTTTCACACCACTGTATATGTGAATACATAGACATGTATATTATATGTAATAATGTATGTATTCTTTTTCCTTTATTCTTCAGGAGCTGTGTTTCAGGTTGCTTGTCCAGCTTTCCATATTCAAGCTCTGTGTCAAGTTTTTAATGTGTCACTAGTTAAAGAAATAATTGTCCCAAAGGATGTAAACATTTCAAGTCAAAGCAGCCTGGAAAAAATGTTGCTAGTAAGTGAAAGATACAGTATTTACATCGGCTTGGCTCTGGCTGTAAGCTCCAGTTTATTTATTGGCTATAGTTTCATACTGAAGAAGAAAGGCTTACTGCAGTTGTCAAAAAAAGGATCCACCAGAGCTGGTAAGCATCACATTTAGTACTGTTTTAATATATTACAATTACATTTAAATATATTATTTTATTAAGAAATAAAGCACTCATTGTTTTTGTGTGTATTTGCCATTCTTTTATGAGAAATTTAAGTAAGGAGAGCATTCTACAGAGAATAGTGAATAAAAAAGTACATTAAATAGACACTTCTGTATTAAGATAATATGTATATTAAGGTTAATACAAAGTGGAAACAAATCAGGAAGATAACATGACATGACATTTTGAAATTGTCTTAATTCAAGCAGGCATCATTAATTGTGTCCAGCAGGGAACTGGATTCAAATTCTGGCCCTAATGGAGTCGAGTTAGCATGTGCAAATAATACAGTGCTTGTAATAATGCGGACTGGGTTAGCCTTGTAAGTGTTAGTGTGCATTATATGACTGTGTAAATAGGAGAATTGACTAACTGAAGAAAGGCGGCTGCTCTGATGAATCCATCCTGCAACTAGTTGAATTTATTTTTTAAGTGCAGCATTTCAAACTATTCACAAGCTTTTTCTTCTTATAACTATTATGTGTTAGAGAATGGATAGGGAAAAGTACTAACACCTCATTGATAAGGAACTTAAGCCTGGTAATTTTTTTTATTTTGCACACATTTTATATATATACATACAGTATATGTGTGGGTACATCATTAAATTAAAGTTAAATGATTCTCAACTTACCTGCACCTGTGGGAAGTATTGACAAATGGCACAACGATTGTCAAATGATTTGCATGGCTTTATAGGCTTTTTCTCATTTATTTATTTATTTTTACTTATTTATTTAATTATTGATTGACTGATTGGGTGCATTATCTGTCCTGTGACTCTGTACCCTTGTTTTTTTGTTTCTACTGCTGTATACATGTAAATTTGGGATTAATAATGTTTAGCTAATCTCGTCCAATCTAATATTGCTTCCATTGTCGTATCATATTGCCAACAATCTCATTTAACCATCACTTAGAAAATTAACTGCGTCTTCTTTCTCATAAATGTTTATTAATGTAAGAGAACAATTGTAACATTTAAAATTTTATGTGAACCATTCTTTATTAGGTAGATTTGTGGTGCAGTGTTTGGCATTGCTACCTTTTAGCTCCTGGCTCATGGGTTTAAATCCCACCCTATTACTGTCTGTGTGGAGTTTTCAGATTTCCCTCCTGATTCTCTGAGGCCTTTCTTCTGCATCCCAAACACATGTATCTGAGGCTAATTGGCTACTCACAACCGGTTTAGTAAATTGAGAACTGTGGATCTGTGCATGAGATGTGCCTTGTGATCAACTGTCATTGCATCCAGGGGTGTTACCTGCCTTGTACCTTGAAACTGTTGGGATGAGCTCTGGCCCTTGTGATCCTGAACCCGGGTAAAGAGTTTCAATAATAAATGGATATTGCTTCCAGATTCATCCTAAACCTAAGAAAAATTGCTTTGACCAATTAACACTGACAAGGAATCTCATTAAGATGACAGTCATCATGTCATGTGACTCATAATACTATCCTGATTACTAATGTCTAACTCTTTTGCAGGGCAGGGAGGACACGCTTACCTGAAGGAATGGATATGGTGGGCTGGCCTAATTTCAAGTATGTTCAGAAGCTTGTATACTTTTTTACACCAAATTATGTACAAATAACTCCCTCTGTATGTATTATGTTTTAATTCTGAAAAGCACAAGATGTCCTACATTCTGATGGGCAAAATAACCTTTTATAATTGAAGGGAAATATTTAGCCAAGGTGCAAGAGAAATTTTGTGTTGTATGTGATGATGCTGGCAAAGCTAAGATATGGTGCCCCATGAAAATGAAGAAGAAGGAGATGTTTTCAGGTGTTTGGTAATCTAATTGACAGCACTGCATTAAATCAATTGTTTTATCTAATTCAGTTGATTTTGTTTACAGTGGCAGCAGGGGAAGCAGCAAACTTTGCAGCCTATACATTTGCTCCAGCAACACTAGTGACTCCTTTGGGTGCTCTGAGTGTTCTAATCAGGTATGAAGAAATGTGAAGTCTTGGTGCTCAATTCTCCAAATCTGGAGATGACAGCAGAACATGCCTTTAAATTACTTAATGAAACAGGAGATACAAAATCCTACAAACAGAAAACATAATAAACTACAAAGAATCCACAGCAGAAGAAAATGTTTGTTATAGCTAAGTAATTTTTTTTTTGTCTGTGAAGAGCATTTTATTTTTAAAATATCAATGAGATGTATCTCTTATAAAGTATGCTCTGTTTGTTTGATAAAGGTAAAAAAAAAATCATGTCTAATGGACTACGTTCATTTTTACACTCATATTTACTCTGTTGTAGGTTGAAAAACAGTTTTATTCCATCCCACACACATTTAGCTTAATGATAAATGCAGTTGCTATACAGCTTTCACATTCTAAGAGCAGTACCTTCAAAATGCATTCACTGAAACGTAGCAAAATATAAAATTATTTCTATAAGGCATTTTGTTTTGCACATACCTCCACATACAGTAAATGAAAAATATCAGTAAGAGGTGTCTCTAAACTAGTATGTAAAATGCTCTGGATGCTACTGTATGATATCTAATATATGCATATTTTTTCAAGGGGCTGGTGCAAAGTCAAACATTTTATATTTTCTAACATACAAAAATAGCTAACTTAAAAGGTAAATGCCCTGAATGGGACAGCATTTTTGCACAGTGGACTGTGCTGCTTTCTCACAGCTAATGAGTCCTGGGTCCCTAACACATCAATACAATGTGTTTATAGATATAAGTTGGGAGAGTGAATGCTATAACTAAATTCTTTACATGATGCACTTTTGTACAATTATTGCAAAATATTAGATGCATCAATAGATCAGTAGCGTTAAGCTTGAAGACTGATTTTACTAAAGAACAAGCATCGTATAAATTCATAAATATTTTTTTTACTTTTGTATCAGCCACAATACTACTGTTTTCTTCCCTTATATTTCTTGAAAACATACATATGTTTTGATTTTTGGTAGTGCTGTGCTGTCATCCTACTGTCTGAACGAGCATCTAAACATTCATGGAAAACTAGGCTGCATGCTTAGCATTCTAGGATCTACTATAATGGTGATACATGCCCCCCATGAAGAAGAAGTGAAAACGCTGCATGAGATGGGAATAAAACTGAAGGACACAGGTGAGTGTGAGACAGCATATGTTATTTCAACAACCACGGTATGCAGCATTTGTACTTTGTGTTGTGTATGTTTATTTTTTAAATAGATGTAATATGACAAGCCAGGATTAAACAATGTAAATTGTACTTTACATATTTATTTGAGCTATAATGAGATATGTCTATTTTTTAATCAACTACCAAAGTGCTGGGAATATTTGAATTAATTATGTTTAGCAATGATATTTGGTTTCAGATATGACAGTGCTATTTTGAAGGTGTTGTTTGATGGCCGTTGCTATCTTGTTTATAATTCTGTTATGTTGGTGGGCATATAACAGAATTTCTGTGTGACATTTAATGTCAGTTGTGCTCAGTACTGAAACCTGCAGCTTGCATATCGTAGCTAAATCTATGATGAGTCCTTATAGTTAGGGAAAGGAATATTTATTCATGGTTATTATCTTAACTTCACTTTTTGACTTTTAATTCCTAATCAAGGGTTTTGTTTTTCTTGTCAGAACATTTAAAACTTTTTGGCTGTGATGTACTGTAAGTTTTAGACAGTTCTTTTGGTTTTCCCTTTGACTCTTTATCCCCTGGTTCTGGCTTCTTTTTTTTGTCCAGTTTTTGACTGTTCCATTCATTTCCAACCTTAATTGCCTTGTTTGCAAATATCATGCTGATAGCATTTTACAGTTTCTGCTATTAATATACAGTATAAAAATACTGGTAAGATGTCCTTTTCCAGGAAATGATGGCCCAAAATAAAATACAATAAAGGTTACATTTTTCTGTTTTTTTTTATTTGAATAGCTTTAGAGATGTGGACACAGAATGTTTCATGGTTTCTACCTCTCACGAGGGCTATTTATGGAGCAGCTAGTGGTGCCTGTGATGCAGCACATTATTTGGGCCTCTGACTGGAAAAAAACACCTGCATTATTTGACAATTTTGAAAAAAAGAAAGAAAAATAATATTTCCACTCTTTCTAATGTTTTCGTTGTTCATCTTACCTAGTACAATGCTGTCCTCAACAAAAGCAAATTATACAGTGGTGTGAAAAACTATTTGCCCCCTTCCTGATTTCTTATTCTTTTGCATGTTTGTCACACAAAATGTTTCTGATCATCAAACACATTTAACCATTAGTCAAATATAACACAAGTAAACACAAAATGCAGTTTTTAAATGATGGTTTTTATTATTTAGGGAGAAAAAAAATCCAAACCTACATGGCCCTGTCTGAAAAAGTAATTGCCCCCTGAACCTAATAACTGGTTGGGCCACACTTAGCAGCAATAACTGCAATCAAGCGTTTGCGATAACTTGCAATGAGTCTTTTACAGCGCTCTGGAGGAATTTTGGCCCACTCATCTTTGCAGAATTGTTGTAATTCAGCTTTATTTGAGGGTTTTCTAGCATGAACCGCCTTTTTAAGGTCATGCCATAGCATCTCAATTGGATTCAGGTCAGGACTTTGACTAGGCCACTCCAAAGTCTTCATTTTGTTTTTCTTCAGCCATTCAGAGGTGGATTTGCTGGTGTGTTTTGGGTCATTGTCCTGTTGCAGCACCCAAAATCGCTTCAGCTTGAGTTGACGAACAGATGGCCGGAAATTCTCCTTCAGGATTTTTTGGTAGACAGTTGAATTCATGGTTCCATCTATCACAGCAAGCCTTCCAGGTCCTGAAGCAGCAAAACAACCCCAGACCATCACACTACCACCACCATATTTTACTGTTGGTATGATGTTCTTTTTCTGAAATGCTGTGTTCCTTTTATGCCAGATGTAACGGGACATTTGCCTTCCAAAAAGTTCAACTTTTGTCTCATCTGTCCACAAGGTATTTTCCCAAAAGTCTTGGCAATCATTGAGATGTTTCTTAGCAAAATTGAGACAAGCCCTAATATTCTTTTTGCTTAACAGTGGTTTGCGTCTTGGAAATCTGCCATGCAGGCCGTTTTTGCCCAGTCTCTTTCTTATGGTGGAGTCGTGAACACTGACCTTAATTGAGGCAAGTGAGGCCTGCAGTTCTTTAGACGTTGTCCTGGGGTCTTTTGTGACCTCTCGGATGAGTCGTGTCTGCGCTCTTGGGGTAATTTTGGTCGGCCGGCCACTCCTGGGAAGGTTCACCACTGTTCCATGTTTTTGCCATTTGTGGATAATGGCTCTCACTGTGGTTCGCTGGAGTCCCAAAGCTTTAGAAACGGCTTTATAACCTTTACCAGACTGATAGATCTCAATTACTTCTGTTCTCATTTGTTCCTGAACTTCTTTGGATCTTGGCATGATGTCTAGCTTTTGAGGTGCTTTTGGTCTACTTCTCTATGTCAGGCAGCTCCTATTTAAGTGATTTCTTGATTGAAACAGGTGTGGCAGTAATCAGGCCTGGGGGTGGCTACAGAAATTGAACTCAGGTGTGATACACCACAGATAGGTTATTTTTTAACAAGGGGGCAATTACTTTTTCACACAGGACCATGTAGGTTTGGATTTCTTTTCTCCCTAAATAATAAAAACCATCATTTAAAAACTGCATTTTGTGTTTACTTGTGTTATATTTGACTAATGGTTACATGTGTTTGATGATCAGAAACATTTTGTGTGACAAACATGCAAAAGAATAAGAAATCAGGAAGGGGGCAAATAGTTTTTCACACCACTGTATGTTGCAACTGCCTAGAGAAAACAAATGGCTAAGCTTATATACAAAAGTTGTGAAAACGAAATATTTAATTTAAAGAAGCAATGGGATATATTGCATTAAATTCAGAGCCCTGTTTTATTTTATGTTCAAAACTGATAAAATTTACAATTTTCATCTGGAGTCTGTTCTGGAAAAATAGATTTAAATAAATCAATGAAGTTATCTACTAATAGATTCAGTCAGTCAGTCATTGTCCAACCCGCTATATCCTAACACAGGGTCACCGGGGTCTGCTGGAGCCAACCCCAGCCAACACAGGGCGCAAGGCAGGAACAAATCCCGGGCAGGGTGCCAGCCCACTGCAGGGCACACACACCAACCACACACCAGAAACAATTTAGGATCACCAATGCACCTAACCTGCACGTCTTTAGACTGTGGAAGGAAACCGGAGCACCCGGAGCAACCCATGCAAACACAGGGAGAACATGTAGACTCCATGCAGGGAGGACCTGAGAAGCAAACTCAGTTCTCCTTACTGTGAGGCAGCAGTGCTATCACTGTGCCACCGTGCTGCCTTACTAATAGATTATATTGATTTAATTCCTGTGCTGTGGAGGTTTTTGATAGTTTTGAAAAAAGGTGGTTTACATTTTTCCTTCATGTTTTTGACAACTTTTCTGTCATTGATGGCAGTTAGTTTCTCTACCTATCCTGGTTATTCCTGATTGTTAAATGCAGCAGTAATGTCTTTCTTTTTTTTCCATGACGTGCTGATTAAAATTCTTTACTTCTTCAGTATTTTAATTGCTTGATTTTCTTTAAAATGTCTACATCTTGATGATGGGTGTGTCTCTGTCTGTGTCTGTGTGCCACAGTTTCTGGAGAACGGTCTAGAGCTAAAACGGCTGGACAGAAAAATACCATGTTCGAAACTTGAGCCTGTTATTAGATGATGATGTGCTGATAAGTTTTTGAGCCAGATTGTGCAAGAGAAAGAGGTACTCTAGAGGAACCCTCAAATACTGTAACTGAGCAATTAATTCTTTTCATCAATTGCTATTGTAATGACCTTCTTTATGATCATAAAGATCAGCATCAGAGTGGTAAATACTTGCTGAAATGTTATAGACTAGTTTAAGTAACTTGGTTCCTAGGGGACAACGCCTACTCACGCTCATGTCTGAATTTTTGTAACATATTACTCATACATTGGCTTCTCCCAAGACAGCTTTCTGTCTCTAACATGTCAGTATTAATTAACAAACAGATGTACTGTATGTTGCCGTTCAAAGAAGGACAACTACTGTATTACTTAAAAAAAAAAATCATATGACAGCCTTTCATGTAAGAAACTTTCCGCGTTGACAATATTTGTTTACTTTATATTTCTTTATGCACATTAAGGTTTCCTGGAAACATTAATCTCAACAGATACTCTCGTGTTCTAAGGCATTACCTTAAGTAGCACTAATTATTAGAACAGGCTACCACTAACAATATGACATTTCCTGTTTTACTAGTATTAACAACATGGAATTAAACTTTAGCTTTGTGAAACCAGGTTGTCCAGACAGCCCTGGCTGTTTAAATGTTTACATATGAAAAAATACAGGAGCTTGCATGCAGTGTCGTGAGTAGAGTATATATATTCTACCTTTAAGCAGACAGGTCATTTAATTATTGCATGCCATTTTTTAAATACTGATATTAACCAATATGATTTTTCTCCAACTAGAACACTTACTGGAAATTATGAAACTTGCTTTGTGAAATTTTAGAAATAAACCAACTATAAATAAGCAAATAAAAGCGTATGCAGCAAAGGGAGAAGCACAAATAATTTTTAAAAATTTATGATAACATATAGTTGATTAAAGTCTTTGATTAACCATTTCTTGTTGAAAACAATGTAGCTTATACCTTATAATGTATTAGACCTTGACAAAGCATTTTATGCTAGTACTTCTACAAGAAATGTTACTAAAACTCCATGTTTTATAGAATATTTACAGAGATTAATGTGCTTTTTATTAAATAAATAACAAAATTAAACATATATCCAAAGCAAAACAGTGGAATCATTATTCATTAATACATGAAAGCAACTAGACAAGTATCAAATAAAGCATATATATATTGACATTTTGCACCTAAACTGATTCAGCTTTACAGTGGAATGTTTAAAAGAATTTAGTAGCTTGCTATAAACATGGGACATGCCCATCTCTATGTATAGATAGTCCAGCCCAGAGTCTAACACTCATCTTTGTTCAAAGTACCAATTCAGAAAGGTTATTTTTTTAATATGTGATATAGTATTTGTATTATAATAGTAATCTGTAATACAGTGTTTCTGACAACAGCATAAAAATGTGGCAGGATACCTTCCTGGCTGTTATCTGTAAGTGTGGACAGAAAACAGAAGGAGTAGTTAGAGTAATTCAAAAGGAAAGTATATTCCCAGAAGCAAGTGGTGACTCTTTCCGTTTCTGAGACTGAGACACTTTGAAGGAAGAAGACTGCACAGATTAATAACATTTAATCAAAAATGCTGATTGTTTTGGATACTGTAAGCTGTCTTTGTTAATTCAGCAGTTCATAATCAATACTAAAATGGTTAGCCATCGTTTTCCAAGATTTGGAGAACTTTCAATTGCTTATGCCTCACTCAGGAAGCCTATGACAGGAGGTTGGATAAAAATATTTGGCTAATCATGACAGCTTCAAAATCATGACTACATTTAATATTGAATGAATGGGAATATTGCCTGTTATAAAATGTGTTGTGTGAGGCACACCCTTGGTATTAAGTTAAATTGGTGAGAGCAGAATCTCACTGAATAATATGTTTATTTTCTTCTCTCCTGTTTGTGCTTTTTTCCATCGAAAGGATGCTGAGTGGATCCAAAGATGTACAACTAAAGCTTAGAAAGTAGTAATCTTTTTTTTAGCATGTCTGATGTTGCTGATTTCTTGTTTAAGTTAATATACATGTTTATTACAAATTGTAAAGTATAATAACCTAAACTATCCATTTAAAATAATTACATTTAAATCGTATCATATGTTATCACCTTTTTTGTGTCAGTGACAGGATTTTTTAACATATCTAAAGCTGCAGCGTTCTTAGTTACATTGTCATTTAAATTCATCTGCAAAATGGTAAAACATTAAAAGCTATACCATCTATTGAAAATGATAAGAATTAATAGTATATTGCATTTAAATTATATTTTGTCCCCATTACTTCTTTTGTCAGTGAAAGACAAAAGATTAGTAAAACATATATTTAAAAAATGTATTCCATAATGCTGACATCATCAATTATAAAAAGTATCAATTTGAAGTCAGTAAAACTATTAACACTAAAGTAGGTAATACGCAATAAAAATGCCACACTTCAAGATCTTCCAGGACCAAGGACGGTGTGATCCTGTCATCATGTACTATGTAGAGCTTTTAAACTGCCAGCACAAATAATGATTAGAAAGAAAGCTCATTGTAAATTTCTGATATTGGTCATGCCAGCACGTGCATATATATTCTATATACAGTAACAAAGAGTAACATTAAATACTGTAGATTCAATTGCACATCTCAATTTATTGCATTTGACTTCTTTATTGTTTTTATAATATTCCTTTTTTCACTATTAAGATATTAAAATCAGAAAATGTTTTGTTATTGAGGATCTGCCAGTATAACAGAAATATTCATTTTAAAAACTAGAAGTTTGGTTTGGTTGGTTTGGTACTTGGAAAAGATGATTTTCATAGAGTGGTTTGTAGTAACATTCAATGTATATAAAGTTGCTTTGCTTTCAGTAGCCCTGTTGGATCATGGAGTGTCCATTCCTTGAAAATAATGAATGAACAAATTGTTAAAGAACAGCACAGATCCCTTGACACTTCCTAATAGCTATAGAGTTGCAAAAAAAAAAAAACGTATATGCAATTAGTTGAAGCCATACATTGCAAAGTCAACTCACCGCAGCAAATGATTGATCATTGTTGATACCTTAGGCATTCGTTTGACCTTTTATTTTGGAAAAGAAATCTGTTTATAAAATATATTTATATAAAGTTGTATTAATGACACTAGATAATGTTATTTAGTATTCCCAATAATCATACTCGCAAAAGACTGCAATCTAGTATGAATGATGGCACATCCACACTTATTTGAGGTTGACTATGTAATCTGCAAATCATTCATACCATTAGTGAACAGGTAAGTCCTATCAAATGATGCTGACATTTTTTACCAATTTTATTGTGCAATATGCCATTCCAATAAGGGGAAACTTCCTTTAGCAATAGTATCAGTGGAGCTTCAGTTGAAGCTCTTCTTCTTTCTTTTCTGATTGCTAAATGTGCAATATGTATTTTTATATAAACGTACTGTATATTCTACATGTACATAAACTAGTATGTTTACAATCAAACTGGATAATTAAAAGGAAACTTCTCAATTTTAATAAGCATTTAATTATGCAATGCACAAATTCAGAACCATAATGTACTTATGTATCAGTCTGCTATAGATTGTCACAGCCTCTCTCGCTTTCTTGTTTGTGATTGTATTTCTTTTTTGTGTTGTTATAGATCAATTATTATTTTTTTAAGAATCTACTATTATAAAGACCACTGCTTCCTGTGTTACAAGCTCTTATTTTATAACAATTAAATAAAACTCTAAACTTTTCCAAGTTGTCCCATAATACATCATATATCCCATTAGTTTCATACTTAGTCACAGGTTCTCAAACAGCAGATGTCGCACCGTCCACTGTGCTTTGTGAATAATGATAGATGTTATGGACGATTGGTTCTCGGGGCTGCTTAAATATGATGTCTGCACGAATAATCATGAAATCCCTAAGCTCATCTTGAGTTAACGATAAACACTTGCATTTGTGAAACCGATTGAGCCTTGACTGAAAAATAAGACTTTTTCAAGGAAGGCTCAATTTCATCAGTGCAATTCTTGGAATACCATTCTTATCTTTGACTGGCTGTTTATTAAACAGCTTTATGATACCAAGCCTATAAGGACAATGCCCAATTATGTATGTAGCTAAATGTTGTAGTTTCTGGTTCAAGTGATGAACTTTACTTGAGGTGGAGAGCACTTTGTGTTCCCCAAGTGTACTTTGTCAGTGATTTGGTGTTACAGTATTTTCGTCAGTTCACTTTTAGAATCTTTGCTGTGTATTCTGCAACTTGATAGCAGAAAAGCATGACTCTTTCTGGCACAAGAGGTGGAGTGCTGAAATACTTTTCCTGAAGCATGGTTTCTTTTCTCAGATTTAGAGCTCAGTCACTAGTCCAGAGTTTCAGCATGGAGGAGTAGACCTTAAAGCTAGTTCATGGTGTCCATCTGCCAGGCTTTACAAAAGCTTCCTGGATGAAAGAAAATGCTTTCTTTCTACCAAAAGAGAGTGGGTCTTCTTTCTACTCCAAAGAAACAGAAGAGGATACATGCATCTAATTTTAAAGGAAGAGATAGCTTTTGCTGATTGGATCAAGGTCTCTTTTAGATTTTGTCCTTCAGAGTGAAAACAGTTCAGCTTATGATTACAATGTGAAAAATGAATTGTTCTTTTAGGCACCTTATTGTCTAAAAGAGTCTCTGCAGGCATGTCAACTCTTCTTTGATTAACACTTTATTTTAAGATAAAACTCAGAAAGCAAACTAACCAAAAAACACAGTTTAACAACCTGAAGTGAATGCGGTTGGGGTCATGGAAACTGACTTTCTACATTTAAGTATGCATTATGTTCAACTGAAAGCCTAAAACAAACTGACATTTCCCTTTTTGTTCTATAGGGTGGTCCAGATCTAATTATGCAATTTTCATTATGCTATAACTTATTAAGTTTATTACATAGAAGATAACCCGAAAAATCCCGGACCATCGACAAGTGTGCGAACTGACGACATGAAGAATCGTCTTCGTGCCAAACTGGAATCGTCCCCGCATAAATCAAAGTCATCCATACAATCTGGATCTGCATAATTAGATATGGACCACCCTGTACAACCACCATGACAAATATTAAAATAACCTCTCTAATATGTATAATCAATGCAACTGCATTTTGACAACAAGGTTAGACTGTCAGATTTTTATATGGAAGGAGGTTGCTCAATACTGCAATGAATTCTAAGGAAATACTGTAAATGTTAATGTAGGATTGTGTGATTCATTGAATTGACTTCTTGTATTGCCACAGATACTGTACATCACCTGCATTACACCAAGGCTCAAAGTTAATTATTAGCTAGTGCTGTTTAAACATTGATTTTGTTATAATGTGTATCAGTATTTACAAACCCCCAAATCTATTTTATTTCTGCACACCTTAGTTTGTTAGTATTTCTTTATATTTAAAACATCCTATCTATCTTTGAGATGGGCTTGAACAAACTTGATCAGTTTCCTCAGTTCATCTTATCAAATCTATCACCTGACAAACAACAGTTACCTTGGTTATCAATTTTATGCTGTAGAAAGAAATGCTTTATGCCAACATGGGGAGAAGCCCAGTCTTAAAGTCTTTAATTATATCTTGTTCCTATAATTTTAAAGAAACTTAAGGTTTATAAAGATTTGAATGGCCTAATCTGCCTTTACAGAACTCACTAATACCTACACTCCAGATTCAGAGCATATTATGTGGCTCACCATGTTTTAATTTTTTCCTGTCCCCTTTTTCCTCAACACTAAAAATATTACAGGCATAATGATGAGCTGTTTCTAGCCCATTTCCATTCTTTCTTTTCCCCATAAGTTTTTTTTCAGGTACTTTGAGTTTGTTCCCAAATACCAAATGTGAGTGTATTAGGAAAACTGGCAGATTAAAACTGTATGAAGAAATATGTGACAATGTCACGCAGTGGGCTGGCATCCCATCCAAAATTAATTTCTCTTGTGCCCAATACTACTGGAATAGGTGCTGTTATATTTCAGGTAGTTCACATTTTTGTTTTATGTCATTTTTGTGGGTTTTATTTCTGTTACTAATACTTTTATTAATATCTTGGTGTTTTCCCTGTGTCCATGTTATGTTCCTTGTGTTTTGTGGGTGGTTCCCAAAGAGGCAGGGCCACCTCTCCATCACCACAAGGGACTGCCATCAGCCCTATAAAAGCGGGAACAACCCACTCTCCCTTATGGGTTATTCAAATGTGTTTGGGAGTTGGTGAGTGATTATTGTTATTGTGCTTTGTGATTTATTGGGAATTTTTACAATTGTTCCATACTTTTGAACATGCCTTCAATTTCATCTGGGCACTGCTTTGGATTGCCTTTATTGTTTCAGGCAACACCTTTTGCTTCATTGTGGTCCACACAACTTACTTTTTGTTCAAGAGCATTTTTGTAATAATAAAAATATTATTTATAAAGATCCTGTGTTTTTTGTATTTGCTACTAGATGGGTGTTGATGGTTTCCCACTTTAGTGGGCATTTTTGGAATTCCTCAGGACTTTATGCTTGGGAACTCTCAAGTTTATATCAGGCTCAGCCCATCACTTTTAACTCAACAACCCGATCGATGGAAACGTTTTCCTTGGTACATATATTTTCATACTTCCGCTTATTTCTCTGATCAAAAAAACTCCTGATTTTCTTTGATAAATCTAACGTTCACCAACAGATTTAAATTTAATTTTTTTTATTGCTTTTCTCAACAAAGTGTTGTACATATGCCTTTTCATTACATCACTGAATTCCCAAACTTCTTAATGCTCATTATAGTAAATCCAAAGCCCCTATGAAAATCCTCAAACCTTTCAAAGCACCACTATATTTTTTTCTTGCACAGCTCCAGATATCACCTACAACTAAACTCATCTGATTTTTATTACATCCTTTCTCTTTAAAACTATATCATGCTCTCTCTTATCTACTTTGTCTACCCATCTTCCCTGGAAGAAAATCTTGAACCCTCAACTACTTTTATATTTTTGAATTTCATCTCGTTTTTTTTACCAAAATACAGGCATCTTTTCTTCTGTTATATAGCCCTATATCTGTTTCCAGTTTTTACAATTATGCTCCTGACACTGTAATTGAGAACTCTTCTATTTTTGTCAAATTTACCTGTTGTTCATTAACACTATCTCACACATTTCATTTGCCACCAAGCTCAACATATCATAAATTAAGTTCTCACAAGCTACTGCATGACTAGCTTCTGGAACTTATATTTATTTGCTTAGCAGACAATTTGACTTGCAAAAAAGGACAACATAATTGAGTAAACTTCAAGGTTGGGGGACAATTTAGGAAGAACTGCTACATGAAAAGGTTACAAAATTTATCACCACAACTTCCTATTTGTCAAAGGAACTTGTGGCTGCCCACAGAAAAAATGTGTCCATAGGCTATAAATGCTTTTTACCACTCTTCCTAGGTGTAAGGTTTAAAGACTGAATTTAATTCCTGATGTTAACTTTCCCATTATAACAACAGCTGACAGGCTCACAACGAGTTAAACTACTCTACCCTCAACAGATATGAATTCAGTTTGGTTGTATGTAAACCTTCTTTTCTGGTCTGCATGCAAAACTCTGTTTGTCACAAAATTAAAATCCAGTCAAGCAAGCCACGTCTTGTCTACTATCTGAAATTCCATTTATGGCATTTTTAGAAGTCCTAGCTTCTTAGGCCTACATAGGCAGTGCATAGTTTTCTTCTCTTAAGGTAATCTGGACCACTTTTTAACACATACTCACTCTAAACAGGGCTGTATAAAAGAGTTTGATTGTCAGCTCTAGTTAAATGAGAATAATTCATTTAATGGACATAGAAACAAACACAAAATTTCAAAGGTTTATTGGAATAATAAATATACTATTAGGGATTTCTTTTTTGGAAAGTTTACTTTTAAGACTAAGACTTAGGATAGGCATTAAAATATAAAAATAATCTGTAGATGTCCAAAGTCACCAGATTCTACCTCTGCTCTGACCTCTTCTGGTCCATCTTCAGCCTAACTCAACCATCAATAGAAAGAACCATTGTGACCAAGAAATGGAGCTAGAAATACTGTACATTTCTTTCCAGAGGTGTGCTATATCCTCTTTGACAGAAAATCTAAGTTTTGTAACACCATCAGCAGCAAACATAGTTAAGGATAGCACCCCATCCTTTTTCATATCTCTGATTATGTTTTTGTTTTTTACGAATATCTTTACAGCAAAATTTTCATTACAACCAAGTATTTTTATGGTCTCGACAGCTTTCCCATATGAAACGAGTCTATAGAAATCTCATTACTAAGAAATACATTCAGCAGATACTTTCATTACAACGAAGTGCACAAAAGACCTTGAAATGCCTGAATGAATCATCCGCAGAGCAGTTACAGTAGTTCTGTGGCCGCAGCTCAGTTGTGCACAACGATCCCCAAACAGAAACATTGTAAAAAAAAAAAATGTCTTTCCTCGAACTTTCCTCGTACTGTTTTTTTACTGTTTTTGTTTTCAGTGGTTTTCAGTGATACCTTTTGCTTATTGCTCATCAAAATTTGAAAAACATCCATTGGAATTTAACTCATTGTCACCCTCCTATAGAAATGGCAGACACGAAAAAACACTAACAGTTCATATTAGAAAAAAAAAATCTAACATTTTTGCAGCTCTTGATTGCGGCAAAAAGAAAAAAGACACTGCCAGTGAATTCGGAATTTAGCCATCAACACTGCCAACTTTCTTGAAAGACCGAGCAAAAAAAGAAGAAAAATCTCAGGTTGCAAACGTATGTGAACTGCTGCATTTGAAGACGTCGAAAAAGCAGTTTTTATGTAGTTCAGTGATACTCGTTCAAGAAACATTCCTATTAATGCGGCATTAATGTGAGGTTTGTAAACTCTCTTGGGACCTCCCCCAACTAGACAGCACGCCGAAGAGCATCCCGAAGTGCAATCTCCGCATCTGTACGGGGCAACAGCAGAAAATAACAGCAAAAATAAACAGAAAAGATCTTGATGGGTGATGTAAGGTTAAGATCTCAAAAGTGTTCAGAAACCTCATAATATGAAGAAGAAGAAAAGGATGATTCAGTTTCTGATTGATAACTGTGCTGCACACAATATGCTTCCACATTTAGATAATGTTTGCGTTGAATTCTTCCCACCCAATTGCACAGCAGTGCTTCAGCCAATGGATTTGGGCATCATTAGCACCCTGAAAGTGTATTATGGCAAGGAAATGCTGAGAAAATTCTCGTCAGCATAACTTGTAAACAGGAGGAGATTAAAATTAACGCGAAAGAAGCTATTGAAATGATTGCGAACGCCTGGATGCAAGTTAAAGAAAGCACTGTAGTGACAAATACAGAATCTCATTACAACTAAACTTTCGTTACAACAAAATATTTTTTAGGTCCCTGGGAGTTCGTTGCAACGGACTTTTACCTGTATAAAGTATAAATATATAAATTAAAAAAGGGTAATTTTGTATTCAACCATCTTTGGTATAGCATATTTTCTGAACTCAGTTTAAATGGAGGATATACAAGTAAGAATATCATTTCACTGCATACAAATGACAATAAACTTAAACATTAACAAAGCCAGACAGTTTGATCAATTTCTTGTCTTTAATTGGTTCTATTAGTTTTACTGTTAGGTCAACATGTGCACTAAATTTCATGACTGATGAACCAGCAAAGAGTTTTTTTACGGTCATACATTTGATCCAAATTCGGTCATCCCGCTATCTTCATTACTTTTTGAATAAATAGTTTAGTAGTTTTTGCTACACTCAGTTTGCTTTACTGGAGTGATTTGAATCAATTCTGTTCTGTTTTGTTATCTTATTAGAATAATTGATAATTCTCTGTAAAAATGTCATTGTCTCTGTGCAGGTTTTGTCAGCTTATTCATTGCATTGACAAAAATGATGATTTAGTGCTGCGTTTATTTAGATAGATAGATAGATAGATAGATAGATAGATAGATAGATAGATAG
>JANRMT010062808.1:44978572-44997330 GCA_026402145.1 Polypterus bichir lapradei
TAGATAGATAGATAGATAGATAGATAGATAGATAGATAGATAGATAGATAGATAGATACTTTATTAATCCCCAAGGGGAAATTCACATACTCCAGCAGCAGCATACTGATAAAAACAATATTAATTAAAGAGCAATAAAAAAGCAGTGCAAGTTAAAAAAAATGCAAGGTGGAGAGTGTGAGGCAGGTATAACAGTCTATTTCACAGAATAACTAGTTAATTAGAAAACTTGTTCTTAACTGTTGATCACAGTTAGTCACACTTTAACCATTATCAGACATGCTTAATCTAATTCAGGGTCACAGAGGCTGGAGCTTATTCCAGTAGTAGTGGACAAAGTCTATCATAGGACTCAATTATGCACACACACACATATTCACATGGGGGAAAAATTTGGAATCACTAATTGACCTAACCAACACATCCTTGGGGATGTGAGATGGTAGGAAAACCTGAGAGTGCCCAGGAGAACAGACAAAGGAAGTGCAGCATGTGCAAACACCACATGAACAGCAACATGGTGCAGTATTTGAATCAACATCATTGGACAGCACTACCCTCTGCTTCACCATGCCATCGGAGTTTAAATTTGCTCAAATTATGCCCCAATGTAAAACACAGTTACTTAAAAAATAATTCAACATTTTTATAGATCAAGTGAAAGTAAACAAAACCAAAAATGTGTCTTATATTAAATAATTGTTTATTTGAATATGCAGTCTTTTATGCAATTTAACAATCTGGAAATTTCATAACCATTTATCAAACTAGTAGAATTTGCTACATTTATTGTATCTTAACTTTAGATGAAAGTATACCTTAAAAAGATCAAGCTGGATAAAAAATGAAAAACTGAATGCAACTTTATGTGGAAGCAATGCAGCTTGAAAATTTTAATAATTAACATAATATACATTCTCAGGAACCAATCCTTAAAAGGACATTAGTCTGCTGAAAGAGCCACTCATTCACATAGGACCACTAGAATTTCCAGTTATCTAGATCTGTACAGTACTTAAACAATTACCATACTAAACATGGATTCTCCGGAATAAATACTCTTCAACATGTGGTGCCTGAATGCAAATGGAAAGACAGCACATGTGCAGGTATTTTCCATTATTCTGCCCTGCAGTTCCTGGAAGTAACTTGCTGATATGCAAAGTGGATCTTTTTAATTCACTCAGAATTGTTGATATAAGACAGCACTCGCATCAGGGATAAATGGCTACAGGCAAAAAGACCTTAGCTGGGGAAACAAGGTAGTTTGCTCGTTTGTGGGTGAGGTCAGTGAAGACCGGAAGCAAAAGGAATGAAAGGATGAGAAGTTCTTTTTAGAGATCTGGCCTGTTTAAGGGCTTCTGAAATGACAGGGTTGCAGAGGAAACGCTTTAAGGAGTCCTATCCTGGTGTTCTTGTTTCAAGAGAAAAGCTGCACAAACAGCCAAGAGTGAATCTAAAAAGTGGCTTAAAGCTACTTTACAGTAGAGGGCAGATTCGTTCTAAAGTTGGCAAGAGGAGGCCAAATTCCAAAGAGTGAGTTGCAAATGAAGGGAGAGACTGTACTAATGTGAGAGGTGGGCACTAGGTTGGACAGATACTTAACAAACTTGAAGTCAAGCCAAAAATGGCAACACTGTTTATATTATGCTTCTATTCATTTGAATTTTGTGTCCCTCCTCTGTGTGCCCATTTCATTGCTATTTTTTTAACCTTTTAAAAAATGCACAAAGTTTAACAAATATTTCTTCCTTAGGATATTCTTTTCAGGACATTGAGACATGCTACAAGGATGCATTTCCTAATACTTTCACTATACATTTGGCAGTGGATCCCACATTCAGTCCTGGACTAATTTCACATTCAGTGCATTCATTTTTACTTTTAAATGATCTCATGGTTTAATTGCCTGGCCTTTTTTACTCTCTTACTCTAAAAAAACTAAAATATTTGCATTTATTACAGAATTTTAAAAGCCTAAATTTTCTTTGATATTTTATTTTTTATTCACCCTTTTCTATAGAGTTTACTTCCTTCATATTATCCAAATACACAACACTAAATGCAAGAAAAGCAATTACTTCAGTGCCTTATTCACTTGTCTGTTCATTTATAAGAAACATTTCTTAATTAGCAAAAAAGTGACAAAAGCAGTGAAGTAGTTGCTCCATTTCAGCATTCAGTTGTGTTTGCACCTGTGTTTGCACTGCTCATTGCTACTCATCAGCATTTGAATAGAAACTCTACTCTGTCCTGTGGTCATGGGGTCCCCCAGTACTGAATTTGGAAACAACTGATGTACAGTATTTATTTAGGAACTTATGCCTAAAAATGAAGAATCACTTATTCTTTTTAAGCAGTTTGTCCTAGAACAAGGTTATTAAAATTTGGAATTTACGCCAGCATTGACAAGTGCAACGCAGGACGCAACAAGTGCCAGTTGACTTCAGACAAGATAAAAAAATCTTTGGCTAGAAATTATGAACTATATTTGAAATCACTTATGCATGTCTTTACTGGCCCGGTCAGTTCTACCAACACACAACCTTGGTAATCATAGTTAAAAAAAATAAAGGCAAAGATTATCAGTATTATTTAACCAAAAGTATTATTGCAAAACAAGACATACTGTATAATAAAAACATAATATTGGCAACAAATTTAAAATATTCCCCAATGAGTTTAAAAATATCAAATTATTATTATTATTAGTAGTAGTTATAGTAGTAGTGATACAAAAATGTATATGGGCATGCATGTATGTATGTATTAAAAATGTTAGAAACAGATTTTGACTTTTAAGAAAATGTGATGACATTTTAATTAAAGTAAAATCATGAGGCAAATTAAACAACATTAATGGTTTTGATTTATATTTAATTTAGTTATTGTGTAGAATGTTTTTATTTATGAACTGAAACTGTTTTGTAAACAGACCAGGAACAATGTTTAGGCAAAAGTGCTGTGAGTGTAATGCAACACTTTTCCTTTGACATACCCTTACCCATAATAGATTATATGGTTCCCGATTGAGCCTTGAAATACTAAAGCTAACAACTGTCAGCCATATCACACTGCAAATGTATTCAAAACAAAAAAAATATTCTTGTTCTGTTTGTGTCTGAGGAATCTTCTTTCAATAGCAAATAATAATAGCAATAGCAAATAATCAAATTGTTAGTTAATTATAGAGGAGCAAGCAAGCTACCCAGGACACAGCCTCAGCTGGCATTTTTCTATCCTACTCTTACATAGCAAAGAAACAATTCATTAAATTTGTTTGCTTACATTTTGAACACATATAAGTAAACAAATTCAGAAAAGCCTTCAGGATCTTTCAATATGTAAGGACATGAAGTGTGGCATGTATGTGATGATTTCAGTGTTCTACACATCCTAAAAGCTTTTCAAAGCAGACAGACAGACAGAGAAAATGAATGCTCACTCTTTTTGTGCTACTGTATGTAACTAACAGGAACTAACAATAACCTGACATTGCTCCACCACCACCTAGCAATTCCTCTAATCTAGCATGTTGGGTATAATACTTACACTTACCTATACACTTTTATATTATGAAATCTAAAAATAATCAAAATGATTTATTGATTAAAGAGATTGTTGTATTCCCTTTTTTGTGAAAGGTGATGGCAAGGACACAATTACAAAGTCATAAATATAAGATACAATAAGAGATATTCTTACATCCTACACTTTCCCTTGAGTGTTAAGAATATGTTTTGTGATAATGGCACAACACAGGCCTTCAATATGATACTGAATTGCACAACTGTATTAAGTTCAGTCCAATACAAAATGTGCAGATGGACACAAAATGTGTTCTTAAGAAGTCTGAATTTTCCTGAGGTCCATGAGGAAAAAGTAATAAAAAAAATCTTTACTAATTCAGAAATGGTAAGCGCCTATCAAGTTCTTCATTTTCCTCACGGCTAATATATACATAATCAGTTTCATAGGATAGAATGGTTTGATGGACTGAGAAATGAATAGCGATCATTTTGTTAAATAAGAAAAGTATTACTAAAGAAGGCATACAGAGGATTCAGAAAGCCTACTGACCCCTTTACTTTTTGTACATTATATTGTTTTGTAGATATAATTTTAAATGGATAAATTTACAAATTTGCCTATCAATTTATATGCATTTATCCAAATTGGCAAAGTGAAAATGTTTTCAAAAATTTTTGCAAATTTATTAAAAATAAAAACTAAAGTGTTTCATCCATACAAGTATACAGGCCATTAATTCAGTACTTTGTAAACCCCCTTTTGCAGTAATTACTGCTTTAAGTCTTCTTGGGTAAACCTCTACAAGGTTTACACAGCTGGATTATGAGCAGTTTGTCCCATTCTCCCTGGCAGATGCCATCGACTTCGTTAGACTGAAGTGTCTATATCTATGATCTGTGGTCTATGATCTCATCAGGTGTCTATCAACTACATGATGATCTATGGGGCTTAAGTTTATATTTGGCTGGGACCACTCAAAGACAGTTACAGATTGTCCCAAAGCCACTCCAGCACTGTCTTGACTGTATATTTTGGGTCATTGTTGTGCTGAAAGGTGAACAGTTGCCTCAGTCTGAGGCCACATGCACTCTGAAGCAGGTTTTCTTCAAAGACCTCTCTGTATTTCACTGCCTTCATGTTTTCTTCAATTCTGGTCTGTCTCCCTGTCCCTATTGCTGTCAACCATACCCTTTTAGCATGATGCTTCCACCACTGTGCTTCATTGTAGGGACAGCATTAGGTAGGTGATGAGCAAGGGTGGTCTTTGCCAGATATAATGCTTGGAGCTCTGCCCAAGGAGTTCCATTTTTGTTTTATCAGGCCAGACAATCTTTATCCTCATGTTCCAAACTGTCAAATGCCTTTTACTCCAGAGTGGCTTTTGTCTAGCCATTCTATCATAAGTGCCTAGAGTACTGCTGAGATGGCTGTTCATCTTGCAAGTTCTCCCATCTCAGCAGAGGACACCTCAGGCTCTGTAAGAGTGACCATTGGGTTCTTAGGCACCTCTCTGGCCAAGGCTTTTCTTGTCCAGCTAGTCAGTTTGACGAGATGGCAGACTCTAGGAAGAATCCTGGTGGTTCCAAACGTATTCTGCTTTACAGGTGTTGAGAACTTGCTAAACAATGTCCACACGTAAATTCCAATGACACTCTAGACCAGGGGTCTCCAATACGTCGCTCGTGAGCTACCAGTAGCTCACAAACCCTTTCCAAGTAGCTCGCCAAAGGGTTAATGAGTCCTACATAAATTTGAAAACTTGATTAGTGAAATTAGGGGTGGGCAATCTTTCCAAAAAATGATATCACGATCCACAGTCTGAATTGCAATTTGTCTTTTGTATGTGGCATACACTTAAGAGAATATCTGGACTCAAACTCATCAAGACCTAAGTAACACTTTATTTTAAATATCAAACAAAGTTGAATTCAATTGTTGTCTTGTTAAGGTACACGCCCCAAAGCTGGCGAGTGAGTGAGGAGAGAACTGCATTGAAATAAGCTATGAGAATTAACTTTAGAAAACATGAGTAGCTCTCGGCTATTTTCATTTTGTAAAAGTAGCTCTCAGGTGAAAAAAGGTTGGAGACCCCTGCTCTAGACATATCTCATGGGTAATTACAAAAGAGATGCTCTTGACCACAATTTGGAGTGCCGCAGCAAACAGTCTAAATAAATTGTACAAATGAGAAATCTGGGTTTTTGATTTTTAATAAATTGGCAAACCTTTCTGAAAATGTTTTCAGTTTGTCATTATATGTTACTGAGGGTAGATTGATGGGTAAAATTTGCAGATGTATCCATTTAAAATTAAATCTACAACACAATAAAGTGCAGAAAGTGAAGGGGTCTATATACTTTCTAAATCTACTGTATATCTAACTTTCATATACTGTATAATAGCTGATTTTAAAATAAGTAAATGCAGCAAGTGAAACATTTGTAGATAAATGTTTTGTTTGAAAGATGACATACTGAAATCACCTGATAATTTCTGAAGCAAAGAAATGCAAGTTAAAAGTATAATTTAATATATTTTCAAAAGAAAAAAAGCCCTTTTACAAAGAAAAACACTTCACAAAATTCCAAATGGACAGGTTAGGCCCTAAATTGTCATACACTTACTGCTTTACATTCATAGCAAATGAAGTCAGCTCTACGTCATAGAAGAGCTGGGTTCGTATTCCTCTGTATTGAAAAGGAGTTTCTGAAGTAAGATTTATAGGAGGCAATAGTTTGAATTACTGCCTAACATCTCCAGGGACACTGCATTTAAATGCATTTCTTTACAGCCCTAAAATGTGTGTTAGTTTGATTACAGAATGTAAGTTGACACAGCATGACTGACTGACACATATTCATAGTTTGTTCCCAAACTTTACTCATTGCTGCCAGAAGAGGCTATTCCTCCCTGGCACCCCATAAACAGTTATATAAAAAAGAGTGATTAAGTAAAATCTAAGAAGTGCTTTATTCAGGCACAAAGGTAGAAACCATGTATACAGGTCTGATCAAAAGCATACTTTGCATTTATTGCACCTATGGTTTTATTTATCTTGTCATCTATAAATCCATTGGCATAAATCTCTTATTAGGTTCAGGGTCACAAGGAGTGTAAATGTTTTGAAGTTGAACTATGAAAAAGAGAAACACTGCAGAACTTACTAAATCTTTCCTAAACAAAAACTAAAGAGTATGTTGAAACAATAGATGTAACTGGATATTGAAGTCTTCATGGCAATTGAAGTCTTCAATGGCAAGTTCAGGAAACAATACAGTACTGTTGTTTAGGTACAGGTACAATTGAGAAGAGTGAGGTGAAGCGATATGCTCATGGCCACACAATGAATCAGACGTGGGCTTTGAACTAGCAGCCTTGCAATTTAAAACGCCACTGTGCCATACTGTATTCCCACTTACTCATTTATCATTTTCCGCTTAACGGTGTTGTTACACTACTTTTTTTACTGTGTGTGTGTGTGCGATGAAAGCTAGTTAAAAAAGTAACACCTTTTTTTTTTAGTATTTCAGCTTCGATGCATGTTCAGCTTCTTTCTTGACTTCGTGGTATAGCATCTTTGTATTGATTTCAGCTTGTACTCGTTGTGAAAGACGCTATATTAGGTGAACACAATCTCTAAGACCTTGAAGTATACCGAAAAAAGTGTCTAGCCTCGAATAAACTAAAAAATGTTAAAACGCCTGCTTTTACTCCTAACAATATAAAATCCTTAAAATGTTTAAAAGGTTTGTTGTTTGATCAACAGTTCGCTGATCTAAATCGTATTCATTTTCGTTAGACCGATTTCCACACTGCGTTAAAGGCGCTTACATTCATTGGACGATAAAACAAACCTAACCATTTGTTTTCTTTGCCACGTACGGCCTCTTGGCTCTTTATGTGGGCACCTCTCATTAAAAGACGCTATACATGTATGAAGTGACAGGTGGTCGGGTCTGCGCTCCCTGACGTCACTCCTTTCAGGAAGGCTCTTACCTGGCGCGCACGATGTTTCGGCTGGGACACGCAGAGGCTCACCCATCTCGGATTCTTAGCGTCCTTTAACTCCCGGTACCTGCGTTCACTTCTTACTTCGCTTTGCTTTTGTATAGTTTCCTCTTCCTAACTGCGGCTTGTATGTTCTGCCTGATTGACTAAAGCATCGTTGCTTTGAACGGAGCTCCCAGAAGCGCGTCACACATAGCTGTTCTCTCCGGCTATCACGCCTAGCAACTGCGCCGCTGCGGCACTGGCCACACTTCACGTGGGGTGCTGTTTTGTAATGGCAACACACCGTCAAAGGTGCGCTGTCCCGGTGGAGGCGAGGCCAGGAGGGTGCGGCTGAGCGTGAGCGGCTCTAACAGGTGCAACAGCTCCGTGAGTCACGGCACAACGACATTTATGTCAACGAAGAATGTTAAGGGGCACCTGAATAGAAAGAAACCGTCATGATAAAATGTGTCAGATATACAGACTGCTGTAGGCGGCACACGAATTGCAAAAGAAAGAGTTTTAAAAAGATTGACACATGCAGGACCATAAAAAACTTACTTATTGTTTCCCATTACTCTTTCAAATGCCTGTGTTTCTGTTGGTAAGTCTTTGCCCAGCATACCACCAGACCCAAATCTCACTGGTGGTCTGGCAGTCATGTAAGACTAACAATCCCATTATGAGGCTGCATACAGGTCAATGCTTACAATTACATTTGGGCTAAGGGCACTCAGTGCAGTTGTCAAGTTGTTACCTCACAGTGAACAACTTGGGCAGCTTTTGGAAGGCAGTGGTCTGCAAGGAGTCACCGAGTTAGTTTAGGAAGTTCCAATGTTACCCCAAGGGGTATGCCACTCCTGCTGCCGTTTGGTTTGACAGAAATGTAATCATCATTTAGTCATCTATATCCTCAATTTGAATCAAATGTCCTCCTCTTTTAATATTCCAGATGGATATTCTGCTTCATCCCTTGCTGCATTAACCTGTCTCGGACAGTTTTTCCCAAGTATTTCATTCTGTCAAAAGCCCTGCAAAGATAATGTCCACCTCCACTTGTTTGTCTCTTCCTTTTGTCACTGGTATACAGGAGGACTTTCCTTTTCCTAGTGTGTATCATCTCTCTCTGATCTTTGTAGTTTGCTGAACAAATCTGAAGCTACTTGATCTTTCCTAAATATCCCCAGGCATAGTTTTGAAGTTTGATGAGAATCAAGATTTGACTTGATAGGTGTCTTCTGTTACACATTACCAAGTTATAAACTTCCAGCCTTATGATTGGACTAGAAATGAGAGTATTTATTTTTAATTGCAGTGCGCTTTAATGACTACACAAGGGTAGAATAAGACTTTAGATTATGGTGAAAGTGTTCATTTTACTAAAGTGAACAAACAGTCTGAAGATTGTAGTTCTTGCATAGGGTGACTGATTTTGAACTGAGATTGTGCCTTAACGTCAATTTTTAATTGAAAAATAATCATTTAACTCTTTGCTCTGGATTAATTTAGGTACTGTGCCTCTGGCTACTTTGATTGGCCCTGCATTCACCAGTGCTGCCATTGTAAAAAGGGCATTCAGGTTCTTACTGTTTTCAGTTTTTTTCTTATGTGACTTCTGCTGTGCCTTGTAATGGCCTGAAAGCCACACTTTACCTGGTATAGTGTCTTTCATATTGAGTAATAACAAAAAGATGTTTACAGTGTATATTGTACTACAGAGTTAACAAGTGGTAACATATTTTTTTAACACTTATAAAACCAACTTACTTCCTGATTTCAATAATGTAATATCTCTACAGACTCAGTCCAGACCACAACTGTTCTCTGGCAGTTAAAGTTAACTTCTCTTTACCGGGGGAGGTCATATTTTTATGTGGACATCTTGATTAAAAGCAGCAGGCAATATTATTTAAGGCTGGCTTCTAGCAAATATAGAGCAAAAAGGCATGTTCAGGTTAATACAGGGTGAATTAGCCAGTTAGAGTTAAACAGTATGTCACACACATGCACTTGGGAGACAGCACAGGGGTCTAACGAATGCTGAAACGCAGGTATAGGGGGTGATCAAGTGTGCTAATGCCTTTTCTCCCATATTTACAGGAGCAGTAAGAATTAATCTCCTTCCTCTTCTGGCTTCAGACCACACCCCCATGATGACCTCACATCCGCCTTCCCTCCAGATGACCCGCCCCTTCCTGTCCCTCCACTATAAAAGCCAGTAAAAGTCAGTCTTCACAGACTACTGTACTTGGCAGAGTATCATGCAGCCTTTTTTTTTCTTTCTTCCGAGAAACCTACAATATACTGGGTGGAACCCCCAAACATTTTTTTCCTGTGTTTGTCTCTCTTTACAAGTATTAATGGAGCAGGTGAGGGTATACTATGTTTAAAGGGTAAGTTTTGGATTTTTTTTTTAAGTCGAAGTTATTTCTTCAGTCATGGTATATATTAATTTAACACATAAAACTGTGTTCTAAAGTGAAGCATGTTTTATAAATTTAAAAAAATAACTAGACCACTCTTGCAGTTTATTGTGGAGCTTACGGGTACTAGGGTCTGGTTGTGAAAAAAAGCCTTAAAGACTTCCCAAATATGTCCACTCTGAAGTAGCAAAGGTTTCAATTTAGGAAAATGTACCTTCCACATTTCTGAGTCATTCTTGTGACAACAAAAGTAAACTGGTAAAAATCAGTTTTATCATAGATTTTTGGTACTGTTTTCTCCTTAGATATTTGAAAGAGCCAAGCCACTTGCATGTTGCAATCTCCGTGGCATGTGCATGCACAATAACAAAAATACTTAGAATATGAAAAAGGCAGAGTTTACAATAGAGCTGATTGAAGTGCCACAGCTGGAGCTTATCACATCTAACGTAGAGCAACAAGGCAAGAACAGGCCCTAAACAGGACACCAGTCCATTGCAGGCTGAACACACACACAAACCAGGGCCACTTTAGTGTTGCAATTCAACATACAGTGAAAGAGTATAAGTGACCAATAAGTGTGACCTTTTTCAATTATTATTTTAAAGTTTTCTACAGAGACAGCAGTTCATATCTGGGCATCAGCATTCAATAATGTCAATAATCTTACTTAGCAACACGGACATGCTATTTTGCAATAAGTGTGCAATCTCTAGACAGGGATCAATGCTTGATAACATTTTCCCTTGAAAAATAGACATATTCATTATGTTTCAGGGCTTTTTTTCCCACAATGGGACCCGGTTCCCATTATAAGAAAGAGCAAGCTAGATATCCTTTAAAATTTATAAAATATAAAATTTAACTTTAGAATGCAATTTCATGTGGCAAATGAATATATACCATGATTATGAAAAAAAGATTTTGACTTAAAAAATACTGAACTCATCCTTTAAATACTGTCATACAAACCTAAGCTGGTAAGCTTGTAAACCTAAGAGGCAAAAACATAGTTAAAATATTAAAGATAAGTCAAAAACATATTGAGTCCTAAAAGAGTAAGGCACTTGATGTGGAGCAGGACAGTCTTTGAGAATCTGTCAGCCCCTATATCTGTAAATAATAATTTGCCTTTGTGGCTTCTGCTCTGCAGAGCCTCCATCCAAAGGTCTTTATGTAGACTCTACTCTTAATTTAAATAGGTCGATGGATGGCATTTTTAGGAGTGTCAAAAATGAGCAGAAAAAGAGTAGTGTAAGTCGAAGTATGGTTCTGTTACCCGGATTTCTTTTAAAACCATTATCAATATGCTAATCAAAATCATTAGTCAAAACCAAACAAGAATTTTAAATCTTTTAAACTCTTCCCTACTATCTTACAAAGTCTAACCATCTCCTGATGTTTTGTTTGGCCTTGTATTTTGTTCCTCTTTGCCTTTTAAAACAGTTTGTTAGGGTAAAAATCATGAAATGAGCTGCATAAAATTGGTCATTGATGTGGTAGGTAAAAGAACTTCAGTCTGCTTTGCATTAATCCAAGCTGGGAGCCTTCTCACCCCAAGAACAATAAAGACTATATTAACACAGAGCAGAAGAAATATGTAGGAAACTATCATGTGGTGCATAACCCAAAAACTGTGTCCAGTAGTAGTACCAGTAGAGAACCAAACCATGCTATAATATCCAAAGAAATGAGAGAGAGAAACAATGCTGGAAAAAAATAGATTCCCATTACCCCCAGGGTGTCACAAAACTACATCCTTGTGCCTCAAGTCAGAGAAGTTACATGAAACTAATAAAGGCCTCTGGCAAGATCACAAAAAGTTTTCTGGACACTAAGTGGCAGCTGGGGGTGGGGGGTGGGGGGTGGGGGGGGGTCAGGAGGAAGTTACTATGACCTGTTTAACTAACAGAAAGACAGAGCCCAGGAAGAGTACCCTTTCCTTTAAAGCATAGACATGTAATGGTGTTAGATGTCAGGTTTCTGTGGTGTAGTTCCCCAATATTTTGTAGAGCCTTCTCTGTCACTCAGGAAAGTGATCACCTTCTTTAAAATGGATTGAAGCTCAGGTGTGTTTCTAAATCCAGTTAAAAGAATGAACAAATCAGCTTTATGGCATTAATGAAGAGTTCCAGGCTATCAAAGTCAGAAAGACGTTACAGTTTAGTAAATGAGAAACTGAGAGTATAAGGAGTAGGCAAAATGTAACATAACACCTAGTTGGTTAAGCTGAGACATGGCTGCTAGGCGTTCATCATTTTGTCATTGTCAATGTTTTTCAGTCACTCCCCAGTCGCTCCCCCCTTGTGCCTATTGTTATTTAATAAATATGCTTTCAGTTCTTAGAAGTACTTGTCTGTTTATGTCACTGACACACTTGAAGGGCAGGGTGAAGTCACACCCTGTGACAAACATTTCAGTAATTTACTACCATTCTATTAGAATTATGTTTAATGCTTTGGGTATTTATGTTAAACACAATGTACAGAGTACATTTATCTTTTGTATAGGTTCTTGATTCAGAAGTGTTGAGGAATTTTAGTTATAGCCATGGCTCCTTAAAAAACGTATCAAGTTGAAGAAGTGTTCTAATGTTTATCTATTCATCTTTTATAATTCTTGCATAATTGCCCATCAGCAGCATAAGGCTTAAGGCACGAACAAACCACAGACAGGGAGCTAGTCCATTCTTAGGTAAACTCATTTAGGCACAGACACATACCTGCTCATATTGGATCAATGTAGAGCCTCCAGTAAATCTAACTTGTATGTTGTGAGGAAGTAGAAAGAAAACAAATACAAAGAGAACTGTCTGTGTAGACCATTTACAGGGTTTGTCCAGGAGTCGGGTCTATGGAACTAGAGCCCTCTTGACCATGATGTTCTTGATGGATGGATTTTTGTATATTTGTAATAGGGGATTGTCCTCTTCATTGAATAAAAAGCATTGAGACACAAAATCCGATTTTTTTATAAAAAAAACTGCATGTCCTACGATTTTGAAAACATGAAGAATCAAACATTTTCAACTGCCTGTGTGGCACCCCTGCCTTCTTTGAAAGGCTTTTATAGAAACTGCCAAAAACACAATCTTTTGGATTGTTTTTGCTTATGCTCTAAGGTCTCATTTATAAAATGTATAAAGTTTTTAACCTTCCCTCTCATCTACTAAGTTAAGGTTAACAACCTTTAGCTGAGTACTGGGAGCATCTAGTGAGCTTGCATATAACAAGAAAATTGCTGTCATTAGTGTTTCTCAGAAACAGTAAAGAATTTGTATGCAAGGTGTGAAATAATGGGGATGCCGTAATTTACCAAGTGGACCCTCAAAAAGCCTAGAAATCAAAATTGTGGGGAGCCTCTGAAAAAAATTGGGAGTGGTCTCCCCTAGACTTTCTTATATACTCAGATATGGGGATCGATATTTGAGGAGTAAACCACAAATGTAATGATTATATTTTTATATTATGTACATTACAGAAGCATCAGCAACAAATCAAATCAATTTAATAGTATGTTGAACAATTATTAAAAAAGTAAAGTTGAATAAAACTCTGCAGCTGCATGAATAAAAGGTAAAGTACCACTTCCGGTTAGCGGAAATAGCCCAAAAGTTGATGGAAATCTACATTTTGTACCTAATGACTTGAATGCAAAATTTAGTTGACCTAAGTGAAAACGTACTCAGGTTATCATGTTTATATATACTGTGGAACGGGACCCGGACACAGACAGATGGACATTGTAGTTCACCCAACACACGTTTATTATTTACAATATTTACAATTTGTCAGTGCACAAACCCAGTGCCTCCAGCACCAATCCCCCAAAGTCCGGGCCTTTCACAGTCTTTCAATGCTTTCCTTTTTGGCCACCTCCAGTCCTCTCTCCATCTCCGTCCTTCTTCCACCCGACTTCCGCTCTTGAATGCAGGGAGGCGGCCCCTTTTATCACACCCCGGATGGGCTCCAGCTGCTTCCTGGCACTCCTCCTTGGACACACCCCCGTGTGGTGGAAGTGCCAGCTGCGCACCCGGAAGCCCTCCGGGTGTTCCCATTCTTCTTCCCCCCAGCATTTCCTGGTGTGGCGGAAGTCCTGGGCTCCAGGGTTCTTCGGGCACCGGGGCGCTGCCTGGCGGTGGCTACGGGCCCCTACATGGTTGGGCTTCCAAGCCCCCTACCCGAGGCCACCAACAAAACCAGGGCGGTCGCCCTCTCGTGGTCGGGAGGAGGCACCAGCCCTCCTCCGGTCCCCTCGGGCGTCCCGGCTGGGCTCCACCCCCAGCCACCTGTGACAATACACACACACATAATTCCAAAAATGGTATTTTCGGAGGTCTAAAACGTTGAGATTCATCAAAATCTCGAAATGGAATTTTTGGAGGATTCCAATACTTTCCCTATACTTTGTATACAAGAAAGTCAGGGAGGTCTAAAACATCGAGATTCATCAAAATCTTGACAACAAATATTTGGATGATTACAATACTTTCCCTCTACTTTGTATACAAGAAAGTAAAAAAAATTAAAAATAAAGTGTTATAATGTTATAAATCACTCACTGCCAATTACATAGTTTGCAAGAAAATTTTGTAGCAGCATGCAGAAAGCAATTCCTAGAGAAGACTGGAAGACTGTGGTCAGTGAGCAATTCATGGGCTGGATGGGATTGCACTCTGTCCAGCAAGGAAAGGAAGCAATTCTTTAAAATCAGAAGAATGGTGAAAGACTTTCATAATATTGTATAGTAGTAGGCATATGTTCATCTCAGAAAATGATGGTTGCACTGTCTGTCTTAGTGCTGTTGAGTACAACATCTGGAGTGGCTCAGCAATCTGATCCTTGCATGGAAGTCCCTTCCGCAAGTACTGCATGAGAGGATGGATATTGAAACTAGAGCCTGAGTTTGTTGTCTCTGCCTCCTGGGTTGTCTTCTGTCCTCTAGCTGTTGATTGCGCCTTTCTTTGCCTCTCTTGATGCCTTTTTGAATGACTTGGTGCCAGCCATTTCAGTTGCCTGCGTGCTGTTCTCAATTCTCTGGGTCAGTTTTAAGTTATGCTTGCAGATGCCTTTATATCACAGTGCTGGCCAGCCCACTGGGCAATGTCCTGCGGCCAGCTCACCATACATGACATCCTTGGGAATGTGACCATCTGGTATTTGATGTACATGTCCCAGCCAGCACAGTTGTCTCTGGCTAAGGAGAAGATGCATGCTCAGTGAATCGGCTTGCTCCATTACAGCGGTGTTGGTAACTTTGTCTTACCATATGATGCTGAGGATGCATCGTAAGCAGCGATAGTGTACTGTAAGCTCTCTAGGCAATTTTCCTGCCTGGCACAAGTAGTCCAGGATTCACTGCTATACAGCAAAGTGCTGAGGACGCATACCTGGTATACCTTCAGTTTGGTGTTCAGCATCAGCTGATTGTTGGTCCACACTCTCTTGCTCAGTTTGGCCATCACACCAAGAGTTCTGACAATCTGCCTGTCGATTTCATTATCGAGTGATAGGTTGCTGCTGCTGATGAAATCCAGAGAAGTAAAGTGGTTGATGACTTCAAGCACTGTGCCGTCACTGCTAATCGAAGGTGGAGTAGGGACATCCCGGCCTATGACATTGGTCTTCTTACTGCTAATACCCAGTCCAAACTCCCAGCAGGCATATACAAAATGCTTGATCAGCTGGTGGAGAGCCGCTTCAGTACGTGAAGTCAGGGCCACATAATCAGCGAACAGCAATGTTCTAATGAGGATTGTACGAATCTTGGTATTTGCCTTTAGGCGAGCTAAGTTGAACAGCTTCCTGTTGCTTCTGGTGTGTAGGGTGTTGCCTTCAACAGAGCTCTTGAATGCGAAGTTCAGTAGTATGGAGAAGAAAATGCCAAACAGAGTCAATGCAAGGACACATCTTTGTTTCACACTGCTCTTGATCATGAAGGGGTCAGAAATGTCCCCATCATAGCTGACCACACAATGCGCATCTTCATGAAAGGAGGTTAGAATACTAAGCAGTTTGGTTGGGGGACAGCCGATTTTCTTTAGCAGCTGAAACATACCTGCCCTACTCACGAGGTCAAAAGCCTTGGTCAGATTGATAAATGCAGTGTATAACAGTTTGCCTAAATGGATAAATGCGATCAGTGAGGACTTGCAATCGAGTTGGACCCACACGGGTGAAGACCTTGCCTACAATGTTCAGCAAGGAGTTGCCTCGGTAACTGTTACAGTCACTGCGATCACCCTTATTTTTATACAGGGTGACTATCTTGACATTACGTATGTCCTGTGGTACCTTGCCTTCCCTCCAGCAGAGGCACAGAAGCTCATAAAGTGCTTTAGTAAGGCTGGCTATCCACATTTAATGATCTCTGGTGGTATGCTGTCCTCTCCTTATGCCTTTCCACATATTAGGGCATTGATGGCTTTGTTATGTTCAGCCACAGTTGGTTGTGCATGTAGGTCTTCTAGGACAGGCAGGTCTTCGATAACATCTAACACTACTTGAGTTTTCTGTGGAGTACAGGTCTAGAAAGTGTTCAACCCATTGACCCATTTGTTTGTTTTTGTCTGTGATTACCTCTCCTGTCTTAGATTTTAGAGGTGCATATGTCTTCATTTGCTTACCTATTGCTTGTTTAATGCCTTCATACATGCTTCTGATGTTACCAGTGTCTGATGCAAGCTGAATATTGCCTGACAGTTGAAGCCAATAGACATTTGTGCAGCAATGAACAGTTTGTTGGCCCATGCGACAGGCGTCTTTCAGTTTCTGTAGATTTTTCTGGCTTGGGTCGCACTTGTAAGTAATAAGCGCATTTCGCTTAGCGTAAATGACTGGCTCTTACACCGATATACCATCATCAAACCAGTCTGCATTATGGTGCTCTTTTTTGCCTAAGATCATGATGGCAAGACTGTATATGGTGTTTCGAAGGGAATTTTATCTTGCTTCTGCGCACTGCTGTTTGTCGCTAGCTCTGTTTTTGTCTGTGTAAGTGGTCTTACTGTTGTTAATTCTTTGTTGAACTTTCCTATTGGAAAGATGCAATTTCTTTGGTTTGGGCTTTCCCTTTGTGACAATCAGGGAGAGGTTAGTATCACAGTCTGCATGGTGGTAAACTCTGGTATTGCATATGCTGTTTAGGAAGTCATGTTTGGTGATAACTAAGTCCAGCTGGTTCCAGTGCTTTGACCTTGAGTGTCTTCAGGAAGCTTTTCGACAAGCCTTGTTCTGAAAATAAGTATCTGTGATACACAGACTGTGATGGCAGCCGAACTGAAGTAACCTCTGTCCATTTTCATTCATTTTTCCTATGCCATGATGACCTAATACGCTCGGCTAGGATTCTCGATCTGCACCCACCCTAGCGTTGAGATCTCCCAAGAGGTAAATGTGCTCTGACATTGGGATTCTGTTAACAACGCTATCTAGGTGTTCATAGAACTGGTCTTTTGACTTCGAAGTGGCTTTTAGGGTTGGTGCATAGATGCACACAAGGTTTAAAATTTCTGCTGATGTGAAGAGGTGTAGGATGAGAACTTTTTCTGTACCACCCATTGGAGGTTCAGTTATACGGAGCTGGGTGTTCCTGACAGCAAAACCAACTCCTTGTTCCTTTGTTTCCACAATACCTTTTTTTTTTTTTTTTTCACCTGGACAGAGGCAGTGGTGCTGTAAGAATTATGTTTTTGGACTTCTCTAGCGCCTTCAACACCATCCAACCTCTGCTCCTTAGAGACAAGCTGACTGAGATGGGAGTAGACTCACACCTGGTGGCATGGATTGTGGACTATCTTACAGACAGACCTCAATATGTGCGTCTTGGGAACTGCAGGTCTGACATTGTGTTCAGCAATACAGGGGCGCCGCAGGGGACTGTACTTTCTCCGGTCCTGTTCAATCTATATACATCAGACATCCAACATGACTCAGAGTCCTGTCACGTGCAAAAGTTCGCTGATGACACTGCTATTGTGGGCTGCATCAGGAGTGGGCAGGAGGAGGAGTACAGGAAGCTAATCAAAGACTTTGTTAAATGGTGCGACTTAAACCACTTACATCTTAACACCAGCAAAACCAAGGAGCTGGTGGTGGATTTTAGGAGGCCCAGGCCCCTCGTGGACCCTGTGATCATCGGAGGTGACTGTGTGCAGAGGGTGCAGACCTATAAATATCTGGGAGTGCAGCTGGATGACAAATTGGACTGGACTGCCAATACTGATGCTCTATTTAAGAAAGGTCAGAGCAGACTATACTTTCTGAGAAGGCTGGCATCCTTCAACATCTGCAGTAAGATGCTGCAGATGTTCTACCAGACGGTTGTGGCGAGTGCCCTCTTCTACACGGTGGTGTGTTGGGGTGGCAGCATAAAGATGAAAGACACCTCACGCCTGGATAAACTTGTTAAGAAGGCAGGCTCTATTGTAGGAGTAAAGTTGGACAGTTTAACATCTGTGGCAGAGCGACGGGCATTAAGCAAACTCCTGTCAATCATGAATAATCCACTGCATCCACTGAACAGTGTCGTCTCCAGGCAGAGGAATAGCTTCAGTGACAGACTTTTGTCACTGTCCTGCTCCACTGACAGACTGAGGAGATCGTTCCTCCCCCACACTATGCGACTCTTCAATTCCACCCGGGGAGTAAATGCTAACTTTTTTTTTTTTTTCATTTTTTCATTTTTATTACAAAGAAACAGTATTAAATTAAATAGTATCAGTATACTGCTGCTGGATTATGTGAATTTTCCCTTGGGATTAATAAAGTATCTATCTATCTATCTATCTATCTATCTATCTATCTATCTATCTAT
>JANRMT010062808.1:44997340-45045659 GCA_026402145.1 Polypterus bichir lapradei
TATCTATCTATCTATCTATCTATCTATCTATCTATCTATCTATCTATCTATCTATCTATCTATCTATCTCTGCCTGAAGAAGGTATGATGTTCTTCCTACAGGGATCCACTGGTAGCCTTGTTTCCTGCAGTGCTGCTATGTCAACATGCAGTCTGTGCAGTTCTCAATCAATTAGTGCAGTCTTTCGAGCACCTTCAATTTCTTTCAGGTAATCGGACAGTCCAGTGCACATTGTTCGCACATTCCAGCTTGAGATAGGAAAAACTGAGGTCTTAAACTTTTACCAGTGGTATTTTTCTGGTGCATGGTTAACAGTCAGCTCGTTGAAGAAAACTCAGAGCTCAGGCACCCAGTGAAGCAGGCAGACCGTGGCAGGTCAACACCTTACTGGCCGGGGGCTGCCTGACTTGAAGTGGGTGATAGTTGACCAATGGGACACGAAGATCCCTCCCACTGTCGAAGAAAGCTTGTGGCGTCTAGCTCTATGCCAGATGAGCAGGGACTTATATCCTGTAACTGCTATCCTCCGTGTTGTTCTCACAATGTGAGGTGAGAGTGGCGTGACCCCTCCAGGGTGCAGGCCTGGGGAACAGTATATGAGGTCCTTGTGCTGCCCAGACAACAGGGCCCCCCTTTTGGCCATGCCATCTAAATACAAAGGAATGCAAAACATTATGTTTGGAACCGACTTGGCTGTTGGAGTTTCTGGAAGAAAGTTTAATATTGACATCCAACTACCTTGGTGACTCCGGATTTTTCCAGACGGATATCATCTCCCAATGCCTTTCCCATGACTGGGTATTGCCGCAAGACAGCAGAGGTTTGAAATCAGACTTTTCCTTCTCCTAGTTGAATGGTCCTCCCAGACTGCCTGAATCAACTGGTTATGGACCCAGTAACACACCATCACCTCTTCTCCTGCTAGTAGAAATAGTTCTTCCAAGCTTAGAAACTAAGCCACACGTGAAGGCCAGGAGCTGGACTTAGTTGTCAGAGGCTATATGAGATGCACGCCATGGAAGCATTTGTAGATGGTGGGAGCTTGTCCCCATCACCACCCCTTGACAATGATACCTTTTGGAACCAACTTTCATAATAAATCTATACAGTAAATCAGAGCCCCATGTAGGTGGTAGTGATTTTCTGTTTGGGTCATTGCCTCAGTGATGGTAAACAGTGTGATGCTAACTGCTGATACCGTGATACTAACAGTGCCTAGGTTAAAAACTATGTGAGATTAGCCATGCCTTATTCCTAGTACAAATGTTTGTTTTGCAGACAGTTCCCACGGTCTGTAAAAATGGGAAAGTGAAGTTATTAGTCTGGTTAAACTATTAGGACAAGATGTTGTTGTTTATTGCTGTGAATTAAAGAAGCCCATTATTGAGATAAACCTGTGGCAGTATAACCAAGAAAACTTTAATTTGCAGCAGTCATCAGTAGGGCGCAGGGTCCTATGGAAGGGATCAGAGCAGAACAACAGCAGTTTTACACACACAACATCCAAGTGTGTATGTGTCATGAAGAGTGATGTGTGATGCTGGTCTGAAGGACAAGGCGGTGTGCCTTTTGTTTGCAAAATGTGTATCTGATTTGTTTACCTAAGATAGGCATATCCTAAGTTGGTAGCATTAGCTATAGTTAATGCATTATATACGTACAGAATAAGACTGCAGTGTTCAGACATCACTGGAGCACTAAAAGTGCCCCCAAATACTATGGGGCATGTCGTACACTGCTGGTAAGGAAAAAATAAAATTTATGGTAGAAAGCATGATTCTGGTGGCACGGTGGCACAGTGGTAGCGCTGCTGCCTCACAGTAAGGAGACCTGGATTCGCTTTCCAGGTCCTTCCTGCGTGGAGTTTGCATGTTCTACCCATGTCTGTGAGGGTTTCCTCCAGGTGCTCCAGTTTCCTCCAACAGTCCAAAGACATGCAGGTTAAGTGCATTGGCGATCCGAAATTGTCCCTAGTGTGTGCTTGTTGTGTGGGGGTGTGTGTGTGCCCTGCCCGGGGTTTGTTTCCTGCCTTGAGCCCTGTGTTGGCTGGGATTGGCTCCAGCAGACCCCTGTGACCCTGTATTTAGGATATAGCGGGTTGAATAATGGATTGATGGAAGCATGATTCTCATTAATTAACCTTGACTGAAACCAAATGGCATAAAAAGGCATTTAAATACTGGGCATTTAAAAGGCATTTAATATTGGGCAGCATATTATTAAATTGGCATCACCAGCTGGACCAGTGGTTAGCACTGTTGGCCTATAGCTCCAAGGACTTGGAATGAATTTCCATATGAAAATACTGTTGGTTTATTGTTTCTGTTTGTTTTGCATAGATTTTCTCTGGTTCCTCTTGTTTTCTCTACAGATGTGCATGGAGAATCAGGTTGGCACTACACGAGTGAGGGCAGTTGTGTTCATAGGTGTGCCCTGTAATGGAATGGCATTTCATCCAGCTCTGGTTCCCATCTTGTGCCTGATACACATGGAATAGACACCAGCACCCTTAGAGCCTTTAATGGAAAAAGCAAAGTCAGAAAACGGATGGACTAATGGACAGATCTGTGAAATAAACAAGTAAACTGAAAGTAGACTATTTGTGGGGAAGGGCCCTGGGATAGTTATTTATTGAGGTTATTTTACCCCAGAGGTAATTCTTGCATCTTACTTACAGTACTTGTTAAAGTCCATAGAATTTTGGTCCACACAGAACAGACGTTCCAGTTGCCAAGACATTTGCACTGGTTATACTAGGCAAGCTGCAAAAGGCAAAGTAAAACAGAAGCAAATGCTAACTCCTACTGTCCAAATGGGCATTACCTACACTGACTTTTGAACCCTTATGTCATTGTTGGTATGGCACACTAACTTACACATCTCTTCAATGGTATGAAAGGCCCTTCCTATGTCATCTTTCATTGCTTTCTGTCTCTCTCATGACACTGGTATATTCCTTTCACCACTGAGCCTAATTTCTCCTCCAAACTCAGGCTTAATTCTTCTTTGCTCAAGGTTAGGGTAGCCCTTCTTTCGCTAGCAAACTCTTAGCAGCCCCTCTACCACTGAGCATTCTGTAGCCTGTGAGGGTCTGCTCTGTGAAGCAGCATTTGCAGTCCCAGTTCTTTTAAAGAAATGGCATGGCCATGCATATTACCATTTCTGTTCTCAAGGACCTTGTGCCTTTCTAGCAGTCCAGACTTACCAGAGTGCTGGGTTCCCTGTTTTTCCTCTGTGTGATGGTATCTTTGTCCCTTTATTCACTAACACCTACCATTCAGGCACCCAGAAGATCTTACTGTTTTTTCCAGCCCTCCTTGGTACCCTCACTCTTAATTACAACATCAGTTATCCAGATTGTCTCCTGATTTACCTACTTACTTTCTCTCTGCTAGATTTATTCTTTACTTTTATCTCAGAGGTTTATTGTGGGACTGGCTCTTGCCCCGTGACCCTGCTAAACACTAGCCAGGCTGGCAATTCTTCACTTTACATTCAGTAAATGGATGGATAAAATGTTTTAAAGGAAATAAGAAATATAGTATAGCAGTAGATGTTTAAGACTACATTTGTGTATGACCCACATACTTTTCCTAATAGTTAAAACTTCATATTTTCTGAAATAAATTAATCATTAGTTGCTGTTTGTAATATTTAAATTGTCATTTTTATCTTAATTTGATTTTTCTATCTCACATTTCCCATTTACAACCCATGAATGCTATGTACTGTATTGTGACCACCATGGAGCATTGCAGCACCCCAAACCCTAGACACAACCTCACAGACACAAGTCCCGGTGTAAGTAAAAAGTTTATTCTTACAAATACCTTGCATAAAGGCTACAAAAAGGGCACAAACTAAGCACAATTCTTCTACTCACTTTCTCTCCTTCCACTCCTCCAGGAAAGCTTTGTCCTCCTTCACCCAACTCTGACTTGCCAGGTTGAGGTTGAGCAACTCCGTTTATCTTGGACCAGGAGTACTTCTGGTGCAATGGCATAGTCCGATGGAAGTACTCCCAGATCAACCAAAAGTCCCAAAAAGTAGGGACTGTGAATCCCATCATGTCCCCTTGGTGACCCCCATTGGAACCTAACAGGGCTGCACTCCTCCTTTTCTTCCCTGAGCAGCACTCTTGATGAATCCCCACAAAGTGTCCATTCCCTCTCTCTACCACCATCTTAAAAGCCCTTTGTTACTCTAACTCAAGCAAGGATCTCACCACAAGTTGGTGAAAAAACTGAGTATGACCCTTTTCATTCATCAAAAAGTGAATGTGTAGGCATCCAATCTGGTGAAAGAATCTTTCTATTTGATGATTCCATTGTAAGATGGCTTGTCATAGGCAGGAGAGCAGCTTGGCAGTAGAGCAGTGGCATCAAGTGCCACATTAAGATGCAGAAAAGTGAAAAAATAAAAAAGGAAAGAGTTAGTAATGTTTTATCAACATTGTATTACTTATATTTTTGTAAAAATGACTAACAAACAAAGATGCAGCATGCACAGCTAATCAGCAGCTCTAGTCAGTGTATGCTAGACTAAAGTTTTGAGACTTCTGAAGGGACATAAGAGTCCAAGACCGAAGGGGCATCTCTTACATAAGCAGGCAGCTCATTCCACTGCTTTGGGGCTATGTAACTAAAAGCTTGACCTCCCTCTGTTATTTTATTAATCCTTGAAATCTTAAGTAGGCCATCATCTTGAGGTCTTCATGTGCACTCTGGTTGTATGATGTATTCAGGTAAGTAAGAAGGATCTTGATCATTTAAGGCTTTATATTTTACTAGATGTGCTACCTATCTAAGACAGGTTGAAATCCACGTAATCAACATATAGACCTCAGCATTGACCTTTGCAATGCACTGTATAGTGCATTTGTTTCTGTTATGTATGCCATTTAGTATGGGGTTTTGTAAAAGTGGTCTTAATGTTTGTGATGCGCCATTTATTGGAATGAGAAATGCAATGCATTTTATTACTAAAATGTTTTGTGTTGCGCTATCTTTTGGAATGACAGAGAAAAAGCAACCACACACACAGACACAGATAGACACACATACATCCTTTTATTAAGGTGAATAAAATGACAGAATGTTGTTTTAGTTGGCATCATTCCCCTCAATGAGTAATATTACTGTTTTTTCTGTATTTAGAGATAAGTAATTCTCATCTGTCCACTATTTTATCTCGCTGACACAAATAATTGACTGAGACAAAAGTTCAATTATATAACAATAGGAATAATTATAAAATAAAAGATATGATAATACAGCAGATTCTAAAAAAATAAAATGCTATTCCTTCCGACCAGTTTCAATTAAGCACACTATTGACCTGTTGCTTTGATTTGGTGTCATCTTTGCCAATTGCACCTTCAATCATGCTCCTCACTACTGTGAAATACACTGCGTTTGAATTCTTAATCTCTCATTCTGTTTGGATGTAGCACAGTCACCTCAGGAAGAGCATAATGCCTTGCTGGAGCCAGACTTCCAAGTAGAACAAATGTAGAATAACAATCTATTTAAACATTTGAATAGAGAATCACTTTTAAATAGGAGAAAATCTTATTCTAATCCACTATTTACTGCTTAGAATATATTTATAATTAGCTTCCAACAATGTTACCAAACAAAACAAGCTGGTCAATTAAATGTAGTCAATTTTGTGAACTTGTATGGCATTGTACAGAGATTTTATGTGTAGTAATCATTCAATAGCAGTAGTTAATCCATAGGAAATAATTCAGGCTTGGATACCAGACTACATGTCAGGAAATTTAACATTGATGTTTTTTTGTGCAAATATTAGTGTGCTGAGATTTAAATACTTCTAACCAGATTAAGCACGCATGTGAGAGTTTTGTAACAAGTAGATATTGAGTAAGACTTATGTTTTGTGAAAGTAAATACAGCCTTATGCTTGCAATACCTGAATAAGGTTTCACTGTCAATTAGTCACATATGTTTCCATTGTCCATTCTAATAGAATTAAAGTCAGCACAATTACAAAATATAGACGTTGCACCTGTTAATATGACTTTGAATAATGGTAGAAATTATAGAAAATTGTTTTACTTCAATAATAGTTCTTTGAAAACATCATTCTCAAACTTATCTGATCACATTTAATACACTAATTAACAATATTGTATGTTAATTGTATGTGAAATGTTTGTTTCTGACTACAGTTAGTATTATTGTTTGATGCTGTTATTTGAAATAATGAACATTTTCATACCATATTTCTGCGTAATCAAGAACAATAACACTTCAGTCCTCATAGTTTCAATAGTGTGATTACATGGGTATGGGAAAGCACTTGATTTAACAGGGGAGCAGGGATGAAGCCTCATGCCAAAGGGGTAGTGTGATTCTCTGCATTATTTATAGCAATTGTGTCTTCTAAGTGAAAGGAGTTTGAAAAACATGCAAGTGATCTCACTAGGGCACAAATACTTCATATCAATAACAGATCGGCAAACAGGCAGATACCAATGAAAGACTCTATTGGTGCAAGAAGGAGAAGGATAATAACTTTTAATAGCTGCTCACACAGATGGGGCATCCATGTGTCTGCCGGTAGGGCACTTTTGTTTTCTTATCTTAAGAATATCACTAGAAAATGGAAAACTTGTCCAAACAGATTTTTTTCAACAACTGACCCTTGTAAACAATTGTACAGTATATGTATGGTCATTTAGGGTGGCATACTCTGTAGAAGGTGTTATGTAAAACTGTAAACTGTAACTGTAAAACCTAATAAAGGACAAAAGTTCAAATCTTTATAACAAAAATACTAATTTATTATGCAAAACATACAAGGAATGATTAAAGGGAGAATACAAGGTAGCATAGAAATCAACAAAAGTACTGTCTACCTCACTGGGTCTAACCAGGCTAGTTCTGGCCTCCAACTGCCCTTAACTATTAGGTACGGTGGCTCGCCCTCTTGCACATCATCCAGAATATAAAAACATGTACCAGACATCTCTGACTCACCATCCCAAACTTGTTCCAACTTTTATCTCCATTCTGACAACAAAACCGCCAGTCTAGCATTAGTTCCAACACACAAATAACAAGAACAACAACATTTATTTCTACAGCACATTTTCATACAAAGTGCTTTACAACATGTCAAAGTAGTAGTTACATGCAAAGAAAAGCAAATTAAATTTAGATAAGAATAATAATGAATACATCGTATGCAAAAGAGAAATAAATGATGCACAATTAACATATGAAAGATATATCATTAAGAGAAGAATAGTCCTTAAATACAGAATTTGTTTTTTTAAGTTACTAAATGACACTCCAATGATAAGGTCTGATAGCCAGGTTGGTCAGATAAAAAAAAATTCTAGTTAAGATGGACTAAAAAACTTAATCTGCAGGGGTTCCTGGCCAAAACACAGTACAGACCCCACTGGGTATTATGCCTAACATAAATTTTTGTTAAGTAGATCTTTATTAGTTTTTTGAGGCTTTATCTTAGTGGATTTTTGTGATAAGCTGGAGCATCCGCTTTTATTCAGACACCACAGACTGCTGCACAGGGCTTTGATCAAGTAGTGGTAGCGTAAAAAGGCAAAGCCAACAATTTGGCTCCAGTTATACTGTACCTGGATCTACCTGGCCTAGCAGGTTATCTTTGGTCTATTTGTTTTCTATTTGTATTTGTATTGTTTTAGTTTACATAACCTCTGCAGTGAGATGTGTTGGACATGCAGGCAAATAAGAAGAATGGTTACATTTCATTACATTTTGTCAAACCAAAACATTTGGTTTTTTTGAAGAGCCAATGGCATTTTCCACCTGCATGTAGTTACTAAGTTCACAATACTAGTTAACACTCAGCATTACATGCTTTCTGTGGTGTGGTGTGCACATATACGATAAGAGAACTGCAAAGGAAACTAGACAGATAATGCAATATATCTAACTAAGCTAAGTGATGAAATGAAGCATCACACAGCAACTACTGAGTATTTTATTGAAAGTACATGCATAGTCGCTTTTGTTGAGAGTATTGTATTGACAAGCAGAATGACTGAGGATGCATTACTTGAGTGGGTAATTAGTAACTTCTACCTGTTTCCTGTTGGCAGACATTTATTGAAGTCCATAACATGAGATGACAGTTACTGCTTTTACAGGTTTAAACCAAAACAAAACTGTGATTTGTAGCAATTTTAAATCTGATTAGAGTGATATTTAATCATCTTTATAACATTATAGAATTCCACTTTTGGTTCTGTCTTCTGTAGTAGACTGGTGTTGAAAATTATTGATAAATTCTAATTTACAATCTATCTTTACAAACAGGGCATCTTTAAAAATTATTTAGAAAAAATAAGTGCAAATTTAGAACATCTGATGATTTCAGATTATTTTTATATTTCTAAAAAAGTATATTACAGTTTATTTATCTTCCCACATTAAAGACAATGAGCAAATCCCATTTATTCCAGTTTAGGGCTAGCAATATTCCAAAGAAAGGCTTAAACCAAATCTGGACAGAGCATTGGTCCACATATAGTGCACACTCATTCTCACGACAAAAGGACAATATGGAGCTGCCAAATAACTTAGCACACATAAGATGGCAGGTAAAGTACACTTTCTTATTAAAACTACTAATAAATTAATAATTCACAATTACACTGAATCATCTCAATTAAATTTCAAAATGTAAGTTGTCGTAATGCTACCTTGCAACTAGGCAGTAACTGTTGTTTGCATGTTTACATCACCAAAGCACCAGAATTAGTATTTTAATAATGGTGTCTGCAATGTTTGTTAAACTCCAACATCTTAAACACTAACCCAGAGAAATAAAACCACATTAAAATACACAATTACATATTAGAGGAGATTATAGTTGCAAATGCATGCAAATTTCTCATATAATGTATCACTAAGCTATTAAATATTATATTTTGATTGTTATATCCTTATGCAAAATGTCCGTGTACAATTATTATTCATACTTTCATAAATGAAAAACCTTCCTAATGTTTGGATCCCAGTCAAGAGAATATAAAATCTCATCGCACATACTGTATGTTGCACATTACAACACAAATTTAAACTCCATTCTTCTACATTTTGAAAAAGCTGAGGAGCTCTGTCATCTTACTGTAATTTCACAACAAAACATTTACTGTCTAATGATCTCATAAGATACTAATGCCTTCAAACAAAACTCCTCTCACTGAGCAGATTATGTGCTGTGAACAGCGTATTATGGATTTAATTCAATTTAATTAAAACAATGTAAAACATGAAACTCTCAATATTATTCATATAATGACAAGAAATAAATACACTACAATTTAGTCCTTGTAACACACAAGTTACACCTATACATAGAAAACCACACAGTGTTCCCTTGGCATTGTCAGAAACTAGTCCTCTTCAACACTTACATAGGCTTTGTGGGATATTCATAAAACATTTAGTTTTATCCCGATCATTTTAAAACACTGAATACTGGACTTTGAAGCTGGATGTTCATCTCACAGTAGTCATAATTGTTAAAATTATTTTGTGCTGCTTTCTATTGAGTTGCTGTGTATAAATCCTCTTTATGGGATTATACGTTATATCTAAGACTCTGTCTTTATCACAAACTAATCCTTCTAATCCAACCACCCCAGTTTGATACAGAATAAAATATCTAATTTTATCATTATCATAGATAATTGATTAGTGATTAATAAAATAAACACTCACTAAAATGAACTGATAAACAAATTTGGAAATTATTTGTATACAAGATAATTGTTTTTTGTGCTTTTTGTAGGAGTAGTAGTAAGGAAAAGTAGTGTTAATAGTTAATACTTTTTAACCCTACATATTGTGAGGGGATGCAAGAAAGATGGACATGAGAAATAAAGAGGATCTCACCCTGAACTGTATGTCAAGTCATTAGTGGTCACTTATACTCAGTTTTTGTCAAATCGGTTTGGGCAATTAAGCTGATATGACATCTTTTGACCTAAAGTAGATATGGATATCAGATTACCTGAAGGAAACTTGAAAATTATATGCAAAGCCCTAACAAAAACAACAGTGTCTGGCTTAAAACCTGTGAACTACATGCTTTAAGGCAGGCATATTATCCATTCTGAAGCAACCATTCAGTTTATATGCAGCAATAACACCTGATTGAGCTTCTGTTTTATACACACTGTATAAATTCAGATTTATCGGTCTTAGTCACTAATGATGCAGGCCTGTTAGGCACCATCTGACTGAATTTGCAAGTTGAAATACTTCATAAATATTCTGTAAGAAAATGATGCAATTTCGGCATTATTGCAGCTTCCAAAAGCCAAAGACATAAATAATGTGGAACGAGCCCCAGACACAGACAGACAGACATCGTTTTGTCATCCAATACACACATTTATTTACTCTAATATATTTACAGTTAAGTGCACAACCCAGTGCTCCAGCACCAATCACCCCAAAGTCCAGGCCTCTCTCTTCAGTGCCTCTCTTCTTCAGGCCGCCTCCACTCTTCTCCAGCAAGACTTTGTCCACTCCTCACCCCACTCCAGCCATCGAATGGAGGGAGGCGGCCCCTTTTATACATGCCCGGATGGACGCCAGGTGCTTCCCGACACTCCTCCGCCGACACTCCCCTGTGTGGCGGAAGTACCGGCTGCGCACCCGGAAGCACTCCGGTTGTCCCTGGTTTTCTTCCTCCCAGCACTCCTGGGTGTGGCGGAAGAACTCAGGTCCAGGGCTTTCCAGGCACCAGGGCACCCCCTGGCGGTGACCACAGGCCCCTACAGGGTTGAGCTTTAAAGCTCTGCACCCGTGGTCCCCAATGTAACCAGGGCGGTTGCCCCCTCATGGTCTGCAAGCACGTTCTTGAAAATGCTGTTGTAGTCCAACATGACTTCCTGACTGCAGTGATTCTTGAAAGCAGGGGGAAACAAAGGACGAGCACTGTCTAGCTCTTTTTCTGCCCAATAATCACACATTAAAAGAGCAAAGAATTTAAACACAGGAATGTGTGTCAAAAGAAAATGCAATGCCCTGTGCATTTGCTGTCTTGCAGACAGGTACAAAAGCACTAAAAGAAACCTGGCACCAAAGACCAAACCCATAAATAAAGAAATTAAGTCACATCGTGTGCAAATGAAGAACAGTGAGCTCTTCTTGCTGGTGATTTAATCATGTCTTCAATTGCTCAAAAATGTTAGAGAATTAAAACAAAATACAAAACACTACAGATATTTTTATTCTCTGACAGTTTTATCACAAATATTTTTCTAAAAAAACAAAGTCATAGTGCATTAGATGGCAATGCTTGTCTACATGATAAATTTAAAGTGGACGCAGAAGACAAATTTGATAATGATTTAAACACAATTTATAAACTGTCATTTTCCTTCAACTTTTATTAAAAGCTTTTCTTTGAAATGTTGAAGCTTCAGGGTCCACTTCCTTTGAAACAAATAAATGGAGTCCTGTTCACTAAACTGTTTACTGATTTTCATCAACATCAATAGGGTTTTAACATTTTGAGCTTTGAGTGTCACATCTAGACTGATTTTCTTTAGCTCTAATGCACGACAACTTCATTTTTGTGCACTGGGGAGAGAACAAGACTTCTTGGCAGATAACAGATGTGGGATGATTATAAGATAGAATACAGGCTGTGCAAAATGCACTCTGTAATATATATGTTATTCACACATTAGCAGGAAGGCAAATTCTGTGCATGGCAAGAAGCCGTGTTTCTAGTAGAGTATAATTTGAACTCATTAGGCTATAAAATTGTGCATCATAAGCAGTTCATATCAGGTAAAACCATATACTGTTTTGAAGAGGGAACCCAAAAGATCAGGTCTAATTGTCTTCTGGTTTGCTCAAGGTGGATATGCATCAGTAAAGATGTATCATAGTGAATTGCAATTTTTTAGATTAAATTATATTAGATTAGATAAAGTATTAATCCCACTGGGAAGTTTAGATGCATAGAGCAGAAGAAACATAAAAAAACAAGAATATAGACTCAAAGGACAAATAATACAGCCGATCAATCAATCAGTCAATAAGTAAATAAATAAATAAAAATAAACTTAATGAGTACATTGGGTAGAAGCACTGAATAGCAGTGTGCAAAAAAGTCCCCAGAAGTGCTTCTTAGCATGCCATAGTGGAATGTGGCTTAAAGTGCTCCAAGACAGCGCCTCCTGGAAGGGATGGAGAGGATTTTTCATGACCCATCCTCTTTTTCCAAACAGCTTCCAGTGTGTTGAGGGTTTGTCCCATGATGGAGCAACTTTCTTGATAAGTTTGTTCAGGCATTGTGCTTCTTTTTTGCTCAAGTTGTTTCCCCAGGAGACAGCACCATAGAAAGATACACTGACTACTGTGGACTGTGGAGCAATTTCTAGCATGTCTCCTGAACAGGTACAGTCTGCTCTGGCCCTACTTATACAGCACCACTGTGTTGTCAGACCTGTCCAGTTTGTTGTTTATGCGAGCTCTCAGGTACTTGTAGCTCTGCACCACTTCCACGTCCTCCCCCTGAATGGTGACTGGTCTCAGAGGCTCCTTGGCATTGCAGAAGTCCACCACCAGCTCTTTAGTCTTGCTGATGTTGAGTTGCAGGTAGTTCTCCATGCACCACAAGACAAAATCCTCCAGAACCTTCCTATACTTGGTTGTCATCCCTGCACCACAAGACAAAGTTCTCCACTACTTCCCTTTAGTCACATTCGTCTCCATTATTAATGAAGCCTATGATTGACGAGTCATCTGAAAATTTCTGGTGGCAGCAAGTGCTGATATTGTGCTGGAAGTCTGTTGTGTAAATTTGTTCTGGTTTAGCATTTCATTGGCATCCAGATTAGTGGTAACATGCCTTAACTTTACTCACACTAGCTGTGTCTTTATAGGATATATAGAACTTATTCTGTTTGTCCAATGTGTTATTTTAAATAGTTAAATTACCTCTAGCTACTTGCTTAGTAATACAGCAACACTATCTTGTTAAATGTGCTTGCCACCTTGTTTTTAGAAAAAAAAATCTGCTCAGATTATATTCCAGAAACATGGTTATTGAGGGCACCATTCTATTATTTATATTCTCTTTTTCTGTGATGTTTGGGTAGTGCAGGGGCCAGTGTTCATGCCTCACAGCTCCAGATGTGTGGTCACTTCTTCTGTGGAGTTTACACATTCTTCCTCAGTCAGCATATTTTTTTTTCTCTAGCTATTCCTAATTTTCCTCCCACATCCTTAAATTGTGAGTATTATTTTAGTTAATGGATGTGTGCTGTTGCTGTGTAAATATGTGTAAATCTCTCCTTTGGCTGAATGAGACACAGTCTAGGTGTGGTTTCTGTTCTGTGCCAGATGCTGCCAGTTTGAGTTTTAGACATTAACATCCTTAACTATATTAGCTTAGTTGAAATATTGATGGGTGAATAAGTAGTAAAATAATTTTTCTTATTTTTGCTTTGCGCTTTCTCCCACCATAACCTATCATTTATGGGAAGAAGAGCGAAACCTTTAGATTCTTCAAAATTTTGATCTCTGGTTTTCGACAGATCTCGACATTTTAGGGTCCCCAATACCTAAAACATTAATATCTTGATGATGGGTGTGTGTCTGTGTCTGTCTATGTGTGTGTCTGTGTGTCACAGTTTCTTGAGAACAGTCTAGTGCTAAAATAGCTGGACAGAATAATACCAAACTTGAAAGTTAAGCCTGTTATGAGATGATGATGTGCTGATTAGATTTAGAGCCAAATCTTCCAAATAAAGAGGCACTCTAGAGGAACCCTCAAATACCATAATTCTGCAATTAATTATGAATTCTTCTCATCAATTGCTATCGTAAATACCTAAGATCAGCATCAGAGTGGTAAATAATTACTGAAATGTTATAGAATAGTTTGGGTAACTTTGATCCTAGGGTGCAAAGCCTACTGGTACTCACACCTGAATTGATCAACAGTAAAGGAATAGTTCTGTTTTCAGACTGTGTGTGTATACCAAGTTCAGCAATAATATACCACCCCTGTTACAACCATTAATTTTTTCTGTTAGTAATTTTGCCCCTGACCTTTTGCAAAGTCAAGGAACATGGAGCCATTTTCACCACAGTCACCAGACCCATGGGGACTGAGACAATCCTCATAGCCAGCCCTGTCAGTGCCAATGGTTGCATTGAAGTCACCCATGACCAGAGAGGTGTCACCTCGTGGGCACCCATCAACCACCGAGCGAAGCTATGAATAAAATGTCTTCCTCGCCGAGACATCACTCACCGCGGTTGGAGCATACACTGAGACAACAGACAAGGCACCCAGGAAGTGCCATAATCTGAGTCCCATAATACGCTCGTTGAAAGGAGTGTCATCGGACACCATCGGAAGAAGCCAATTCGCTACAGCAACAGCTACTTCCTAAATATGACAGCCATCAGACCGACCAGAGCAATAAAAGGCCAGTCCCCGGTCTGCACACCTCAGAGAGTGCCGCCACTGAAATGCGGAGTTGACGCACCTCCTCCGACAGCAGAGGAAGATGATCATCTTGCCTGAGAGACAAGACGTTCCATGCACCTACCCGTATGGACCGCCTCAAATTGGGACCTGAGTGCTGCCGTGCAGCAGGCAATGCTTCAGCACCACACCAGTTCCAATCCCCAACAGACCTGACCCTATTGGCTCTCCAACGGTTTCAACTCTTCCGGGGATAGGGCTCCAAAAAGGGCTTTCCCCCATTCCCTTCATGATGCGTGCAGCCTTCCTATGGCCGGCTGCAGCAGAGCTACTCCCTCGGAAAGCAAAAAATGGTCCTTTCTGTAGTCTCATTTTTTTTGTGAAGTTTTTTTATGGTGGCTGGAGTGCCAATCCTGCCACCAACCCCCATGATTTCCCTGCAAGTTGGAGGACCACTTTCAGGGCCGGATGCAGTTTAACGTCATGCCCAGGATCCTGGTGCCAGCGCTCTGAACCGCATCGGTGGATTTGGTACTCCAATACTGGTGGTACGGTGAAGGAGATCGATCACATCCTCGTGGGCAGACGCTGGAGGCTTTTGCTAAACTGCAGGGTCTATAGAAGTGCCCAGTTTATGAATTCTGACCACAGACTTGTTGTTGGTACTCTTAGGATCCAGCTTAAGTCCAGCAGGTTACCACCTACTAGGAAAATGAGCCTGGACTTGGCCAGACTCCAAGACCAGGCCGTTTCTAATGAGTTTGCAAGCAGTTTGTATGAGGAATTTTCAGATTTGGGTATAGCTGTCGATCCTAATGTGATGTGGAAGACCTTCCATGACAAGACCCTGAAGGTTGCTGAGGGTTTTGTTGGTGTTACCGGTGTTCCCAGAAGGAGGTGTTTCATCTCACAGGGCACCCTGGATATCATCGAGAGGAGTTGCAGCACATGGCAAGGTGGCAACTCTGGTCTGTACCAGGATCTGAGAAGGACGGCTGCGAGGGCTCGGAAGGTAGATAAAGAGGCATTTGTTAGAGGAATATGTGAGCAAGTGACACACCATCTGTGGTCTAGCGACCCACGTCCAGCATACAGAGGAATCGAAGCATTACGCACATCTGAATCTGATCCTCGGAGAGTCGCAGTCAGGGTGGCTGATGGAACAGTCCTTACGGATGACACTGCAGTTGTGACACGCTGGGCTGACTACTTTGAGCAGCTGTTCAAAACTGATTTTCTTTTTACAATCCCTCCAAACCCATTAACAGCTGTGTTTGGTGTTCTTCCAGATGGGTTTAAAGCGGAGGAAGACAAACAAATTGTGATTGCATTCACTACACTTTTGGCACATAGACTTATTCTCATAAACTGGAAGAACCCAAACTCTCCTCTTTTAAGTCAGTGGGAAACCGATGTGTTATATTATTTGAAGTTGGAAAAAATCAAATACTCAGTTAGAGGATCCGTACAGACTTTTTTCAAAACATGGCAGGATCTAATCAGTAATATTTTAAAATAAGTTCAAAAGGCACAGAGAATTTATTAATTTAGGTATGTCTCCAAGCCTTAAATTTAACGCCGTTCGGCTTGCTCTCTCTCTCAGGGGTGGGGATCGATCTGTTCTTAATTTTTCTCTTTGTAAAAACTTGATTACTTTGTATGGATTGTAATAAAATTAATAAAAAAAACAAAAAAAAAAAAAACTTATTTTCAGGTTAGGACGTTGGATATCTCTGGGTTTACGGTTCTTGAGGCTGATCCTCCAATTAACTGTGAAGCACCCAGTCTCACTGAGATTGCACAGGTGGTGAACCAGCTGAGGGGTGGGAAGCTGCAGAGATCTGTGGTATCCGGAGTGAACTTCTCCAGGCTGGTGCTAAGGCTGTCCTCCTGGCATTGCAAGCAATCTTTGCTTCCATTTGGGAGACTAGCATCATCCCAAATGACTGGAAAACGGGACTTGTAATCCCTATCTAGAAAGGGAAGGGTGATCACCTGGATTGCAGCAACTACAGGGGTATAACACTGCTCTTGGTGCCGAGTAAGGTCCTTGCTAGGGTCATCCTCAGTAGGATCCATGATCACTTGCTCACCTACCAGTGACTGGAACAGTCTGGTTTTACGCCTAAGAAGTCTACCATTGACCACATCCTGGCACTGAGGGTTCTCATGGAGCGCAAACGCGAATATCGGCAGTTTCTTTGCAGCCTTTGTCAGTTTTTGCAAAGTGTTCGACTCAGTCGACTGAGCTGCCCTGTGGGACATCCTGAGGGTTCACGGGATCCACTTGAGGTTGCTGGATATCATGACCAGCCTGGGTGTTGGGCAGTGTCGTGGGGTCCAGCGGCTGTGGGGCATCTGTTGGTGAAGAAAGATTCACGGATCTTGACTTTGCTGACGATGCTGTGATCTTTGCGGAGTCAATGGAGGCTCTGATCGGGGCACTTGAGACACTGACTGAGGAGTCTGAGTGTCTGGACTTGTGAGTGTCCTGGATAAAAACCAAGAGCCAGGCCTTTAATGACCTCTTGGGCACACTCATCAGCAGTGTGTCTGTTTCCTATGAAGTCAGTAGATAGGTTGGGAGAGCATGGGAGGTCACTGGAAAGGGGTGTGTGGTGCTCCTGATATCTATGCAAAAGAACGAAGGTCCAAGTCTTTAGAGTCCTGGTGCTTCCTGACTTGCTATATGGTTGCGAGACATGGACGCTATCCAGTGACCTGAGACGAAGACTGGACTCCTTTGGTACTGTGTCTCTCCAGAAAATCCTTGGGTACCGTTGGTTTGACTTTGTGTCAAATGAGCAGTTGCTCATGGAGTCCCGAATGAGGCACATTACCTGCATTGTGAGGCAGCATCAGTTACGGCACTACAGCCATGTGGCGCGTTTCCCAGAGGGTGATCCAGCTCGTAAGATCCTCATTGTTGGGTACCCGAGTGGCTGGACCAGGCCAAGGGGTCGCCCACGTAACACCTGGATGCAGCAGATAGAGGGTCATTTCCGGAGGGTGGGACTGGACCACGTGTCTTCCTGGGGGGGTTGCAAACCAGGATCCTGAGTTGTTTCGTCATGTAGTGGGTGCAGCAATGCACTGTACCAGTGCATGCTCCCCAACTTGACTTGACTTGACTTGACTTGTAATTTTGCACACATTTATCCAACTTAATTATGTGCAAAATTGATGAAGTGATTCATAGTCCAGAAAAATTATACTCTAATTTTAGTATGGACATGTGTGAACCACAGACTGACACTAAAGCAGCATTATAACATGGTTCTGTATTTTGTACCTGCCTTGATTAACATACAAAGCAAGCTTTAATAAGATTTAGCGGAATTATAGAAAGCTGACGTGGCAGTCGTGGAGAGAAAGATTACATATGGCCTATTGAGACTAATCCATGCTGGCACAGTTTTCATTGCTCATTCAAGGTTATAAAATCCACAGTGTAAAGACTAGCAGAAAATAGATATCCTATTATGACATGAGAAACGAAGACCACTACAGTTCTAAACTAATGGTATTTAAATTGTCACCTCGATTTACTATTTGTTGCTAATGGACTTAGCATTATTTTTACTTACAGAACACATTTGATGCATATCAGAAAACACAGAGAGAGTGAAATCAAATTGTTTCCACCTTTGAATGCCACCGTTTTGCTAATATTATATAAAAATAAATAAATGAAAATGATATATTTTGTGCAGTTAAGATTAATACTGTTCAGAAATTATAGTATCCAGTATATGTTATCAAGCACTTAAATTTCCCAGCAACATCCAAATTTAAATAACAACAGTAAATAAATTTTTAAACAAAATGTGACCTACCATCAAGAATATATTTTATTTATTTTTATGGTAGGAGCACTACTGGGTTTAGGTTAAAATTTAGTTACATCGGGTCACTCGTAAATTCAGTCATGGGAATTTTATCAAGATTGCCAGGGTTTAGCCACAATGCTGCACAGCTTGCCCCCCTTTGCTGTGTAACTACATATAATCTACAGTCACTCAAAGTCAAGCAGCCACCTGGAAAATATTCTCTAACCATTTTCTTGTAACTGAGATGAGTCATTCCTGAATACAATGCAACCTTAAGATCAGGCTGGATCAAGGGGAACACTACCATGGGGTCTCAACATTTTCATGGATGCTGGCATAACCTCTGAATCCCTAAATCTGGATTAGGTCAGTATGTTTAGGAATTGCCTTGGCTATTGTGCTCAAAGAAAGCTCTTTCCTTAAAAGAAATGCAGTTACAATAAAAATACATTATGCATGTTTATGTATTTTGTCTTTGATCCAGATTTACATAAAGATGAAGAGAAACAAGAACCAGAACGTATGTGAAATGTATTTTCAGAATGTATTTTCAGCTTCAAAGAATTATAGTATTTTTTTAAATCCATGTGACAAGAATAAGAAGGGTATAAGAGATACAAGGAGAAAGAATGAGAAGGAAACCAACATCAAGATGGAATGATGTGGGGTGAAAGATATGCAGGAGGATGGGTGTAATGAGGAGATGGACACCATGGATAAAGAAAAATTCATAAGGAGAGATGAAAGTCTAAATGATTGTGAAAAACATTATTAATTGAAGATGCCAGCAATCTCATTCCTACAAATCATAAACTGTACAAAAATAAATAAATAAAATAAAGATTTTGCCATCAAGCAATCATCCTAATTCCTGTCAATTGTTTGCCAAACGTCTTACTTTGCTGGGATACTGAGGAAGAAAGGTATAAAATGACCAGGAAGTTGTAATAAATATTTATAAGTGCTGTCTGTGCAAATGTTTGGGTTGTTGCAGGCAAATTATATGCTTTATTTTAACTATAATAAGTCTTTTAATGTGTTAGAATAAATTAGATTGAATTTAACTTGGTATTCATAGCATGTGTTCAGATGCCGGATTGACTTTGTCACTGTCATTTTCATCAATCTCTAAATCCCCAAATCCTATACTGGGTTGAAGAAATCCTCTAACACATTAACAGGGCCATGCTCAAGCCCACAAGCAAATGTGTGTAAATTTTATGATTTTTGTTTACAGAATTATGGGATCCTGTCTCTTAAAGCCACCAAGACTACTTAATGTTGATTCCAGGATGATGCTAAGTTATGAAAATCCCTGAAATATTTCCAGCAGTCGTTTCACCAAAAGGTTCAGGAAATGTAAGTAAGCTTCAGTTGTCATTAATAGTGGCAAAAGGCAGGATTGTTAAAAACTATTTTTCTGTGTATAATATAGTTCAAAATATTTTCATTTGCACTTTGAATGCTGATTTTAGAAAAGTTAACGGTTCAGTGGTTCAGTTCATTCATTTCTTTGAATGCCTTCAAAAATTTTATTAAAAGTCTTTAAAAATGCAAGTGTAATGGAAGACCCAAAAGTAGGCATTGAAATTAATTTGTTAAGGTAGACAGTAATGGCTGGTAATGTGACTAATGTGTCTAACGATAGGCAAGCTTGGGAGCTAAATGTCTGTAGCATTAACCCTGCATTTACTTGGTTATGTGCAACACTGACTTAAATCAGTTAGCACCTATAACTTACCATTTGGAGATCCCACAAATGAAATGCAGAGACATATAAAAACAAGTAGGAATTTAATAAGATACGTGAATGTCACAATCTAGAACAAGGATGGACTGATTTAATTAAGATAAGTATGTGAGACAAAAACATGGCTGCCTGGTAATCAAAATGTCCTTATTTTTCACTGATGTGAGTAAGAAAGAGAGAAAAGAAATATGGCATTGCTAAGTGTAGTGAATGAGAAAATGACAGAGTCATGTAAAAAATTCAAGCACAAAGTTCAAATTCAAGTTTACTGTCATGTGTAAACTTTACAATAAAAATCTTATTTGCCTGTCTTCCTCAGACTAGTGACAGTAGCTAGTATGAATCTAATAATGGTTTGTTTAGTAATTGTGGGGTGATTGTGGTGCTGAGAAGAAATGTTTTATTCTATGTTACAGTCCATTCATTCATTCTTCCATTCATCCGTCCATCCATATAATCATAAACCTAAAGAGAAATTCTAATTGTTTTTTTTTCAGAAGGAAATGAATTAAACCTTCAAAATGGCAAGTGTTGTCAAAACCTGTCACACAAGTACTGAGCCTCCCAGGATAGTAATACAAGTAATGGACAGTGACTCAAGGGAGTCTGACGGTGCTGAGTCCAGGTGAGATTGAATCTATCTGAAAAATCACAATATTTTTGTTAAGACAATATAGTGATAGTTTGCCTGAAAATGTTTTTGACCAATTGTGAATTTTTTGTTTTTATTTTTAAATTCTCCATTAAGTACTTTTTAAAATAAAATTGTGAAAATATTTGAAGACGTAGAAAAAAGATCAAATAGAATCAAGTGACATTTTTATAGTATATTTAAGTTAATAATTTTCTTTATTACCACAAGTACATTCAATATTTTACCTGTTGAGATGAACAAATCTTAACTGTGTAGTCCTATTACCATTATAATTGAGATATGGCCATCTGGTAAAGGAAGAAAGGAAAACAAAAGCTCCAATTAACAGCATTTATTGAGAAAATTACCACCCTTTTATGCATGTGGTTCTCCTGTTGGCCCGGGCCACCCATTGCTATATAAATGGAGTATTTAAATAACCTTTTCTAATGGGATTAATAAACTGTGAAAAGTAATAGGTCAAAAGACAGTCATGAGTTACAAGTGCTATTGCAGTCTATATTGTTTAGAGTGAGAGCCACATAAAGTCAGTCAGCCCAACAACTATCCATCCATCCATCCATCCATTATCCAACCCACTATATCCTAACTACAGGGTCACGGGAGTCTGCTGGAGCCAATCCCAGCCAACACAGGGTGCAAGGCAGGAAACAAACCCCGGGCAGGGTGCCAGCCCACCGCAGGGCACACACACACACACACACACACACACCCACACACCAAGCACACACTAGGGACAATTTAGAATCGCCAATGCACCTAACCTGCATGTCTTTGGACTGTGGGAGAAAACCGGAGCACCCGGAGGAAACCCACACAGACACAGGGAGAACATGCAAACTCCACACAGGGTGGACCCGGGAAGCAAACCCAGGTTTCTTTACTGCGAGGCAGCAGCGCTACCCACTGCGCCACCATGCCACACGCCAAACAACTATTATGCATAAAAAGAAAAAACATTTAAGGGGTTCCAGGGACGAAAAAAATGCCAAGTAAATGTGTTTAAGTAGTTTCGTATTATTTTTTATCTTTTCTCCTAGAAGATTCAATGCATTGATTCTTGTCAGCAGTTGGAGAATTACATTTCCTTCCAAAATAATTAAAACTAACTAAATAATGCAAATTATGCAAAATAAGATGTACCCTTAAATGTGTTAGACAAGCTCAGCTCAGGTTAGAGATACTTGAAACCCTATGTGTCATATAGTATCCCAGAAAATGTGTCCTATTTGGGATAACTTTAAATTTTAAATTATTTATTTATTTTCTTTGTTCAGAAGCACAATGACAGCAGAAACATTTAAGCAGCATACAGCCCTACACCACAAGTCACATGACCTTCATAATGTAAATAAAGAGCCGAAACTGAAGCTAGAAACTTTATGTCAGACATGTGTAATTGTTTGGTGTTATTTATTGTAAATAAATGTTCAATACATATGCAACTTAGTCCATTTTACTGAAAATGTTTTTCAACATTATAAAGGAAATGTGATAAATTAAAGGTATATATTTTTGAAAGGTAAAATAATTATAGATTTTAAATTACAGGCTAGTGTATAACAATTAAGTATTAATTGTAATTTGAATGTTTTCAATATTTTGCAGAATTCATAGGCTCCCTGGTTATGTGGCACCAAGTAATACTAACAATAACAGTAATAAAGAGAAGTAAGTACATACAATATTGAGCATCTATGTGTGTTATATTATGCTTGAAGAGTGCAAGGTTATGATATGTAAAAGATGATTGGTCATTTATATAACAATCTGCGTGTCCAATGGTTCTAATTTACTTGGTTGTTTGATTAATACTGTAGAACAAAAGGTCTTCTACAGAATGGGTCCTTCACATTATTAGCACTAGAATCCAGGAAGCCTACGAAAAACTTGTAATCATAATCTTAAATTCCTTCGCACCTTTCCGTCTGTCTTTTGTTTTGTAAATGTGTTGATCAGCACAAGCAGAAAGCAGCCTGCTATCCCATCCCCTCCCACCAACGGAGCTCAGCTCAGGCACGAAGTTCTCCCAGCTCAAGTCTTCATTATCTGTGTCTGAGGTGCCTAGAGTTGTATAGGGTAAATAATAAATCGTTATTTGGAACACATGCATTTCATGTATGTTCTGTGTCTACAACGATCTGTGTAAATGTAGGATGACAGGAAATGCGAGAAATACATGAAATGTTGAACACATACCTAAAACAAACTTTTTTCATGTTATAGTACTAACGACAAAATTTTGACATGAAGTGTTTAATGTGTCAAGAATGAAGTCCAAATATCAAATAAACACTTTCACAATAGGTACACGTATAGCAAAAGAAAGGTGCTTTTATTCTAGAATATAACCAAAGCTGACACGATCATTTAGGTGGTACAGCGGTAACAACTGCTGACTCATAATCAAGAGGTTGCAGGATTGATTCCAGGCACTTCCCAGAATTACCATTTTCAGTAGTGAGCAGCTCCTATTGTTATTATTATACAGTAAAAACATACATTTGAGTCTGTAACAGCTGGTGTAAATTTATAGTACTTGTAAAGGTTATCATTTGTTTTTTTTAATTCAGTTTTATTTTCTCAGTCACATTCACTCCCAGACTCCCAAAAAAACACCACTCTGTTCCTTCCGTTCTTGACTAGATCGGTATGGATACTATTTCCTATACCTAGTATTAAAATACAGGACACTTTGTCTCTTCATCTCTTTCTTCCAGTAAATGCCCATACTGTATATTATAGTTTGCTCGTCATACAGGTTCTAGAAGACTATCTGACAAAGTAAGTGTGCAGTTACTGTGTAGTTGACAATATATTATTTCCCATACTGTACCAAACTTGAAATCATTTAAAAGTCATGTAACTCATGTCAAAGTCCATCATTTTACCATGAACCTTAATAGTTTATAGTTTCTGTTTCTCCTGTCATTAGAGTCACCTTCTTCCATTTTAATGAAGAGTGATAGCCAATGTAGATTGATGGAGTTGGCTTGCATACTCTGGTACCAGTATGCAGTACCTTCTTACTAGTCATTACCATTTTTACTGTTTAGTTTCTTAATACAAGTCAGCTGTCAGCATCTATTGGCCATTTTGCCCTTAAAAAAGCAACTTCCTTACTACATATTATAGTTTTGTCCAAATAAAGTATATATTCACATACCATTTAAGTTCTAAAGTTGCAGCTTCAGAGATTCTGATTTAATTCCTAACAAGGATGCTGTTGACATGAATGGTGTGTCCACTTGTTTACATGGGGTTCCTGTTGTAATTGTGTTTTCCTTCCATGTTGTGAGGTCGAGTGTGAAGTCTAAATTAGACCCTTGAGACTGTGTAAGATACTCTCTAAAAAGTCAAGTGTCTTAGTGTAGTGTTCTCCAGCCAGGTACCATTGCTACCAGTATAGTTTATAAAGAGAATAATGTAAGAAAATTAACATATGTTAATATACTATAATTGCTATAGCGTGATTTAAATTACAGTCCCTGTCTTAAAAGTACAGTGCATTTAAAAGTCATGGTATTTAGATTATGTATGAAAAATGTAAACTCATCCACTGTAAAGGTCTGATAATAGATCTCTATTTCTTAGTGAAGAAAAAAAGAAAAAGAAGAAAGAAAAAAAGGGGTAAGATATTCCATTTGTTTAAATCAATGATTCTCACTTTAACTTGTTTACATTTATGAAAATTCAAAATATGAGCTTTAATTGTCAGGTTTTATGTCTGTTTCAGTAAAACTGAGGACAAAAATGAAAAAAAGAAGGAGAAGAAAGCAAAGGAAAAAGGAACAAATGACAATGACAACAAAGACAAAGATAAAAAAGAAGAGTATGTTTTTTCTTTCTCCTTTTTTCATACTTTTCATTTTAACTGGATTTCTAAAACATGACCTAGAATTTCAACATGTAGTATATACTGTATGGTGCTATATCTTGCAATGATGTTTTCTTTTTTAACATACTCATATAATGACATTTTATTGAAGAGACTGATAAATTATAAAATGTGATCATTTTAAATTGTCATGATCTAGCTAACCTGAGGCATTTGAAATCACACCTCCCTTTAATTTAATACTATTTTTCTTTAATATGTCATTTTCTATACTGGTACAATTGGTATAGTATGTAAAGAGCATACACATTGAATTTTTCCCAATCTGTCATAAATGAATATATTTATAAAAAATAAGAAAAAGGAAGCAGTGATCTTCATTGGATGGATACTAACATGTATGTATTGTAAATGATTTCCATTACATTCACAAGTGGCTCTAAACTCTTTGTTGTCAGTGATGAGTCCTGCTCCTTAATTTGGGAAAATTCATGGCTATGATCTGATGTCTAAATTTAGTTTTTTCTGACTGTTTCTTCAACTTTGCACAAAAACTATACATGTAGACTTGGGATTTAGAACCTAAAGTATTCATTGGTGACTTTCATTTTTCAATCTGAGTTATTTTAACTATATAAAAATCAAATTCTCCCACAACACCATTTATCTTTCTTATGGGGTCATTGCCATGAAACAGGCTGGTATTCAGGAGGCATGTCCCAGAAGTTGCATGACTGTATTTATGCCTGCTGTGCACTAGGACACTTTTTCCAAGATTGTGGAATCACCAGACATTTTACATTCATTTCTTGTTTTTGAAAGTCCAGTTTACAAATTCCATTTTTGACTACAGTTTAAGAGTAACAGTTTGGCTGTTAACTCTGGTTCTTGACTTTCTTCCCCATTATTTGACTACCTTATTATTGTTACATATGCCTTGGCTTTTTTTGACTTCTTGGTTGAGACTTTTGGCTTGCCATTAAGACTGCGACTGATTCCCAGTTCCAATTTCCATTATTACAGCTGCCTTCCCTGTGCCGCTGCACAGCAGCACTCAGGTCTCAAGTTGAGGTGGCCCATACAGGTGGGCGCATGGAACATCTTGTCTTTCCGGCAAGACGATCACCTTCCTCTGCTGTTGGAGGAGCAGCGTAAACGCATTTCAGTGGCGGCAACTCTCCAAGGTGCGCAGACCGGGGACTGGCCAGATCTCTGTAGCTGGATACACCTTTTATTGGTCTGGTTGGTCTGATGGCTGTCATACTCAGGGAGTAGCTGTTGCTGTAGCGGATTGGCTTCTTCCGATAGTGTCTGATGTCACTCCTTTCAACGAGTGTATTATGGGAGTCAGATTACGGCACTCCCTGGGTGCCTTGTCTGTTGTCTCAGTGTATGCTCTGACCGCGGTGAGTGATGTCTCGGTGAGGGAGACATTTTCTTCGCAACTTCCCTCGGTGGTTGATGGGTGCCCATGAGGTGACACTCCTCTGGTCATGGGTGACTTCAATGCAACCACTGGCACTGAAAGGCCTACTATGAGGATTGTCTCGGTCCCTATAGGTCTGGTGACCGTGGTGAAAGTGGCTCAATGTTCCTTGACTTTGCAAAGTGTCAGGGGCTGCTAATTGCTGGATCCTGGTTCCAGTGCCCTGAACCACATAGTTGGGCTTGGTACTCCAATACTGGTGGTGCGGTGAAGCAGATCAATCACATCCTTGTGGGCAGACGCTGGAGTCTGTTGCAAAACTGCATGGTCTACTGAAGTGCCCAGTTTGTGAATTTTGGCCACAAACGTGTTGTTGCTACTCTGAAGATACAGCTTAGGTCCAGTAGGTTACCACCTACTAGGAAAATGAGGCTGGACTTGACCAGACTCCAAGATCAGGCTGTTTATAATGAGTCTGCAATCAGTTTGTGTGAGGAACTTGCGGATTTGGGTGCGACTGCCTATCCTAATCTGATGTGGGAGACGTTCTATGACAAGTACCTGAAGGTTGCTGAGGGTTGTGTTGGTGTTCCCAGAAGGGGGTGTTTCATCTTGCAGGGTACCCTGGATATTATCAAGAGAAGTCGCAGTGCACAGCTTGATGGCAACTCTGGTCTGGGTGTTGGGCCGTGTCGTGGGGTCCAGCGGCTGTGGGGCATCTGTTGGTGAAGAAAGATTCACGGATCTTGACTTTCCTGACGATGCTGTCATCTTCGCGGAGTCAATGGAGGCTCTGATCGGGGAGCTCGAGAGACTGAGCGAAGAGTCTGAGTGTCTGGGCTTGCAAGTGTCCTGGATAAAAACCAAGATCCAGGCCTTTAATGACCTCTTGGGCACAGCCATCAGCAGTGTGTCTGTTTGCGGAGAGAGTGTCGATCTTGTTGAGAGGTTTACTTACCTTGGCAGTGACATTCATGTCTCTGGTGACTCTTCCTATGAAATCAGTAGACGGATTGGGAGAGCATGGGGGGTCATGAGGTCGCTGGAAAGGGGTGTGTGGCGCTCCCGATATCTATGCACAAAGACAAAGGTCCAAGTCTTTAGAGTCCTGGTACTTCCTGTCTTGCTACATGGTTGCAAGACATGGATGCTATCCAGTGACCTGAGTCCAAGACTGGACTCCTTTGGTACTGTGTCTTTCCGGAAAACCCTTGGGTACCTTTGGTTTGACTTTGAGTCGAATGAGCAGTTGCTCATGGAGTCCTGAATGAGGCACATTACCTGCATTGTGAGGGAGCGTCAGTTACGGCACTACGGCCACGTGGCGCGTTTCCCAGAGGGTGATCCGGCTCATAAGATCCTCATTGTTGAGGACCCGAGTGGCTGGACCAGGCCAAGGGGTCACCCACGTAACACCTGGCTGCGGCAGATAGGGGGTCATTTCCAGAGGGTAGGAATGGACCATGTGTCTGCCTGGGGGGGTTGCAAACAGGGATCCCGAGTTGTTTCGTTGTGTAGTGGGTGCGGCAACACACTGTCCCAGTGCATGCTCCCCAACTTGAACTTCCCTGTGCAGTAAGTTATACTCTGGGGAATGCACAGCTGTCCAAGGGTAGTTGTGTTGCCAAATGTTTCTCAGATGCAGCCAAAGCTGGTACCACCATTAAGGCGAATTAGATCTTTTATGGTTGTTTAGCAGAGCCAGCTGCATGGGTTAGCTACCAAACAGTCAGTCAGTGCACTAATAAATTTGGCCTAGGGTGCAAAATAACCTAACACTGGCAATGAGTACAGCATATGAACACCATTCAGGAATACTCCATAAGTTTAGCATGCTATTACCTCTCCAGAGAAGCTGTTTCACAGAGCTTGGTTTAATGTTCTAAAGGACACCATCCCACATCATGCATAATTCAGCTGATACATACAACTCCCACATGAAGTTGTATTCAGAATCAATTCATTGGTCTGGTTTTGGAATAATTTTTACTAACTTATCACCTGTTGTGTATGCCAGTCTTTATGGAAGTTGCACTTTGCTTTAAGGGTGTATGTTTAATCAAAACTGAGCATATACTTGCTTGGTACTATAAAGGTATTCACCCCGTTGGGCTTTTTCACATTTAATTGTGTTACAACATGGGACCATAATGTATTCAACTAAGATTTGTTGCCGTTTAAAAATAAAATCAGACATTTTTCTAAACTGCTTCTTTCCTTCCCTGGAGGTAATACTTAATATGGCCACCTTTAGCCTTAGTCAAAATTACAGCTGTGCACATTAAAACTTAAACCCACTGTTTTTGGCAAATTTGCTCAAATTCCCCCAAGTTTGATGGAAACTGTTTGTGAAAAGGGTTTTTTTAGACATTACATAGCTATTCAATTGAACTTGTTTCTCCAGGCTTTTGCTGTATTTTTCAAAATATGGTCTTGTTGGAAGATGAATTCCAAGTCCCAGTTATCTTGTGAATTGCATTAGGTTTTCTTTCAAGATTTTTCTGCACTTAGCTCCATCACTTTTCCCTCATATCATTGTAAGGTTTACAGTCCTTGCTGCCGAGAAGCATCCACACAGTAAAATACCACAACTAGAATACTTCACTGTGGTGGTGGTTGTTCTCAGTACCCTTTTATTCTTTGGCCAAGCATAAATCTTAGCACTGGTCTCATCAAACAAGAGAATCTTCCTTCAGCTTGTTGAGACTCCTACAGGCAAATGAGGCAAAACTCCAGCTGAATTGCGATTTCAGTAAAGGCTTTCTTTGTGCCATCTTTCTGTTCAAGCCTGATATGTGTGTTTGCTCCATCTCTGTAAGTTCTTTAGAGTTGGCAAAAGCCATCTGGGTGACCTTCCTGTCTGAGCAGTTAGTTTTAAAGTTCTGGGCAGATTCATATTTGTTTCACACTTCATCACCTTTTTAATGATGGACTTCACTGTGCTTTGATTTATGCTCAGTGCCTTGGAAATGTTTTTATATCTTTGGCCCTGACTGGTATTTTTCAAGAACCGTGTCTCAGATTTGCTTAGAGTGTTCCTTGGTGTTCATAGTGTAGAGAAGCTCCCCAACACAAGTGTGTGAATCCTGAAAGTATGTGAAACAGTTCAGTTCAACTGCTTGATTTGAATAAGAGAGTTGATTATTTCTGAGGTAATTTAGGTGTGTCAGAGGAATCAGTAAATACTTATGCCATGAATTATTTTCTGTTTTATATTTTTAATTAATTTAGAAAAATGTCTGGATTGTTTTTCACTTTGACACTAAATATTTGATGTTTCCATGCTTTAAAAAACATGAAAAAATCAAAGTTATTACCTTTTATAGCCACTGTATTAAATAAACTCTTAAAGAAATTCTTAGCAGAAGCCTGAAACTGAAGTCAAGTTCAAATATTATTCTTTAAGTATTTTATTAGCATATTTCTGCATGTTTAATAATTTCTGAAGTACACCATTTTATTCTTTCCTTTGGCAGGCCAAAGAAGGAAATTTTAATAATTGATCCAGCAGGCAATTTGTATTACAATTGGCTTTTTGTTATTACAATGCCAGTGATGTACAACTGGACACTCATCATAGCCAGGTAACGTAACTTGATGTTTGTACTTTTTCGAGTTGGTGAGGCAGACATACACTGCAATATCATATTTTAACATTGGTACTGTACAGGCTTAAAACACATATGCAAATTCAAAGTAAAGTACATAATTTAATAATTGATGTACAGCACATAAACACACATATTGTATCAAGGTAAACAAACAGAAAAATAAAAATTAATCTCCCTGGTTAAATATAAACTAAGTTATGAGAATATAAAGTTTCATTAACATACAGTAAAAGCTGAGGTTTGTACAGTTAACAACATAGCAATGGAAAATAAAAACTCTAGTTAACAACATTCTCATGGAAAATAAACCCCTTGGAGGGGTTATAACATGTAATCTCGCAGTTCTGATGGTCTTTGCCCACTGAGCAATCTTTCCTTTTTCTGGAAATTCGGTAGTATCATGTGCATATGTTAAAATACAAAATCTGTAATAAAATACTGTGGTCTGTTGTTTTAACAGTAGTCATTGAATCCTAATGTTCCCAATTATTTTGTTGTCTTATTTCATGAACTGGAATTTTTTTATAAATATTAGTGTCAAACACTTATTTATTTATTTATTTATTCAAAAAATAACTAACACAATTCACATCTGTCACCAGGGTGTGCTAAACTAAAGTAGACAGTCTCCAAGCTGAATGTATATAAGTACTGAGACCAATGAGGAACCCTCTCTGCTTCAGGCAGCTCAGAAGCCCTAAAGCTAAATCCTTGTGCTCACACTTCCACACAGAGCCAATTTACATTGAACAGTTAAGCTAAAATACACACATTTGTGGAAAGAAACACCAGAATACTCAAAAACTAATTAAACTATCAGAAGAGAATGCTAACTCTAAAAAGATAGTGACTTGGTCTGGGAAGTGATCTCAGGTATCCGAATGATGCATCTACAAAAATGGCAGAACTCCTAAAATGTTGTTGTAATTATGGGTTGGGGGATGAAATATGCATATACACATGTCACTCTTTTGCAACTAATCTGACTGAAATGAGTTTTTTTCATTCATATTGGAATAGCTTCTCTGAATAAGGCATGAAAATCTAATAATATGTGGGGTTTCTTTGCAGGGAAAAATCAATTTTCCAAGTGACATATGTCTAGGCAAATCTTGAGGATGCTTTACGGTGGTGTTAGGTGGCTTCAAAAAATAAAGATTCATTAGTTGATATATTGTAAAACAGTTTGTCATATATAATGGCTGTTGTCTTTTTTAGGGCTTGCTTTGAAGAACTACAACAAGACTACCTGAGCGCATGGTTTATCATAGACTACCTTTCTGATGTAATTTACTTAGGTGATATGTTTGTCAGGACAAGAACAGGTGCGTACAATAGAAGTTTCAGTAAATTCTGTATTATTCTTGTAGAACATTCTGAAGGTAGTTTTAATGCAAGTTTTTTCATTGTTCCATGGAGCTAGGGGCCATGCTGTGATTTCCTGTTTTATAGGTACCCCAATAGAGTAATTCTTACCCGTAATATGTCTTTCTTTAACATTCTATCTTAACATTTGTTTAGCTTTTTTTCTTCAGTTGTAGCTGATCAGATTATGATAGATTTTTTTCACTGGTGAAAGCCTCAGAGATGATAAAAAAGATGTGAGATAACAGAGAAGACAAAAATAAGCTGGAAATTAGGAAATAAATAAAGGCCTTTTAAATTGTAAAGCACTGCTTACTGAGGCAATTTGATTCTGGCTCAGGCTAGCCTCCATAAGTAGACATTTACAACAAATCATGAAAGAGCTACAGTACATTCAGGTAAAAAGAAAATGACCCTAGTGCTGTAAATAACTAAATATACACACACAGAGTCAGAAGTCTTCTCATCCTAGTGGCACATAGCTCACAGAATAACTTGATATGCTGCTCCTTGTATTTATGATAAAATCACATTATACCCACCCTGTTGTTTTAGGAATATGCACTATAAAGTAATTAACAAAAAACTGATTTTTTTTTTTTTTAATGAGCTTGTTTTAGGATACCTTGAGCAAGGTTTGCTGGTGAAAGATGAACTAAAGTTGCGTGAACGATACATGAAGACCCTGCAGTTTAAGCTGGATGTTCTATCAATGATTCCCACAGATATCTTCTATTTTAAGATGGGACTGAACTATCCTGAACTAAGATTAAACAAGCTCTTTCGTGTTGCTCGCATGTTTGAGTTCTTTCAAAGAACAGAAACAAGAACCAATTATCCCAACATATTCAGGATCTCTAATCTTGTTATGTATATTGTCATTATTATACACTGGAATGCTTGTCTTTACTTCTCGTTTTCCAAAGCAATTGGTTTTGGAGCAGATACTTGGGTCTACCCTAACGTATCACATCCCGAGTTTGGACGTCTTGCACGGAAATATGCTTATAGCCTGTACTGGTCCACTCTGACTCTAACTACTATTGGAGAAACCCCTCCCCCAGTTCAAGACTCTGAATATTTTTTTGTTGTTATTGACTTTCTAGTCGGTGTGCTGATTTTTGCTACCATTGTTGGTAATGTTGGCTCAATGATTTCTAACATGAATGCTGCAAGAGCAGAATTTCAAGGAAGAATTGATGCCATTAAGCAGTATATGCACTTTCGAAAGGTCAGCAAAGACCTGGAAAAAAGGGTTATCAAATGGTTTGACTATCTGTGGACCAACAAAAAGGCTGTGGATGAAAGAGAAGTGCTCAGGTACCTCCCAGACAAACTGCGTGCAGAAATTGCCATTAATGTTCACCTTGACACCCTTAAGAAGGTGCGTATTTTTGCAGATTGTGAAGCAGGGCTCCTAATTGAGCTGGTACTAAAACTAAGGCCACAGGTCTATAGTCCTGGTGATTATATTTGTCGGAAAGGAGACATTGGGAGAGAAATGTACATCATCAAGGAAGGGAAACTGGCTGTGGTTGCAGATGATGGAATTACTCAGTTTGTAGTTCTTAGTGATGGTAGTTATTTTGGTGAGATCAGCATCTTGAACATCAAGGGAAGCAAAGCTGGAAATCGTAGAACAGCCAATATTCGAAGTATAGGTTATTCTGACTTATTTTGCTTGTCTAAGGATGATCTTATGGAAGCTCTTGTTGAGTATCCAGATGCCAAGGCTATGCTAGAGGAGAAAGGAAAGCAAATCTTAATGAAAGATGGACTCTTAGATTTAGAGCAGGCCCAGCTAGGACCAGACCCTAAGGATATGGAAGAAAAAGTAAATAGGATGTATTCATCTGTGGAAAATCTTCAAACTAAATTCGCCAGGTTGCTGGCTGAGTATGATGCCGGCCAACAGAAGTTAAAACAAAGAGTAACCAGTATTGAAAAAAAACTGTTGTCATCTAGGGAGGAACTTGTGTCAGAATTGGTAGATCAGGAGGCAGATCCTGGCCAAGCTGAAAAGCAAGAGGAATAAGGCTTATTTGTACTGAAACCAGTCAGCATGGTGATGCAGTGATCAGGGCTGCTGCCTCCCAGGGTCAAGGAATTCAGTTTGGCATAGCCACGGTTTGTGTGGTGTCTGCATATTTCCAATATGTCTACATGGATTTTTCTGTGGGTATTGTGGTTCATCCCTCAGCCTAAAAACATAAATCAGTTAATTAACTGTAAACTGGCCTAATATGAATGGGTGTGTTAAGTGATGGACTAAGTGTCCAATCCGGGGTAAGGTCTGCTGCTGGAATAAGCTATGGCTCCTTGCGACTGTAAAACTGAATTAAATGGGTTTAGTAAATTGATAGATGAATGGTTGCACTGAAACCCTCCATATGAATTTTGGCAGTTCAGGTAAACTTCGAATAATATTTTGCATCTGATCCAGGAATAAAATACTTTATGTCTCATTGACTGTTAAGCCAAATGACTTACATGCTTGAAGATACATTAAGCCAAGCAGGTATGCCAGGCACATATGTATTATTTCACAAACTCTACAGCTACAGCATAAAAAATTGTGTAAATATGGTAATTGTTGAAATAAGGCTCAATGTAGTATTTGAGATTAGTTTTGTCTGCTCTGTTATTTATTTTACATACACCAAAGTGGTTATTTTTTTACTGTTATGTATTACAATCAAAAAATTATATCTGTGCTGACTCAAGAGAATATACTACTTTGACACACATATGTTAAGTACTTTAACACAAATAATAATATTGTTTATTACTGTTGTAAATATTAAACTCCTTAGTGTCTGTATGATTACATTAAATAAAGTTTCACTATCTTGCTTTTTGTCATTTGTTTAAAGAAATAATTATAAGCCATTATAATTACTAGATGCAATAGTGCTTTGTTTTACAATTGATGTTATTGGCTGTTTTGCATTATATTATTATAAAAAAATAATTCTATTAATGACTGCATTAATTTTTTTAGCTATTGGATGCTCAGCAATCCTCATGGCAGCTGATTACAGAAAATCAGCTTCTTGAGTTAGTTAATGACATGTGGGTAATGGACTCTTATTTGCATGTGCCAATGTGGTGAGTCTATGTCTAAGATATCACATAAAGTGCACTAGCAAGGTGACATCTGTAAACTTATATCTAGAGTCTCCAGAAACAACTAACCCATACCCTACACTAGTTTTGTGCTTGTACAAAATGTTGATGAAACTTCAATCTGAAGTGATGTTTTTAACATTCATTGGTAAGGTTAACACTTTGGTCGTACAAATACTCTGTTGATGAGTATGACAGATAAGAACTTCGTAACTTCTTCTTCCACTTCAACTTTGTCCACTTCTATGTGGAGTCGTTATGCTTGATCAGCCTTCTCAAAACAGCTTGGTCCTGCACCTCCTCACCAGTCAATCCCTGTTCTTTCAGATCTTCTTTTACACATATTCATTGTCTCTCCTCATTACATGTCCATACCACTTCAACCTACTTTCCTGTGCCTTCATAGACATCTCCCCCACTTTTTTTGTATCTCCGATTATTTCATTTCTTATTCTGTCCTTCTACTTAACTCCACACATTCATCACAACTTTCTCATGTCTGTCAGATATAACTTCTCCTGCACTTTCTTTACTGACCATGTCTCCATTCCATACACCATTGCTGTTCTTATGACTGTCTTAAAAACCTTACCTTTAAACTTTGCATTAATTCTTTGATCAGACAATACTCCTAATACTTTCTTACAATTGTTCCATCCACATTGCACTCTTTGGGTTATCTCTGCATCTAATATTTCATCTTGGGCTACCACCGATCCTTGATAATTCAATTTATCCACTCTTTTGAATAGCTCTTCCTGCAGACTAACTTCTGAATCCTGATCATCATTAAACTTCAGATATTTTGTCTTCTTCCTGTTTATCTTCAATCCTTTATCTTTGAAAGTCCTTCTCTTTTGAATTTCCCTATGGGATTCATTCAGTTTTGTCTAATCTAATCTATTCTTCCAACTTTCTCTCCACTTCCTTTTTTCTGGTACTAGACAACACAATGTCATCAGCAAAAAGCACGCACAAGAGGGACTGGTCTTTTATCAGATGACTCAACAAATCCATAACCAGATTAAAGAGGCAAGAACATAAAGAAGATCCCTGGTGCAGACCTACTCTAACTGGGATCTTGTCTGTTACCCCAACACTGCTTTTACCCGAGTCCTCACTCCTTCATACATATTCTGGAAAATCCACACATACTTCTCTGGTACTCCTTTGTCTCTCATGCACCCCCAGACCTCTTGATGTGACACTCTATCATAAACCTCCTCTAAATCAATAACCACAACATGCAAACCTTTCTGTTTTTCTTAAAGCTTCTCTATGAGCTGTCTCAATGCAAAGACTGTATCAGTTGTTCCTTTCTCTGGCATAAAACCAAACTGCTTCTCCCCTATAGTGGTTTCTTCCCTAAGCCTTCTTTCTGATGTTCATTTTTATTAATTCTTGACATTAGGACTTAAACTTTAATGTAAATATATACTTTACTGCAGAGTAAAAAGGAATTGAAAGTAAGTTCACTCCTCCTATTTGCAATTAATGGTAATTATCCATTCATGCATTTCTATTTACCTGATTTCCAAGTCCCTCATGGGAGATGTTGTTCTATGACAACTTGACATGAAAGTTTATCTCAGGTGCTTTGCGTATCTCTTGCTCTGGGAAATGGTTTTTATGTACTGCCAACCTTACCTGCATCTGGGAAAACATTTACATACTGCGTATGTTACAGTCCTGGACTGTGATGTCAGCACATCAAGTTTAATTAGCTGCCTTTGGAAACAGCTGCTATGGAAGTTGTAATAAGAACTTGATCATGTACTGAAATAAGCCACAATATGAAAATGTATTTCATAATCAAGGAGATGTTTGTTCTTTTTAGTAAGAATTCCATGCCCTTTTCCTATCTAGGGATAATAATTTTGCATAATGGTTTCATTTCTGATTATAACATTACTAGGGATGTGCCTTCCTTTTTCAGGTCTACATTGTAACAATAACTGTTCTGTGTATCTTCCTGGTCACCCTGATTGAGTTTTTGGTGTATTTATGATTCCTCATTTAGTAAGTCTCATCAACATGAACTCCTAGTGTGTCTGAGATCACTGTGTTTGCAAATGAGCTACTGTCCAACAGATGGCTAGCACTCAGTACTTCAAAGGATCTAAGGATTGGTCAAGGGCTGGAATGAATAATTTGATAGCTCCATAGATGACTTCAGATGAGTTCTTTAATTTTGGTTATTATTTTGACTTGATGCTGCAATATTGTTTTAGAGTTATCACATATTAATCAGCGCAAGAAGAATATATTGCGTTGTTCAGTTTTTCTTGCAGAAAATTTGAACTGATTCAAATTATAATATTTAATGCACTTTAAATGATATGCTAGTGTTAAAGGTAATGCCTAGATTGCAGGCTTTAGCAGAATTAAAAAAAATAGAAAAGGGAAAATATTTCAAATACATGTATTTATAATGTGTATTTCTGTTTTATTATGCATTTTGTTTTCTATTTCAAGCCTTTTGACAAAGTATTTTTGGTATCAATTTAGAATGTGATTTTTAAGCATTTGCAGTAGTGATATATTAGTCACATATTATTCTGACATATATGTAAACAAAGTCTTTCTGAAGCTTTTGTTGTACAGACTTAAAATGTAAATGACTAAATGATGATCTGTAGACAGCCGCATTATAAAATGTTATTATTGGTGCTTTGTAAGTTTTACTAAAACCAAGTGAAGTGTTTTTTCGGGTCTTGTTATAAAGCAGTAGTCGACTAAAAGATGCACCTATTCTGAAATGTTACTATCAGGTATTATATACCAGACCTAAACAAAAAAAAAGAATAAAAGGCATAAAAAATATAACTTGTTGCCTGAGTAATCATGCCACAGGGATAATAGCTTATGCACACTTATTTTTAGATTTATTGCTTACTTTCTGTTGGAAAATCAGAAATGTTAATAATTAAAATCACATTCCTTCCTTAATTTTATTTTCTAGTATGTGATGGTCAGTAATTTTTCACATATTCAGTCTTTTGTGTTCTTCTTTCTTTCCTTGCTAGTACCATTGCACACCGCTGGACGAGTCGACATGACTCATAGTAAATACATCTTTTGACGTATGTAAAATACCTTGTATTATACTTCCAATTCGAACTGAGGGGATTACTCTCTCAGCTACTTCCATCATCCTTTCAGGTAATGAGACAATCAGAGCTTTAAATGCCCAGTCACTTAAATCTCTCCATCCAGTTTTAAACTGAGTTTTGCCCTTTATCTTTGCAGTCTCTTCGGGATTTAATTGTGTTATTTTGTCGGCCTGAAAGATGAGATGCTCTACTTGTTATCTTTCAACCACATGACTGTTACCTTTATCTGACAGTTTGTCTGTGTTGCAAAGAGGACAAAGATTGCTTCAGATGAGTCTATGGACTCTCTCACGACTGACATACTGTATGAGAAACAGGACCTTTATAGATCTGACTGTAAAGATTAGGGCAAATGCAGAAATATTATAACAGAGCTGAGAACATTCACACCAGTTCTGTTTCTCAACTTTAACCAAAAATATGTTCCGGTTGGTTAAAGAAATTTGCACATAAAGTATGATATTTTTAAATTCTACGTATTGCATGCTTTTGCGGAGACCTTTGTGTTTCATTACTTTATTTTAGACTACTGTATTTTGTTTACTGAAAGAACAGAGAAAGTAAGATTTCAAAAAATGCAGTCAAAGAAAAAAACTGAACTTAAACAGGAAACATGCAATGTTATTTAAAAGTTATTTAACCAGATATTTTTGTTTAGGTAGGTAGCACTTATTTTGTTCACAAGGAGAACCTAATAGCTATACAGAGGCAGCATTCTTATATGTGTTTTGCTCTCATTGCACTTCTTGAAAATTGTTATATTTAGTTGTTCCTGTGATCTTGTACCGCATAAGAGTGGTCAGAATATAGTAACCCAACATATATGCTTTTAGTGAGAACTGTTTACATTATTTTTTACTTTATACTAGTAGCTTGGTAAGTAATTTGAAGTGAGAGCTATGTAACTTCAGTACATTTTTTTCCTTGAAGTGTACCCTCACAGAGACAAATTAAATTAATTTACATTATTTATAGGCTCTAAACAGTGCCGTAGCGTAGTGGGGGCGGCAGGGGCGGCCCACCCCAGGCGGCACTTTTAGGGGGCGGCAAAGAATTACTGTATATTTTAGTCTTTTAAATTGAAATACCTAAATAAGGGGGCAGCAAAATTTTCCTCTGCCCCAGGCGGCTGACACCCACGCTACACCACTGGCTCTAAATCCATGAAAAGGCAAGTCCTTAAAAATCACTGTAGTAAAAAGGATCCCCAAATCTATACCCCTGTGTCAAAATTTTGTGTTCCAAAGTAGTCTACTGTTTGTACCTGACAAAATGGGATATGTGTATAAATGTGAGCTCAAAAACTAGAAAAAGGCACTGTCCTTAAAACCCTCACTAGTAAAAAAAAAAAAAAAAAAAAACCCAAGGTACCCCCAGATGTTTCCTACACTGTGCCCTCCCAGGGAAATTGAATTAATTAAATGTATTTAATGGCTCAAAATCTGGAAGAAAGCACTGTCCTTAAAACTCACTGTAGTAAAAAGGGAGCCCTCACCACCCCTTGCCAAAGATCCCCCCAGGGTACACTTTTTGGCTTCCAAAGTAGCATGTGGCCTCCTCCTGACAAAGTGGGATACTTGTGCCAGAATTTGTCAGGATTGGGCCAAGAGTGTGGAACTGTATAAAGAACAAACATAGACGCCTTGAGTTTGACACACAGTACACGATTGACATACAGGCATTTACAGTTGTGTTTGAAAGTTTGTGAACCCTTTAGAATGTTCTATATTTCTGCATAAATATGACCTAAAACATCATCAGATTTTCACTCAAGTCCTAAAAGTAGATAAAGAGAAACCAGTTAAACAAATGAGACAAAAATATTATACTTGGTCATTTATTTATTGAGAAAAATGATCGAATATTACATATTTGTGAGTGGCAAAAGTATGTGAACCTCTAGGATTAGCAGTTAGTTTGAAGGTGAAATTCGAGTCAGGTGTTTTCAATGGGATGACAATCCGGTGTGAGTGGGCACCCTCTGTTATTTAAAGAACAGGGATCTATCAAAGTCTGCTCTTCACAACACATGTTTGTGGAAGTGTATCATGGCACGAACAAAGGAGATTTCTGAGGACCTCAGAAAAAGAGTTGTTGATGCTCATCCGGCTGGAAAAGGTTACAAAACCATCTCTAAAGAGTTTGGACTCCACGAATCCACAGTCAAACAGATTGTGTACAAATGGAGGAAATTCAAGGCTATTGTTACCCTCCCCAGGAGTGGTCAACCAACAAAGATCACTCTAAGAGCAAGGCGTGTAATAGTCGGCGAGGTCACAAAGGACCCCAGGGTAACTTCTAAGCAACTGAAGGCCTCTCTCACATTGGCCAATGTTCATGTTCATGAGTCCACCATCAAGAGAACACTGAACAACAATGGTGTGCATTGCAGGGTTGCAAGGAGAAAGCCACTGCTCTCCATAAAAAACATTGCTGCTTGTCTGCAGTTTGCTAAAGATCACATGGACAAACCAGAAGGCTATTGGAAGAATGTTTTGTGGACTGATGAGACCAAAATAGAACTTTTTGGTTTAAATAAAAAGCGTTATGTTTGGACAAAAGGAAAACACTGCATCCCAGCATAAGTACCTTATCCCATCTGTGAAACATGGTGGTGGTAGTATCATGGTTTGGGCCTGTTTTGCTGCATCAGGGCCAGGACGGCATGCCTTCATTGAGGGAACAATGAATTCTGAATTATATCAGAGAATTCTAAAGGAAAATGTCAGGACATCTGTCTATGAACTGAATCTCAAGAGAAGGTGGGTCATGCAGCAAGACAACAACCCTAAGCACACAAGTCATTCTACCAAAGAATGGTTAAAGAAGAATAAAGTTAATGTTTTGGAATGGCGAAGTCAAAGTCCTGACCTTAATCCAATCGAAATGTTGTGGAAGGACCTAAAGCGAGCAGTTAATGTGAGGAAACCCACCAACATCCCAGAGTTGAAGCTGTTCTGTATGGAGGAATGGGCTAAAATTCCTCCAAGCTGGTGTGCAGGAATGATCAAAAGTTACCGGAAACGTTTAGTTGCAGTTATTGCTGCAAAGGGGAGTCACACCAGATACAGAAAGCAAAGGTTCACATACTTTTGCCACTCACAAATATGTAATATTCGATCATTTTCCTTAATAAATAAATGACCCAAGTATAATATTTTTGTCTCATTTGTTTAACTGGTTTCTCTTTATCTACTTTTAGGACTTGAGTGAAAATCTGATTATGTTTTAGGTCATATTTATGCAGAAATATAGAAAATTCTAAAGGGCTCACAAACGTTTAAGCACAACTGTAAATTGCTTCCTAGTTTCGTGGTCAGATAGCAACACAACTGAAACTTTGTCATGATAAACAGTTTCTTGCAGGCTTTTTAGAAACTAGCACTTTATAACACATAATTTTAGATTTATAGCATACTGTATATTTTATTAACAGAATCCCACTATAACTCTATTTCATTGTTTCATCTTTACATTTCCTTTGTTATTCTCATTAAAATGCTGGAGATGTATTTATAGCACATGACACGTGTTTGTAGCAAGAAAGAACAAAAGACATGACTTACCTGGAAAGAATGAGTGTCTTTTGAATATGCAGCTGCATTTAGATTTGTTGTGCATCATGGCAGCTACAATTTAATCATTACTGATTCAGAGAAACTTTTTTTTTCAAATTGAAAATTCCTTTTTGTGTTTACTGGTTTTTTATTATTTGTTAACTTATATGTTTACTTTATTTAATTGTTATCAAGACCTGAGCAGAGAGCTCGGAGCTCCACTAATTGGTAAAGGTGGCAGACATCCTATTACTGAGCTCTTCAATATGACCCATTCTACTGGAAATGTTTGTCAATGGAGGTTGCATGGCTATGCACTTGATTTTATGACCTGTCAACAGGGGGTACATACGGGTGGAACACCTAAACTCAATCATTTCGAGGGGGGTCCACATATTTTTGGCCATGTAGTGTACAGGCAAGTATCTGACTCTTGAGGTGTGAGACAGCAGAACTGACAGTTTGTTTTTTTTTTAATTTGCATTAAAAATTGTCCTTTTGTGTGTGTGTGAGGCAGAGAGAGTAAGACCTGTCTGGTATTGTTTACTGCCTTGTAACTAGTAATGTCAGGATAGAGATTTGCCCCTCTGATTAATTGACTAAGTGGGTTGAAGGCTAACGGTCCATTTTCAGTATAATAAATAGCCACTAGATCAGAGGTGGGCAAACATTTCTCCCCAAGCGATGGCCACACGGACATCCATAAGGTCTCTACCGGGCCGCATGTGACAAAAATCTAAATTTACTAAATAATGAATGTTATTTTAAATATATTTATTAGTCATATAACTATATAACTTTGTTACACAAACAAAGCAGTAAATAAAATGTAATATGTCATAGCGAATAAAATTAAATATGTCATGTAGTCATGTTGCTTCTTAGCCTAAATGTTATTTAATAAGTACTCAAACTATTATTCAGTTAATCATTAATGTGTGTACAATTGTCCACAATCCTGCCCAAGTTTGTTGTAGCTTTCTTGTACTAATCCTCAAGACACTGTGCACATTTGAGTCTGTTAAAAGAGGCCTGTTCTTTGATTTGTTAATAATTATACATGAAAAGTCTGTTCACAATTATAGTTAGAAGCAAAGAACACGAACATTTTTCTGGCAAACATTTCCAAAATACCAAACTTTTCTGTACTGTAGTGATGCATAAAATACAGTAAGTTTCATATTCTTAAAAGTCTCCTTCAGAGCATTGTTTGCTTGAAGATTAATGCATTCAAACTGGAGATCTTTCTTTTAAAGCAGATACCTGCTGACTGTATTTTCCTGAACATGCTTGTTTGAAAATCTGTCTGGGAACATGGGAAAATGCACAAAGATTTGCTCACTCAGTTATTTTGATAAGAGCACTAGTTTCAGTTTAAATTATTTAATTTGGTGGCACAGTGGTGCAGTGGTAGTGCTGCTGCCTCACAGTTAGGAGACCTGGGTTTGCTTCCCGAGTCTTCGCTGCGTGGAGTTTGCATGTTGTCTGCGTGGGTTTCCTCCCACAGTTCAAAGACATGCAGGTTAGGTGCATTGGCGATTCAAAATTGTCCTTACTGTGTGCTTGGGTGTGTGTGTGCCCTGCGGTGGGCTGGTGCCCTGCCCGGGGTTTGTTTCCTGCCTTGCGCCCTGGGATTGGCTCCAGCAGACCCCCATGACCCTGTAAGTTAAGATATAGTGGGTTGGAAAATGGATGGATGATTTAATTTCCTCAATCATGTGCAGAAACACCCTTGTAATGTAATGTTCAGTTCATTTAATTTGTTGAAAATGTCAACAGTGAATGCTAAAATCACACACCCCTTCTGTGTTTTTCATGTTAATTGAAAATTCACAACTAATGCCCTTTATTTCAAAAAAGAGCACAATTTCTTGTCTTAGATTCCAAATTCTTCTCAAAACATTCCCAAGGCTTAACCAACATACAATACATTGCTCTGATAGAGCACATCTGAATTTTGGCAATCCGCGCCATCCAGCAAATGTCTGAACTGCCTGTGATTTAGCCCCCTGGGCAAGCACCACAGGATCGATCACATGACTTACACAAACATTCCTGGTGAATAATGCAATGAAATGATAATACAGTATGAAGCAGATGCAATCCTTTCACTTTACCATTAAGCGGCTATATGAGGCCAACATGATTTCCTGTTAATGAAGGTGCACCATCTGTTGTAATACTTGCCAACTTATTCCAAGGTAAGCCAGGTCTATCCAAGCAGTTTTCAACACATTCATATAAATCTTGGCCAGTTGTGGTGTCCTTCTGTGGTTCAACTGATAGCAACTCTTCAGTAATTTCAAAATTACAATCAAATCCTCTGCTAAACCCAAGCAGTTGTGCGGTGTCTTTTATGTTAATGCTCTCATCTAGTGCCAATGAGTACCATTCGAATGACTTGCCAGCCTCAAGTAGCTGTTCTGACAGATTGTGATAAATGGCATCAACACAACTCACTATAGTTCTCCTTGACAAAGATAAAGCTTCAGTTTTTGATTTGATTTCTGGGCAGACAATATCAAGAGCATAAAGCATACAGTCCTTTAAAAATTCTTCTTCAGAAAATGTTTTGTTATGTTTAGCACATTTATAAACAAGTGCAAAACTGGCCTTTGTGGAAGCTTCTTATATGGTATGGTATGGTTTTTAGCTTTTTACTCTAATTCATTTTCTGATAAATTATTTCCAAACTTACTGTGCCTAGATTGAAAATGTCTCTTCAGATTGAACTCCTTAAAAACAGCAACACTCTCAAGGCATATTAGACATACTGCCTTACTTTCAGAATTTGTAAAATAATACTTGTGTGACAATGCCTTGTTAAACACACAGCATTCATCTTTAATTTTACGTTTTTTCATAGTAACACTCATTGTTAGGGATCAGGGGTGTAGCACAGAACTCTGGGCCCTATACAAAAGCAGTCTTTGTGGGCCCCTTCCTCTCGAAAACAAACGTTTCATTCCAGGCTTTGACCCCCCCAACCACCATGACCCCCACCATGTGCCCTGTGTAATCGTTACTCTTTTTCCCCGCCTCTATGACACCCTGTTAAAGGATAACAAATTTTGAAATACAAGACAGCCCTTAGGACGACAACGGCCGAATTTATCTGAGCGATCCAAACATATGCGCGACAATGCATGACAACCAGTCTGACTACGCACGATTGAAACATCTGTGTATACATACGGTTACATGCAGTACAAAGTCCATTTATACCGTAAAAACAAGCTTATGCTTGTACACATGTAACATTATAAACAAGTATGCTCATTTGTTCACATGTTCCAAAACACGTACCGGTTATGTATTTAATTTGACATTTTTGTGAATAAAATCATGGTCTCACAATCCCTCCTAACCCATTAACAGCTGTGTTTGGTGTTCTTCCAGATGGGCTTAAAGTGGAGAAGGACAAACAAATTGTGATTGCCTTTACTACACTATTGGCACGTAGACTGATCTTGCTCAATTGGAAGAATCCTAACTCTCCTATTCTAAGTCAGTGGGTAACTGATGTTTTATACTATTTGAAACTGGAAAAAATATAATTTGCACTTTGAGGATCTTATCAAACTTATCAATTTATGTATGTTTACAAGCCTTAAGTTTTACTCCATTGGCCATGCTCTTCCTCTCAGGGGTGGGGGTCGACTTGTTCTCAATCCTACTTTTTGTAAAAATTGATTGATTTGTATGGAATGATTACAATAAAATTAATAAACAAAATAAAAAAAAAATCATGAAAGTTTTAAAGTTGTGCGTGGGCAGATCAAATTGACATTGCTGTCATTTTTTTAACAAAAATCACAAAGGTTTTAAATTTATTCACCCTTGCACTAGATGGCAGCAGGTAGTGAACATCAACCTTGGTAGCCCAAGTTTTGCAATGCTGCTCTAAAATCACAACACAGTGCTGCCTTTTGTTCAGCTGTAGAACGACTGGGCTTAAGCTGCCTGGTAGAAGTAAAGTTTCCATCCACTTGATGAATTATTTTTTACTAGCAAAATACCCGCACTTCGCAGCGGCGAAATACTGCCTTAAAATTTTTATTAAGAAGAAAATTTAACCTTTTTAAACTGAGGGAAAATATGCCAGTAATTATTTGTTAAGGATCTCTTTGTATACCACGTTGTCAGTTCGGCCCTCCGGTTGTAATATGACCAAGCTGTGCGCTGAGCTTACTCTTGAGCATGTAACTTACAGTTGGCCATGTGAACAGTAATCTTGTCTCAAATCTCACAGCTTGGATTGCTGCTGTCATAATCGGTTTGAGGTTCATGGTTTGTTTCAATTACGACAGTATTTGCAGGATTTGTTGTGTTGAAGTGACATTCGCCATCTGTCAAGCATTGTAAGCACACAACCGGTTTCATCGATAAAATCACATCCAGCTTTTGAGAGTTTAAACATTCATAAACATCAAAGTGTCCACTACTGAAATCGTCACCTGTGAATCTAAGATGTTTAAGAGGCATTGGCGGTTGTCGAAAGGTGTAAAATATTTGGCCATTTCGGTACACTTGAAAGCGACAACCGAACAATTCAGCGGCAGCCATCAACTCACATGCAGAACCATAGGTGAAGGGCTTAAGCATTCCACTCTTCTAGTGCTCCTGTGTAGTATAATTATCTCCTGTACCGTCATCAGTCCACACCTTGAACCTGTCCCAGTCATTCAATACATAAGACACAATGTTCTTCCGGATATCAAGAGTGAGCCTGATATGGCTGTGCAATATGTAACAAAGAGAATGGAAAAGGTAGGTGCCATCTCCGGGCATGGAAACCACTCGGTAAGTGACAGTTCTTTGATCGATGGTGATCACCTCGATAGACATGGGAATGGGGGTTGGAATGATAAAGGAAATGGGTACCTGAACAATGTAAAGTAAGTCTAAAATACCTACACAATAACTATAATTGTAATAAACAAACAATAAAACAGCGGAGAAGCCGTGGATTAAACAAAAAGGCTGTAGTTATCAGCAGGGAGACGTGAATCCCGTGGCGAAGCAAGGAAGGGAATGTAGAGACCGGAGCGACGGACGGTCTTATATAGGCAGGCAGCCAACAACGTGGGAGGCGTTGGGATGGGGGACCTAACGCCACCTCACACAGTGACTGAGCTGCAGGTTATGGACGTATGTGTGTACGTAAGTAAGATTCAGTTAGCGTTGGGAACCCATGTACCAAATTTCTTGAAGATGGGGCCATAAGTAACAAAGACTGTTGAAAAGTTCAATATGGCGGCTGACAGTGGCATCATACCACCGAAATAAGTACGTACATTGGTTTCGGTTAGTGCAGGGAAGCCGCCTATAAAATTTCGAGAAGATCGGGCCATAAATAAGAAAGTTCAACATGGCGGACGTTGTTGACCATTATGACCGTTACGCATAGAATTTCGAAATGAAACCTGCTTAACTTTTGTAAGTAAGCTGTAAGGAATGAGCCTGCCAAATTTCAGCCTTCTACCTACACGGGAAGTTGAAGAATTAGTGACGTTGGAAAGTTCAATATGGCGGCTGACAGTGGCGTCATACCACCGAAATAAGTACGTACATCGGTTTCGGTTAGCACAGGGAAGCCGCCTACCAAATTTCGTGAAGATGGGGCCATAAATAAGAAAGTTCAACATGGCGGATGTTGTCGAACTTTATCAACCGTTATGACCGTTACGTGTAAAATTTCGAAATGAAACCTGCTTAACTTTTGTAAGTAAGCTGTAAGGAATGAGCCTGCCAAATTTCAGCTTTCTACCTACACGGGAAGTTGGAGAATTAGTGATGAGTCAGTCAGTCAGTCAGTGAGTGAGTGAGTGAGTGAGTGAGGGCTTTGCCTTTTATTAGTATAGATAATAATTAAATCATTCTTAAAATGATTTAAGAAAATAAAAATTGTTAGTGGTGCTTTTCACCTCACCTGGAGTGCTGTGCGCAGTTTTGACCTCCAGACAATAAAAAGGACATAGCAGCGCTTGAAGAAGTCCAGAGAAGAGTGACTAGACTTACTCCACGGCTACAGGGGTTGAATTATGAAGAAAAATTAAAAGAGCTGAGCCTTTTCAGCTTAAGCAAAAGAAGATTAAGAGGAGACATGATTGCAGTGTTTAAAATTATGAAGGGAATTAGTACAGTGGATCGAAACTGTTACTTTAAAATGAGTTCATTAAAAACATGGGGACACAGTTGGAAACTTGTTAAGGGTAAATTCTGCAATAATATTTGGAAGTTTTTTTTGTCACATAGAGAACCAAAGACACTTGGAGTAAGCTACCAAGTAGTGTGGTAGACAGTAGGACTTGAAGGACTTTCAAAACTAGACTTGATGTTTTTTTACATGAATTAACTGACAAGGACTGGCGAGCTTTGCTGGGCTGAATGGCCTGTGCTTGTCTAGATTGTTCTAATGTTCTAATGTTTTTCCATCAAGCTGTCCTAATGGGCAAAAAAATAAGCAAACTGACATTATTACCAGTAGGAGCACAACGTGTTAATATATCAAGTAAAATTATGGTTTGCAAGGAATTTCCATTGCAATTTCATAATAAGTTTAAATTGAATCACTTCTGGGTCCTGGTGGATTGCACAGTAGTATACTGCTGCATCACACCTGCTGGTGCTTGTACTGTATTTGAATCTCAGCCAAGTCACGGTATGACAGAAGTTTGCATGTACGTCCTGTGTTGCATTTATTTTTGCAAGTATATACTGTACTCCTATTTCCCAAAGACTTGTGGTGTTTAATTAATTGGAGGTATTAGGGACAATCCTAATGACAGCATATGCTATTTAACACCAGGCTATGAACACATTTGGATAGGTACATTGAAAATATTTAAGTACATTTAATTTAAATTCATTTTTAAGGAATGTTTGTTACAAGATATTCAATGCTGTACAGCTCAATGAAGATTTGTAGTCTAGACGAATGGTTCCCAAATTCAGCCATGATGGATGCTTGTGGTTGTGGGTTTTTATTTCAACCAATGTCACCATCAGTGCATCCTCCTAACAGCGCAGCAAGGTCAGTATTGAACATGACAGTGTGTGTAGCGTTGATTGAGAAATGGAAAAACCCTTTTGATTGGTATTAAGGGGCGTATACTGAATGTATATGTACAGATAAGGGTGGCAATGGGATACATTGTTTAGCTCTGCTGTCCCACAGATCCCGTGCCCAGTCATGTGGAGTTTGCATGTTCTCCCTGTGTCTGCATGGAATCTCCTGCTGCTACACCAGTTCTCCTTTTCCTCCCACATACCCAGTAACAGCCATGTAAGGTTAATTGGTGACTCCCAACTGGTACAGTGGGAGTTTTGTGGGGGGGCAATGCAATGAACTGATGCCCATGGTTCATTTCTGATTTGCAACTGATCCTTCTGGGATAGGCTCAGGCCCCCTGCCACCCTGGGTTAAGGGCGGTTGGAAAAGTTATGTTGTGCTTTGCATGTTGATAACCTAGTTTTCTTTGCTAATTTTGTTAAAAACAACCTGTCTGTACATTCATTTGTAGTAACAAGCTAAACTGACGAGCAATTCTCAGTCATATATATATA
>JANRMT010062808.1:45050659-45068869 GCA_026402145.1 Polypterus bichir lapradei
AGATATAGATATATAGATATATATAGATATGGGAACAACACTCATATCAATGACAAAACAATTACATTAACAATCATGTTACGTTATTTTTTAAATTTTTCCTTTTCTTTTTCATACCTTCTTTAACACACTACTTCTCCGCTGCGAAGCACGGGTATTCTGCTAGTTATTTATATTACTACAAAAGGTAATAATACTACACTTAGGCCGAAGTAGAAAGAATGCCTTATTACACCTAACCATTTAGTTTTGGGGCAAATTGTACAAAAAGGACAAGTGACAGATATTAAAATAATAGTTTTAATGTGTCTTCTAGGATTTTTCAGATAAGGAAGACAGAAGTTTCACAGAAAGGTACTTAAACTTACTAATCACAGTGCTGAGTTATGTATGGCATGTTGATTTGCACAAATTAAGAATTTCACTGGACTTTGTAGAGGTGACAGTAATGACTCCATACATTTATTCTTACTTTTAACTAACCTTATTGTTTAGCTGTCTGTCTTTTTTATTTTTTTGTTGTAGGAAATTTTGAATTTGTTTTTATTTTTGCCAAAACTTTAAAATCCTTTTGACATTTTACTTATTATTAACCCTTTTCTGTTTCACTTACTTCCTTGTCTGCTGTGAAGTAGTTGCTCTCCCTTCACATTCAGTGCTGTTTTCACTTGTGTCTGCACTGCTCATTGTTAATCATCATCTTCTGGGTACTATTAAGGGAGTAAACTCTACAAAAAATGATAAATTAAGAAAAAAATGGCAAAGGAGACACAGGCATTTACAAGTATGACAAAGAATACACATATTTATGAATTTCTTATACATATTTGTGGGCCAGAAGACTAAAAATAAGAACAATTAAAAGTAGGAATGCCACACTGGTTGTAGTTTTAGTTGAAATAAAAAAACTTCAGCAATGGGATTGTCCCAGGACAAAACTTAAAATGCAGTGGTCTAGACAAAAGTGGTGATAAAATCTATAGGGAAGATACAGAGACAAAACATGCCCATGGAGTTGGTCCATCATTGTGCAGTGTGTTCTTGTAGTTGTTAAGCTTACATAGTAAAATAGGTAGACATGCAAATATTAAAAGTATTTTCTGTTACTGTGTAGGGGTGACATCACTCTTGTGGATAACATCAGTATCAGCTAGCGAGGCTACAATAGCTTCTTTGTATCTCAGCTTAAGTCTTATATTTGAAAACAGCTGATCAAGCCTCAACCAATTGTTCTCCAAATGATAATGATTAGGCAGTTTTTTTTTAATAAAAGACCAGATAATGAAAATGTTATCTTTGAACTGGCCAAATTTCATAACAAAAAAGACTAATACTCAGTGCATCTGAACAAAACTCACAGCATCACGGTTAGGAGCACGCACTAATACAGTGCATTGCTGCACCCACCACACAACAAACCAACTCAGGATCCAGATTAGGACCCGAGTGCAGCCATGCAACGGGTGATACCTCAGCACCATACTAGTTCAGAGAAAATAAAATAATAGCTATAGAAAAAGCAAGCAATGTTAAAAGCCAGAACTTCAAAATGACACAAAAAACTGTAAAAAGTTTTGGATGAATCCATAATCTTGGACAACTAGGAGGTGCGTGTGTTATGATATAGACAAAAATTCTCCCTGTAAAATTACTTTTAGGAGTTATCGTCTCTAGGCATTTGTTAATTATTATCATTATTGTTTGATTTACTACAATGTCATTTTGTTTATGCATAGGTGCCACAATTTTGAGTCGCTGTTGCTCAGGTCCTCATTTCTAGGCCATGCCCCCACATATTGCATCAGGTGACATCATCAGTGTAACACTTTAAAAGCCAGCACCATATACTCTGAGACATCTGAGATTATTGTTAGCTGTTATGATATGGAGTTTCCTCCAAGACAAAAGGTGTGAAATCTCCAAATACTTCACAAAAGACTTCATTGGCCAGGCTAGGCCCCCTTTGCCTGCCTAAAAATGGCCTCATCTCAAAGGCTTGATCCCAGCTCCAGTAGCTTGCATTAGACTTCACAAGCCCAAAAGGGATTTTAGCCTCAAAATTAACTCAAATGTTTCAAATTATATAACCAAAAGCCTTACAAAAGGAAGGATAACTTTAAACACACAGCTGATATTAAAGTGAAAAGGACTCCCTAATAGGTTAAATATTTATTTAACAAAAACTGAAAAATACAAAGAAAAGAAAGAAATCCACTTCAATAAAAGAGTAAGGGTCTGTGTGTGTCCATTCAATTGCATGTCTCTGTCATTCCAAAAGATGACACATCACAAACATTTTTAGTAATATAATGCATTGCATTTGTCATTATAATAGATGACACATCACAAACACTGCTTTAATGCATCTTTGGTGCACTGCAAATGTTAATGATGATCCATACATTATCAAACCTGCTATATCCTAACTATAGGTCATGGGGGTCTGCTGGAGCCAATCCCAGCCAACACAGGGCGCAAGGCAGGAAACAAACCCTGGGCAGGGCGCGAACACACACACACACACATACCAAGCACATACTAGGGACAATTTAGAATAGCCAATGCACCTAACCTGCATGTCTTTGGACTGTGGGAGGAAACCCACGCAGACACGGGGAGAACATGCAAACTCCACGCAGGGAAGACCCGGGAAGCGAACCCAGGTCTCCTAACTGTGAGGCAGCAGAGCTAACTACTGCACACCGTGCCACTTGTTAATGATGAGGTCTCTGTTAATTAATTAGACCTCATCTCATCTTCAAAAGGCGGCACAGCTATAAAGACAATAAGACGATGATGTATAAAAAATACAGTAAATGAATATGAGTAGGAGAAGAATGCCCTAATGTACCTAGTGCAAAAAAAACTGTACAGACATGTAGATTGTATTGAACAGCAGAACAAAATGTAGATGGAAGTGCATATGTAACATACAGAAGAATTAGATATAAACCAGCAGGTGGGTACAGCAAAGGCCTATAAAATGACATTACCAAGTGTGAAAGTATGAGCTAAGGAAAGAATCTGTCCTCAGAGCGCGTGGCGCAAGTGGTGAGTTTCCAGTAGTGTTCACCACTTACCAGAAGGCAGAAGTGAAAACAGGAAATGAGCTGGGTGGCTGTATTCAGAGATGATGGATTCAGCTCTCTGCAGACGTGGTGAAGTAGATGATATGAAGCTACAGAAGGTCAGAAACTATGTAAAAATATGACAAACAATATTTCGACATCAACAATATAACAAATTAATCCAGATTAATACATAACATTAGTAGTTCCAGTGTGTTTGCCTCTTCTGTTATCTTTGGTTTAGGAACTGGAGCAATCCTTTTTTGACTATGAATTTCGCTCGGTACTGGTGGTGGTGCCTGGTTCTCATGATCTCCTGGTTTTGACGTTTGCAATGTTTAATGCTACAATTCATTTCCTGATCTCCTGAATTGCTAGCTTTTCTTTCTTGCATTTATTCAGTTTTTCTGCCATGTTTCTTCTGTGGCAGTATAGCATGATACTGACCTTTATACTATTGCAACAGTGATACCAAGTATTGCACGCTTAAACTCATCAGCAAATGGCAATGCATTACCAACTGCAAATAAAATGATGTCACCCATTAAAAACAAAGCGGTGTCACATGAAGACATTCTATAATTTCACTTGTCTGGAAAATGAAAACAAAAGTAAACAGATGATAACAATGGGTTTTCCAGCATAAAAACAGCATTAACAGAAAATACCTTACAAGAATTAAAGGGAAATGTTTTAAAACAAACCACATCATAACACCAAGATGGCACCCGAAAAGAAAATTATCTCATCAGAATGGTGCGAAAAATAACAGAATACAACAGTAAAAATATCGGGAGTTGTCTCCCCTAGACTTTCTCGTATACTCAGATATTAGGATGGATATTTGAGGAGTAAACCACAAGACAATGATTTTTACATCATGTACATTAAAGAACTATCAGCAACAAATCAAGTCAAATTAATAATATATTAAACAATTATTGTAAAAGTAAAGTTGAATAAATCAGAATCAGCTGCATGAATAAAAAGTACCACTTCCAGTTAATTGAAATAGCCTAAAAGTTGATAGAAATCTACTTTTTGTACCTAATACTTGTATGTAAAATTTGTGTAGTCGAGTTATTGTGTTTAAATACACGCACACAGACAGACACATATATATATATATACAGTATATACTCGTATATACAGTATATATATATATATATATATAATAGATATAATTACAAAAATGGTATTTTCGGACTCAGAGAGGTCTAAAATGTTGAGATTCATCAAAATCTCAAGGTCAAATTTTTGGACGATTACAATACTTTACCTATACTTCGTATACAAGAAAGTAAAAATAACAAAATAATGCACAATGTTATATATGCAGGTATACTTTCATTTTTTCTTGAAGAAAGATTATTATTGTTACAAAATAAACAGCAACCATTAATTACTGTACACTAATAAATACAGATATGTAGAACAATATTAACCTGCTCAAATATTGCTTAATGGTTTGTAGTCAGATTCGATTTGCTCAAAGCAATGCAACTTTACAGAAGTTCCTCACATCTTCTTTATGGCATGATTATGTGTCACACCTTGCATTATGGAAGTCTGACACCTTTATTTCAACAGTTGTGGGTGTTTTTTACAAATGCAAGAGCAGTATTGCTATCACACATTCCATTATTCTATGTATTGATTGTAATCAAGACAGCAATTATCCCTGAATGAGACCAATCCATTTTGGGGCATACAAATAGCCAAGTGTCACATAAGTCCAGTTCAGAGTCACTGATGGTCCTAACAAACATGTTTTTTGGGTGTGGGAGGAGAACTAGAGCAGCCAGAGAAAAAACTCCATTCAGACTTTGAGAAACCCAGACAACAACTGTTTGCAGCATGTTACAGTACTAAAATCTTTTTTTTTTTGCATCTCTTATTTGAGATATGACCTAATTTGTTATCTCGCTGGAAAAATTAGCATTTGATTTTTTTTTTTTTAATTAGCTTTGTGATACAGTGTAAATAGACAGGAGGAGAAAAAATGCAAGCAATTTGTGTATTCTTTCTCATTCTTAATAGGGATATGGTGCCTGCTTACAACCATTGACATTCCATGCATATGTAAATAAAAAATAATATCAGCTTTTGCCACTGGTGTAAAATCAATCAAATTGAAGCATTTGGCAGACTGTTTAGCATTATCTTAATGGAGATATATTTAAATGCAGTACAATACAATACAATTTATTTTTGTATAGCCCAAAATCATACAAGAAGTGCTGCAATGGGCTTTAACAGGCTCTGCCTCTTGACAGACTCCCAGCCTTGACTCTCTAAGAAGACAGAGAAAAACTCCCAAAAAAAAACCCTTGTAGTGATAAAATGGAAGAAACCTTGGGAAAGGTAGTTCAAAAAGAAACCCCTTTCCAGGTAGGTTGGGCGTGCAGTGGGTGTCAAAAAGAAGGGAATAAATAAAATTAATTGGACAGAACACATTCTCAATACAGTATAAAAATAAAAATTTTGCAGTACCCAAATATTTATTAAACTCCAGGTCAGATATTCTTATTCTTAACATAACTCCTAAAATATCCTCCCACTCACAATATATTTCTGACAAAAGGTTTACCTTTACCCCTTCCTGACCTTCAAAGTGTATCATCATTAACTGATTAATCTCTTTAGTGGGTTAAATGCCAAATTTAAACCTAACAATATGTACTTTTGTTCACTATTGTCCAAGGTCATCTGCCTAGCACACCTGAATCATTCGATGCATAGTAAAAATACTCAAAAAGAGCAATAAATACACTAATTGATTTTAACCATATGGCATCATAATATTACGGGAGTGCTTATATGGAAAAGAACTTCATACCACCATTCTGTCGTCCATTATGCATTTGGACATTAGGTGCCACTTGATGTCTTCCTTTTGTTTCATGCTTGTTTTTACATAACTGTCTATGTGACAACACTTTTGTAATCCAAATACCTTTCCTGTAAATCAAGTGGAGCTGGTCCTTAGAATAGGAATGGTAGAAGCAATAGCTATACTGTTCACTGGTACTGCTGATAGACAACTTCGCGGAGTTCAAAGGTTTATGTCTTCCACATTTTACACTCACAGAGACCACTGGAAGAATGTCGGGCTGTCTAAATCATAGACTAAAATGCATCGTCTACTTAAAATATTACAAACAGTCCTCACAGAATATACAGATGCACTAAATGACGTTTACGGCATAATGGAACTGTCTGCCATATTTCATTTTGTACTTTAAAGTGAATTGGTTTGGAAACTTATTTGTAAAATGACTTAATACAAAATATAATTTAAAACACTGAGCACCCAAATACTGTACGTTTTACCATTTTTAGTATAGTCGATAAATTCAGTTGCATTAAAAACAGAGAATAAACAGAGGACTAAAAACTTCATAACACAATTCTCCCGTTATTTCTTCAAATTTTCGCGTGTATCGTAACACTTCCATTGACACGTTGCACTCACAGTCCTATCACAGGCAACCACTGTGATACCTGATAGGAAATGTAGTTTTGTTATACTGGCAATCTGAGCGCAGCAGGCACGTAAAGACTACTATTCCCAAAACGCAACGCGCCGGACATTGCACTTGCGCATTCAGCTCACGACTACTGATGAAGCTCTTTGGGTGAGTTGGAAGGCGAATGCTTGAAATTGATTTCAGACAAGCGCGAAAATGTAATTTTTGGTCATAGTCCCGAGTTTTTTTTTTCTCATTTTTAAAACGCGAGAATGGTTTCAATTATTGTAATGTCTCTAAGTATTTAATTCTTAGTTTATCCACAGACAAATACATAAATGCGCCGTTGCATAAAGCCACCCGGTGTTATATGTGTTTAGTATTTTAGAAAATTTTCAGAACAGACTGTAAAAGGTTTTGTGTTATACAACTTAGTTTCAAAAGGGAATCTATTTCACCTGTTAAATACGAGAAAGGGATTTTTTTTTTATTTATATTGGTACATCTTAAGCACTTGACTTTCATTACCGAAATGAACAGTACTAGCTTTAAAGTGATAGTTAATGTTCATCATTCGATATGTGGAAAGAATCATGAATTTTTGAAGAATTATGTGTTTGAATGGAATAAATATTAGTTGCAAAAAGTAATCAATTAATTAAATATACATTTACATATTCTTAAAAATGGCCTCCAGTATCAGTTGGGCTTAATCCACCGAAACATTTAGTCACTCACTCATAGTATTTGGTTGTGATCCTCACTCGTTCGTTATTTATTTTAATTATTTAATACGATCCACTTAATATGTTGTTCTAGTAGTAATGCTGACCAAGACAATGAAGCAGATATTTCCTCCTTGACTTTGTATCTCTTTAAAAGCAGTTATTAGCGGATATTCATAGGAAGAAAAAAACATTAAGAGTAGGCACGTAACCAGTAATTAATTGGAGGGGCGTGAGAAAGCACATGAATCCTGATTCCGTCCATGATCAATCACTTGGAACTGTCCCAAAATAAATTTCAGGGGAGGTTCCATTCAAAAGTCCCCCACCCCTGCCCCTTCCATGATAACAGATAGTAAGCTTTTTTTTCCTTTTTTGGTTCTATAGTGTTTAGTCTTTTTCTTTTATGGCCTTTAAAGGGTTCACCCTATGTAAACATTAGCACTTTGAGGTCCAGAAACTGACAGGTTTTTCAACTGGGTAGCATTTTAGGATTTGTGATCATATCTTGACATACTTTATAACATTTCAATGTCTTAATAACTTAATGTGATTCCTTATTAGGCATTTAGCTCAGTTTATTCTTTTCACCAAGTGCAGGTTTAGACTACCTGTACAGATTTAAAAATAAAAACAATTAGCTGCAGTGCTCTCCTCCTAGCCAAACTGGGGCCCTAAGTGGAATCTTCTTGCCCTCTCCATCCCCACCAAAGGATTCACTACATTAGTATATAAATACACAGAAAATCACACATCACAAACATAACTATAACATTTAACATCAAATAATATTTTTTTAAATCTTAAATGCAATGTTTAGGAGTTTCTTGTATATTTGAATTCAAAGTCATCTGTTAAGTCATCACATGACAGCTTCTGTACAAGGTCAGAGTTGATGCCAGTGATAGCTATGTTGCCAATATGTTCTTTTAACATGGATGACCTTAGATATGAGCTTAAGTTTAAAAAAACTAGTAACTGGAAGGGCTGCTGCAATTCAGAGTGTAACCAATATTTGGATGGCAATGATGTATCAATTGATTTGCTTCATTTGTAAACAAAGGCCTAATTTGTATAATAATAATGGTCCAGGGTATCAATGTGCTTTATTACTTGATATAGCCAATAGTATCACTTGTGATGTGATACAACAACAAAAACAATTTTCATACTAACAGTACCACTGCTACTACTACTACTACTGCTGTAATAATTAAGGTAATAAAATAAAATTCAACTACTACTAATATATAAAATAATAGTAAAATAAAAACTACTACTGAATGTGCTGCGTTCATAATGAAGCAGATTATTTAGATATTTAAAAAATGAACATGTGTATCTGTCACCTATGCTTATTAATTTATATAAAATTTTTTTGCCCTTCCAAAAACAAAAGATAACAATAGCATATTAACTAAATCATGTTATCTGGGGGCGGCACTGTGGCGCAGTGGTAGCGCTGCTTCCTCGCAGTTAAGAGACCCGGGTTCGCTTCCCTGATCCTCCCTGCGTGGAGTTTGCATGTTCTCCCCGTGTCTGCGTGGGTTTCCTCCGGGTGCTCTGGTTTTCTCCTACAGTCCAAAGACATGCAGGTTAAGTGCACTGGCGATTCAAAATTGTCCCTAGTATGTGCTTGGTGTGTGTGTGTGTGTGTGCGCACCCTGCGGTGGGCTGGCACCCTGCCTGGGGTTTGTTTCCTGCCTTGCGCCCTGTGTTGGCTGGGATTGGCTCCAGCAGACCTTCGTGACCCTGTAGTTAGGATATAGCGGGTTGGATAATGGATGGATGTTATCTGGCAATAACATTTACCAACAGTTTAAGTTAACCTGAGCTAATTGTTCTTTTTATGTCAGAGTTACTTCCATGGTGCTTTTCCATGATTCTGCCAATAACTAACTAGTAAGTAAGAGAGCCTGTATGTTGGTGAAATTTACAAATGTGTCCTCAGTACAACAACATTTCGAGCATTTAATGTGTCGACTAATGTTAGCAGCCTTTAACAACATGTGTAAGTCTTTAAATCTATATGGTGGTAATAAATAATCCTCAACTATGTGTCACTTAGTTACTGTTACATAAGATAATACTTGTTAAACACTCAATATCAAAACTATTACACATAATGTTACTCCAGTAAACTGCTAGTTTAGTGTTGAGGCAAATTGATGTAACGGTAGTTAGCTTATTAGAAATTGAACAAATTTGGATTTCTAAAACATACATACAAATGCAGCATGAGCTGCTTCTTTGTTTTCTCTTAATATGATAAGTAATAGTAAAAACAATAATGGTAGAGCTGCTTCACAAATCCGTCACTCTGTTTTTGTATCTGGTCTTTCTTTATTTGGAAATACTGTATCCTCCCCCAGTTGTGCATGGGTTTTCTTGGGAGTACTCCAGTCAACTTCCTGTATCCCCAGAGATGTGCTGGTTAGGTTAATGGTTCACTCTAAATTGGTTTGATGGACTGGGGCCATGTTCAAGTCTGTTTCATTTTTTGTTCCCAGTCCTGCTAGATTTCAGTGACCATACAACCCTGAATTTGATTAAGAGGATTTTAGAATGTTATGTTTTAATAGCAATTATAAACGGAACAAATCTTAACAAGAAATAAAAATAAGTTGCTACTTGCAGCAGGATAAATGAAGCTCATCAAACTATCTATAGTTAGCAGATGAATAAAAGCCATCTTTTTACATAATTAGCACTACTCTGAGAGTGTGTGTGTGTGTCTGGTCCCTGCAAGCTGTCTGATTAGTCAGTTTGATTTTGGTGCCTCAGTGGTAGGGATGAGGACATGATAAATTTGGTTTGTGAAATTCAGTTCTTGATTGTGAATTTTTTTTTTTATTCTTATGAAAAAGTTAGGGGGCCTGGCTCGTCAACCCCCAGGTTTGGTTAACCATAAATACAATTTAAAGAGATGGGAATTGTTAATTATGCATTATGTTCACTTTTACTTTAACACTTCAGTTGAAACAATACAGTGGTACCTCGGTATATGTCCTTAATCTGTTCCAGATCCTTTGACTTATACCAAACAGGATGTATACCAAACTAATTTTTCCCTTAAGAAATAATGGGAAAATGATTAATCCATTCCCATGAAAAAAAATCCTATTGTTATTGGCATAATATTCATTGATGGGGTTGTATAAAATAAACACTGCTTAATACTAAAATACATAAATACAAAAGCAATTCGATGAAATAAATGAAAATTTAACCTCACTTTACTTTTTAATGTCTTTGTTTTTCACAATCGTAGATACCGTCGTTCTCGGCAAACGGTATGCAACAGCCATGTCCCGGATACGCATGCCACCTTCATACTTTTCAACAATCAATTCAAATTTACATGAAAAAACACAAAATCACGTTGTGACAATGCAGGTTTGCTGTATGCTCCCATCTGTTGTCAGGGAGCCCTTGAAACCTACACTGTCGGTAATGTGCCTCACTGCTAAGCTCATCGGTAACAACAAAGCAAGGGGATGGTGAAAAAGTGCAAAGTGCTTTTATTAAAACAATCAACAAAACAAGGTGTTCAAATTAAAGTGCAGGCTCCAAAGTTCCAATAAGTAATCCATAAAATCAGAAGTGAAACATGGAGGTTACAAACAATAGAAAAAGGTCTTCTTAAAAACGAGTTTAAAATACAGCAGGAAGCATTCTTTAAAAAAAAAAAAAATCAAGAAGGAGCCTGGTGCCTTTTTACCTGGCGGCGCCCCTGCTTCCCAACAGGGGAGTCGCCCTACTTGCAGCTGACCTTCACTCTGCCTACTTCAGCTACTTCATGCTCGCGCTCTCTCTCTCTCTCCCCATTCTTTCTTTCTCCTCCCCTTCTAGCCGACTTGCGCTTCTATTTATCAAGACAAGCAGCCCCAGGAACAATCACAAATGCGGATGGTCTCTCACCTGTGCACTTAGGTGAGAAACGCCCACATCGCCCTGAGAACCACTTCACCCACAAAACCACCACGCCCCCTCACCAAGCCGCGAGCGTGGTGATTTATTTATTTTAAAACTGGCATTTGACAGGAGCTGTGGACCCGCTATACCACACACGTGAAAATTCACAGAGAGTTATAGCGCGGGTTGTTCACTGAATGCTAGCAACTGGCGCACTGACGCTTGTGGGCAGTTGTGGCTTTGTCTCGAGAGAGGTAAACAAGGTGTTCTAGCACCCGAGTCATATTCCAAACAAAGGTTGTTTACCAAGCAAAATATTTTGTGTCCAAACAGGACGTATACCAAGTTGGACTTATTCCAAAGCAGACGTATACCGAGGTACCACTGTATTTAGAATTAACTTTTCTTCAAGATCGCATTGAATTTTGATTCCTTGTTTGGTCTTACATCGTGATAACGTATAACTGCCCGTGAGTGAATATCGTTTCTTTCTCTCTTCCAAATAAACCGACTTTTTCAAATGTTTGCCTTTGTGATTTGTTAATTGTCATTCCAAAAGCTATTACGGGAAACTGTGATGTCTAAGGTCATTCGCGGAATATGTACAACTACCTTTCTTGTTGCCTGTTAAAATTTTACATGTTAAAATTGGTCTACCAGTTTTCAATACAACTAATGTTGTCCCAATGCATAGCCCATCACTCATACATAAATTACACAATAATATCACGATACATCCTTCTTTCAACAGTAATTCAGCCGATGGGAAGCTGAATGGTGTTAACGCTTGTAGATATTCTATGGGATATTGTAAATTGATGTTTTCATTTTTCGCAGTATCACCACGAACTGCTTCAGCATAGTCTATTGATGCGCATTTAATCAATTTGCTGTGTAACCGATAGACAATTTTCACATTAATTTGTTTGACTTAATCATTTCTCGCTGCTAGGATTGCATGTGTACTCATTTTTTCTGTTGATAATCCTTTGGGATAAAATTCTTCAATTAGATTTTTACTTAAGTCTTCTTTTATTGGGAGATTTTGAATTTTAAAGTTGCCAATGTCTAGTGCCAATGTCAGTGTGCAAAATAATCCAAATTTTGATTTGCTCGCATGTTTTTGTTTAATTTGAATTGTTGGAACAAGGACCATAAAGCCCCACACTCTTTTCATGCATCGTAAATCTGCCTTCAGCCTTCTTTCTTGACTACTGTTAGAACTTGTCTAAAGTTGCCTCCCAATATAAAGGTTTTCCCACAAACGGTTGTTCATATCCAAAAACACCCCAAAACGTTTTGTCATTTACATTTAATACTGTTTGTGGGATCATTGATGCTTCGTCCCAAACAAATATTTCGTTCTGTTGCATTTATTTTTTCATTTCCTTTTTCCATTTCAACGTAACATTTTCTTCTGTGATATTTAAAGGTAGGTTTAATGTTTTGTGAGATGTTTTACCGTATGGAAGAAGAATTGCTGCTAAACCCGTCCACGCTATCGATATAATATTTTTGCATAAGTGTTTGCAATAATGGACATTTATACAAAAATGTTTTTCCTGTTCCGCCCAGTCCATCTATGAAGAATAACTGCTGCCTAATTTCTAAAGGGAAGACATTTTTGAATTGTGTCGAAAATTGATCTTTGATCATCGTTTAATTGTGACTACATTTCCTGATATTTGTTATGGTCTTCCATTGTTAAATTGTTAAATTAAACCTTCTGCTTCTAACAATTATTTGCTGATCAAAAGAGCCATTTGTTCATTCGACTTTTCGGATAATGGTCCTTTGAATGCTTCCCATAATTGTAAAGCATCAGCTTCATCCGTCATAATTAAGTACACAAAGAAGTATCTTAATTTGTCAGGCATCATTACAGAAGTGGCATCAGTCATCATTTCAAACATATAGTCGCCCAATTTACATAACCCAGCGGCTCATGCCACTTCTTGAAAGGTACTGTACGTAGTTCCATCTATAGTTAGAACATCTTTATACAACGTTGCACCTTTCGATTCACATAACAACAGTTTGAAATGAAACCTTTTGATATCTTTTGGTGAGACTATATTTAAGCGAGCAACAATTTTGCAATTCATTTTTCTTGGATGCCACACTCTTTTTTGTTTCTGCCATGTGTAATGTTGAAGAGTTTGTGCATACGTATATGCTTTTGCATTTACATCAGTTTTATTAAGTTCAAAATAAGGCAATAATTTTGTACTTCTGTTTTTTGCTACCACTAAAGCTTCTGCTTCTTCGCCCTCTTTAAACTGAATCATATTCTGACCTGGTAAATGAATCTATACTAATAAAAGGCAAAGCCCTCACTCACTCACTCACTCACTCACTGACTCATCACTAATTCTCCAACTTCCCGTGTGGGTGGAAGGCTGAAATTTGGCAGGTTAATTCCTTACAGCTTCCTTACAAAAGTTGGGCAGGTTTCATTTCGAAATTCTACGCGTAATGGTCATAACTGGAAGCTGTTTTTCTCCATTTACTGTAATGGAGATGAGCTTGAAAGCTGTGGGGGCGGAGTTTCGTGTGACATCATCACACGTAATCACGCAGTACGTAGAAAACCAGGAAGAGCCCCAAAAAGCGCTGAAGAAAACATGCATTATATAATTGAGAAGGCAGCGAAACAATAAGAAGCGAGCGAGTGACATATACAACCATATTCATGAGTTCTGCTACTTCGGAAACAAAGCACGATGTAAACCTAAACTTTAAATTAAGTTCATAGACAGGCTGCCGCTGGCGTTTGTAATTTAGTGCCTGCCCATATAAGGCCGTCCGTCAGTCCGTCACGGGTGAAGGACTGTGCTTATGCAGAGGAAGATGAGATGGTCAGGGTGGTGTTTGGCACAAACTCAGCGAAACTGCGAGAGAAAGTTTTAAGTGCCGGGACTTAGGTAACATTAGATACAGCCATGAACATAGCACGACATGGCACCAGCACAGCTGGGAAACTTCGATGCATGTACACCGAGCGGCTCACGTGAACTGACGTAGTGCACAGACAAAAAGCAACAGTTCCAAAGAGCGCTGAACAAAAACCGAATTACACAATTGAAAAGGCAGCAAAAAAATATGAAGCATCTGATACATACAAGCATATTATTCATAAGTGCAGCTACTGCAGAAACAAAGCACACGGTGGAAAAAGTGAATGTCCCGCTAAAGGAAGACAGTGTAAAAAAAAAAACCCATGCATGCAGTGTGTCAGGTCTCAGATAAAGAAGAAGACGAGCTGTTTATTGATGCAGTAAGAAACGAATCGATGAATGAAACCTGTCATCTTTACAACGATTGACAAACACGGAATGTAACTTGAACACAACACATCCTACAAATACGAACCTGATTGAAAGAAATAATGATAATCAAATCCTTGATGACAGCAACACTCTGTAAAACTCACAAAACAATTACTGTATATTGACAGCCATGTTACGTTATTTTTAAAATGTTCCCTTTTCTTTTTCATAGCTTCTTTAACACACTACTTCTCCGCTGCGATACGCGGGTATATATATATGTATATATATACAGTATACCCCGATCTACATACTCGAATAATGGATACTCTATTCGCTATCAATGATTGTTTTGGTAAAGCCATACTCGGTGTATTCATTAGATGAACGGTAAAAAAGTAAGAGCGAGGGGAGGATGACTTATTGAGGCACGCAGGCAAAACTACAATAGCACGCGGGCTCGATGTACTGTAGTGCGCGTCAACTCTATCTTAATTGCGCGATCACATTTAAAAAAATATATCTTTTCAAGTTCTATTTAGTCCATATGTGTCAAACTCAAGGCCCGCAGGCCACATCTGGCCCGGCGTGTAATTATATCCGGCCCGCGAGATCATTTTATATACTGTATTATTGTTATTAATGGCCTGGGGATATGAAGCGCTGGTAACACAATAAACTACAGATCCCATAATGCAGCGCTTCAGCTGCCTTGCCGAACACTTACCGTGTTAATCAAGTCTAGCTTATGATGCTGCAAGTTATTGCGAAGCTAGCCCACACGATGCCGAAAAGAAAAGGTGATTCTGAACATAGAGCCTTTAAAAACCGATGGGAGGCTGAGTATATGTTTACTGACATTGCCGGTAAACCCTTGTGTCTCATTTCTGGAGCAAATGTGGGTGTAATTACAGAATTTAATCTAAGACGGCACTATGAGACAAAACATCAAGATAACCTGAAAGACCTGAATGCAATGCACAAGATACAGAAAGCAGAAGAGTTAAAGAAGAATCTGACACTTCAGCAGACGTTTTTACCCTTGCAAAATCACAAAGTGATTTCAAGTGAAGCTACTTTTATGGGAGACACAAATGCACCAGTGCAACTTGCCCCACTTTCCCTGTTGCCAAGTAATGTTGAACCAAGTCGACACTACGGTGTTCCCAAATACACACTGAGTTTGCACGGCGCTTTGGTGACTTTGAAGAACAAAAAAAGAATTTTGTGTTGTTTCGCAACCCATTTGCTGTCGATGTGGAAACTGCACCTGTGCAGATTCAGATGGAGGTGATTGAGCTGCAGTGTAATGGCACACTGAAGGCAAAGTACGATACTGCACGGCCCGCACAGTTTATTCACTCCATTCCCACACAAATGCTCCAGCTCCGTCTACATGCGGCTCGAACCTTGTGCATGTTTGGTAGCACATATCTGTGTGAGAAGCTCTTCTCAGTCATGAAGACTAACAAAACAGCACACAGGAGTCGCCTCACTGATGAGCACCTGCAGTCCATCCTAAGAATCTCCACAACACAGAACCTCACACCAAACATAAATGAAAATGTTGCTAAAAAAAGATGCCAGGCTTCCAAATCTGATAAAATGACATAAGAGCAAAGACAACTGAATGATTTGATTTGTTATTGCTGAAAAGAACACATTTAATTTATGTTTCCAGGTTTTGTTATGCACCATGTTCATATTTGAATTTGTATAATTTTGACAGGATATATTTTTATGGAGAGCAAAATCTTTTGGGATATTTAAAATTTGTTTATTTTTTATATAAAATTACATAAGAGTAAAGAAATTTGAATGTTTGTTCTTTTAACATTTACTTTATTTCTAACTTGTATAATTTAGACAGGATATATTTTTATGGAGAGCAAAATATTATAAGTTATTTAAGGCTTGAGTTGATTTATTCCGGAATAATATTCTGTCGACTAAATAAAAATTCCTTCTATTTAAAATTTAAATAGAACTTCAACATATACGATAGTTGTGTGTGTGTGTGTGTATGTGTATGTATATATGTAGATATGTACAGTATATATATATAAATATATGTGTGTGTATGTGTATATATATATATATGTATTTGTGTGTATATATGTGTGTGTATGTATATGTATGTGTGTATATGTAGATATATATATGTGGATGTATGTGTATATATGTATGTATATATGTGTGTGTGTATATATATGTTTATATGTGTATATGTATACAGGTATATGTATGGATATATATATATATATATATATATATATATATATATGACAGCAACACTCATCACTCATAACAGTGACAAAACAATTACATTGACAATCATGTTACGTTATTTTCAAAATGTGTCCTTTTCTTTTTCATTGCTTCTTTTATATATATCTATGTATGTATGTATGTGTGTGTGTATATATATATATATGTATATATGTATATACTGTATATATATGTCTATATTTGTATATGTGTATATGTATGTATATATATATATATATGATGTGTATATATATGTTTATATATGTGTTTGTCTGTGTTTATATATATATATATATGCCAGCAACACTCATGACAATGACAAAACAATTACATTAACAATCAAGTTACATTATTTTTTTAAATTTTCCTTTTCTTTTTCATAACTTCTTTAACACAGTACTTCTCTGTTGCGAAGCGCGGGTATTCTGCTAGTTAGTAATAATTCAACAGAATGACTTTGACTTTCCATTTTCCGCTTTCCATTGTACTGACGTACCGAGTATCTAAATATGCTTGAACTTCGTCCTGAGACTGTTCTTTTGGTAAAGTTATGTGTACTGTATCGTTTCCTTTATGAATGTACTTGTAGATGTACTTAATACTCATAACCGATGCACAATACTCGACATTAATATGACAATCGAATCGTTTGAGCAAATATGGGTTATATGGTACAATCATTGAATTATGAAGCATCACAATTTTACCATCTTTCTTTCCGTGATAAGTGTGGTGTTCATGACGATTATCTCTTCAGTGATAATCAGGAAAACTAGCCTTAGTCATATCTGTTGTTTGAACAAACACTTTTGGAAATTTCTTTAAACACTTTTTTTCTTTTGAGTCAGGATAATTCAGGATAGGTTTCTCTGTTTGAAATTTCAGCACAGACAAACCGATCTACATCATCAGCAGTTATTAATTTATTTTGCAAAGTAACCAATAAATGCATGTGAGGTAAACCCCGTTTTTGAAATTCGATCGTGTCAATATACGGTATGTTCTGATTTGACCAAACACCGTTTTGAGTTCTTTCAATAAAAATAAGACTTTCTGATAAAACAATCTACTTACGAAAGTGGAAATGTCCAGAGCCGATTTAGCTGGTGGCATTGTTCTCAAGAATCTGCGTATTTCTGGCCATTGTGGATTGCACGTCATTGTAATAAATAAATCTGGCTGACCGATAGTTCGGATATTGCCATTGTATCATGATATAACTGTTGCAATGTTCTTGGACTTCCTTGATATGATGATGGTAATATTACTGCTTTACCTATTTTGAATGTCTGAACTATTGATTTTTGAATTTTGAACGTGATCAATGAGACCTTGCATATGTTCCATTCTAAGTTTTGCTTGATTTGATTTAATAAAGAGGAGACAATTAGCTGCGACTTTTAGATAACAGAAGTGGGTTAAATGCATTTGAAGGTATCGCTAATATGTTCTTTTAACATGGATGACTTTAGATATGAGCTTAAGTTTAAAAAAA
>JANRMT010062808.1:45093869-45115945 GCA_026402145.1 Polypterus bichir lapradei
TAATTCAGCGTGAGCAGGAACACTCAATAAAACTGAATAAAAAAAAAGTCAATTGACGGTGCGATACAAAGAAGGCAGATTCACCAGCGTTTGTGTGTCAGCTTTTATCCATCCAGATCAGAGAATGTCCAGTTCCATTGCTTCAAAACACCACTCACATCTACAGTTATTCCCAGTTTCAAATTAAAACTAACCGCGTCAGATCCCTGTGTGTGGGGGCCATAGTATGTATCGTGATCGTGACTGAGAGAATAAAAGTGAAAAAAGCTAACTTTTACAAGTCCTATAAATGTACAGCAGCTGTTACAGATGCAAATCAAATGTATGTGTTTATTGTATAATATTAACAATAAGAGCAGCTCACTACTGAAAACGATAAACATAGAAGGCAGTCAAGATCGAACCGGGAGACTCTTGATTACAAGTGAGCAGTTCTTACTTCTGCGCCACGGAAGCTGTTGTATCATCCTTAAACCTTTTGTGAAAGTGTTATTTGATCTTTGGGCTTCAGGCTTCACACATTATATAGTTTATGCCTACATTTTGTCATTTATTACTAATGAAAAACTTTTCTGTTTTAACAATATGTTTACACAGATTATTGTAGAAACGGAACACACATGAAATGCATGTGTTCCAAACAATGATCTATTATTTCCACTGTAAAACTCCAGCACTTCACTCCCAGATAATCAAGGCATGAGCTAGGAGAACTTTGTGCACGTTCTGCAGCAGTGGGGGGATGGAATAGTAGGCTGCTTGCTGCTTGTCTTTATCAGCACATTTACAGGACAAAAGACGGTGATGGAAAGGTGCGAAGGGATTTAAGGTGGGCCGGATTTACAAGTGTGTTTGTAGGCTTTGGTAATAGTAGTGTTAAACTACACTATAACTGTGTTTGCTTATGATAATAAACTTCACTGTAATGTAGCTAGCTATTAAATATAATAATAGCAATTTCTCAAACATTTTGATTTTCTTTTGCAGGTGGTGATGTTACAGAACTTGAACGTACTCGACAGTTCTTAAATGATGCTTTTCAGTCTGGGGCTATTACATGCTTGATATGCATAGCTTCTGTAAAAAGGAATCAGGCGGTAAGATTTGACATGCATTGTGGCACAGTAGAGAATTATTAATGAAGCGGTCAGAAAATGTCAAAAGATTGAAATGTTCTTGCCAAAATACTGTTCTTACAGCAATATTTATAGTATGTGTCTAACATTCATACTTTTCTATAAAAAGGCCCTTTTTTCTACCTGTTTTACTCATGCATCAGTGAATGTGTGTTTAGTTTTTTTGTAAATGTCATTTTGTAAAATATAGATATACAGGAAAGCAATGCTAACAGAAGTTGGAAATAGTAAAACATTTGAATTAAGAGTAGCTTCAATTCAGGTGAGATATTCCTCATTCTCAAGATCTGCATGGTCAAAATGAATGTAAAAAAACTTTTCACTGTATGGCATCACTTAGTAAGTTGCCATTAACGGAATGAGGAATTGTTAAGCATTAATATGAAAATGTGTTGAAGAACTGTTGGGGTATTCTGGTCTTGGCAGCTAGTTTCCATTAGACTGATTTAGCAGTTGGCATCATTACATTAAATGGTTCATATAAGGATGTTAATTTTTGCTTTATCTGAAACAATAAAAGGTTGTTTGAAGTGTTTCCTTCCTAGATTTCATATTTATTGCAAATGATATACCTTTTGTGACTTTTCTATATTCTGTTGATAAGGGTGAAAAAACTAAATGGACAGGATACATACATATACAGCTGATTTGATATTGGTCTGTTTTCAGTAATTCTTATGTCTTGCCTAACCACCACATTTAATAACATCCTAAAATGATAATACCAAATTGAAGGAATTACTCATTTGATACTCCCAATAAGAAGCTGCCCTATGTAATTCACTATCATCCAAATTTATGGAGAGGTTCTTGCGTCAGAAAGATCTGGGAGATTGTAATTGAGAAACATCTTACCAAAAGCTTCTAACTACATTTTAGAATGTCACGATTAACACTTAAAATGCTGTGTAGTTGCATAGGACTGTTTATCGAGCAGTTAGTTAGCCACTGATGACCAGTTCCTATCTGAAAGCACATTGCTATAGCTTTGTACAGACTGTCAACTTTGCACTGAGTAAGGAGTAGTGTATATGGCCATTTGAAACAAAATGGTACAGGGGGTACATCAAGTTGTTGTGGAAGCAAACAAGGTGGTTACTGTAATTCTTTAGCACACCTTGTGTCAACAGGTGCACGATAAGCTTGACGTCAGTCAATGACAACTGTTTATGCTTCACAACCACGTGAGATACAGATGAGTGGGGTTGTACTGACCCGACTAAAACCATCTCGGCATGTTCCTTTGGGTGTCACCGTTTAAGATGATTAAATAGATTTGTCGTATTGCCTCCCAAAGAGCCGACCGCTGTCTGACAAATTTTACATATAACTTTGCTTTGTTTAGTAGCCGACCGTGCATAGCCGAACCACTGCCACACTAACTGACGTCGAGTTCTTCTTTGGCACAAGCTCCTCCTCTGCCATGCTGCTTGCGCTACAAACTGCTTTCAACTTCTTTACACAAGAAAGCCATGGTGGGAACACGTGATATAATTTGGTCAATCACAACAGGAAATCTTTCAGTTGGTTTGTGGACTTGGCACGGATCCATCAGTATTGAGTACTGTATTAGAAGAATATAAAAGATCTCAATCTGTACAATTCACTTGAAAATTAGATTGTGGACGTGTTTAAGATCGATCACAATCTAAAATCGTTAAATCGCGCACCCCTACTGTGCACTAGCCTATTTTTAAAATGAAATTATTAGTATTGACACACAATGCATCTGTTGAAACAGAATGGATGAAAGTTGTACCAATACTTGTAATATAATAAAGACAATTACCATTTCCATTGGGTTTCTCCCTGTGTGGTGTTTGCATGTTCTCTCCATGTGTGCGTGGGTTTCCTCTGGGAGCTCTGGTTTTCTTGCGCATTTCAAAGACATGCAGGTTAGGTGAACTGCCGATCCTACATTAACCCTAGTGTGTGATTGGGGTGTGTGTGTGTGTATGTATGTGTGTTTACCCTGCAATGGAATGGTGCCTTGTCCAGGGTTTGTTTCTGCCTTGTGCTTATGCTAACTGGGATAGGTTCCAGCAGACCCCAATAAACGTATTCAAGACTAAGTGGGTTGGAAATGACTGACTGACCATTTCCACTGCTTAATTTATTTGAATTTTTTTTATTTTCTTGAATTATGAAATTCAAGTATTGTGAGTAGTATTTCATACATTGTAAACACCTCAGATTCATTGCCAACAACTGAAATTCAAATCTGTAATGATCCCATTAATGATTTTACATATGTGCCAATAAAAAAAGAAGCACTAAATAGTTGCAAGCTTCCTTATTTTGATGTTGATACAATTACACATCTTGCTTTTCTAGATCAAAAGTTTAGTCTGTCCGTCTGAGATTCTTCATTTACGATATTTCAGGTCTCTTTTCAAGTCTTTGGTCTGCTTGCCTGCAAAAAATACAGTACCTTTACTCAAATAAGGTGCAAGTTCTTTAAGATTTTTTTTACCTTAGAAATATGTTTCAAGTAATTACAAATGGTAAACTAAACCTGTTAATGCTGCTACTTCAGTTGTAGCATTGAAGGTAGTGCATCTACTTTGGTTTGAATATCATATCCAGTCATCGTCAGTGTTGATTTTGTACATTTTTCTCTTGTCTGTGTGGGTTTTGCTTCCATGTTCCCAAAGCCCTCGTAAGATTGGTTAAATGGTGATTCAGAGTTTGTCCCAGTGAGAATGTGTGTGTTTGCTTGTGTGTGCCTAGGTGTATAATGGTATCCTGTACTGGGTTAACTATTACCATGTGTTTACTGCTGCCGTGATAGGCTCCAGCCTCCTATGACCCTGAATTATATTAACTGGGTTTAGGAATGAAAGTATGTGTTTAACTTGATGAAGTATACTGAATTTGGAATGTCATAGCTAAAATATGGTGTAGTGATATACTGTAGTTTAGAAAGCATTATTTAAAAGTGTTTTCTTTCTTTCTGTTGGTGTGGTAACATTTTCATTTAATTTGAAGTTATTTATTTTACAGATGTGGAGCTGCAAGGGATGTTACTGTATATTTCATTTGCCTTGTATCCAGAAGTGGGCAAAGGATTGTGTGTTTCTTGTATCTTCAGTTACTGATGATGACTTTGGTAAAAAGGAGCATCCTTGGGCTTGGTAGGCACTTACATTACTACTGCTACTAGTAGGAAATTTAGAATAGTACAATTCAGAGTAGACCAGGTAAGGATTGTTCTGATGCTTTTTAATGCTATCAGTCAATTAACCTACTGTATATTTTATTCTACACCTATTCCCTACCTTCTGTCATTCTCATTTAAGGGTATCTGTACTATTACTAAGTGAACATAAAAAAATCTTTCACATTTGTAGACATTTTGTCTTTTAGGTTCATAAGACTGATATAATTAATAAACTACTTTTTTCATGAGACAGAATAGTACATAAGTGTAAGTACCCTTGAAAAAAATCTCACAGTTTTCAGATTCTGAAGAAAATAAGCCCCTTGCACTAGGCCAGTTAGACACCCAGCTCCATCTTCTGTATTTTACAGTGTTCTGTGTTGTAGATTTGTATTTATTTTTTGGATATATTTTTTGGATACATCAAATTATAAAGAATATTTTTATAGTTGCAGAGAAAGTGACTCTTTAAAACAGTTTGGCGTGTTTTTAATATTAACATATTTCACCTGATTTGTACATAAAATAATTTGACTGGAACTATATTATACAGAAGAAAATTTACAAGCAAAGGCATTAAAAGAGGAGATATTATGATTTGACAGAGTTTATTACAGGTGCTATTGAGGACCATTGAGACACTTCAGGAATTTAGGATACTAAAAAGACTTAACTAATCATCACGTTTTAAAGTTAGGCTAATCCAAATATGAAATAAGAATGAAAATAAAAGAGATGTAAAATGATAAAGGTCAATGCACATCTACAAAAGTTGGATTTCATCCATCCAGAGCTTGAATATTTTCTTTATACCTTGCATGTGTAGATTAGGTTAGATAAACTTTATTAATCCAATGGGGAAATTGAAGTGCATACAGCAGCAGAAACATACAAAACAAGAATATAGACTCACAAGACAAATAACACATCCAGACAATTTTAAGTAAATAAATAAATAAAAATCAACTGAACAAGTGCATTGGGTGGAAGCATCAAATTGTCTGATAACAGTGGGCAGAAAAGAACCCCAGAGGCGCTTCTTAGCACACCGTGGTTGAATGAGCCTGTGACTAAAAGAGCCACTGTTGTCAGACCCATCTAATTTGTTGTTTATGTGAAACACCAGGTATTTGTAGCTCTGCACCACTTCCTCCCCTTTTAATTGTCTTAGTGTAAGTTAGGAACAGAAATTTTAGAATTATCATCCTTTTACTGTATATACTAATGTATAAGTCAGGTCTTGAAACCCGAAAAACCGATCATAAAATCAGACTCAGACTTATGCACCCGTTCAAAAATGCAATGCTTAATTTTTATTTATTTATTTAGTTTTTTTTTTACATCTTCTTGCCTCCTCCAATCTCGCATCAGTTTCTCAGGTGCATCGAAGTTTTTTGCAGCAACACAGTTACCAGTTTCTTTCGCTACTTCAACGACGTTTAATTTAAAACCAGCTTCATATTTTCTTCTGATTGAATGCCACATCGTAGATAAGGGATGCTCTTATGATAAAGGTGTATGAGGGTGAGAGATACAGAAAACACAAAGTGCAAACGTCGCTTCGGAATAGTTCTGGTATTACCATGTGGTCACGTAGGCACAATACATAGAACAAAATAAAGACAGTGTACTCTGTGGTTACTCTCTCAGGTGGGCATTAGAATATCATAATCTCTTGGACCAATAGTGTGAGTTTTCTGCATTCGATTTATATGACCGACATTATAAAATACCAGAAATTATACATTAATATCAACTCCTGACTTATCTGCGGGAGAACTTATCCAAGGGTATATACGGTAATTAGCAGTTAAATTTTTGAGAAAATATTTGCATCATATTAAGATAGATCCAACATCACATCTTTACTGTAATGTACTGTATACACATACACGTTCTCAAATTTCAAATGGCACAATGTATTCATCACTTTTGACTAGTAATTTTTTAATTTCCTAAAAATTAAACTGTAGATCTTTGATATTATTTTGTTATGTTTATTTACAAAATAAACACTCATGAGAGGATGCCAGTAAATCATCATATGGACACGTTTTATATCAGTGATAGCTCATTACTGTTTCCTGGTGTTGGATTTAGCTGCGGAACTTTACTTGATCCTCTGGTGGATGTGAAATCTTGTAATAAATATCCACTGTAAAAAAAGTTATGCAGGTCAAAGGTAATTTCCAGTCAAACACCAAACCCTTTATTAGTATAGTATAATGTGTATTTTTACCTCACTATATGACTCTGATCACAGTTGCATCATTTTCTTTTTTATATTTAGATCTGTTTCATTGGTCAATGTACAATGTGGTGTATTTGTTAAAAACATGCTGTGTTTGCAACCTAAGAAGCTAGTATACTGTAGTATAATTTAATTTACTAAAGAGTGAACCTCTGCTTTAATAAATGTTTAAACTATTCTAATCCCGTTTGGAAAAATATGCATATATATTGTCAATTAGTGTAAGTTATGAATTATTAATATTTTAAAGTTTCACATTCTGTAAATTGTTATTGTGTGCTAAAAGATTTATTGCTGCTTTACGTAATAAAACTATCTTAATTTTACAAATAAAGTGATGAACTGAAAAATATCAAGCTTTTAAATATTTTAGGATTTTAGTGTAGCTATACAGGCAAAGGTTATTGAACATGGCAATGAAATGTTTTAATGAATCTGCTTCTTCTTTTTAATGTTAGATTCTATGAAAGTTACTAAGTGCTAAAAATAGATCACTTTGAACAATTCACTTAAAATGTGTAATGTTACCTTTTCTTTATTATTTCTAATACTTTAAAATTGTACTATAAATTCACCTTATTCTCAGATTGTGCAGGTTCATTTGGTTTCCTACTTTTTTGTTTCAGTCCAAAATGTAGGCATGAGTATAAGAACTTTGAGACTCCTACACGATACACCTGCTACTGTGGAAAAGTGGAAGACCCGCCATTAGATCCTTGGCTCGTGCCGCACTCCTGTGGTCAGGTGTGTGAAAAGGATTTTAGGCCTTCTTGTGGACATAGCTGTTTGCTGCTTTGCCATCCAGGTATAATACAACTGTTGTTAAAGCTATTTTATAAAGCAAGTCTGCCTTTTAGTTTTTTAAATCGTTTGCCTTTATTTTATTGACAGGTCCGTGTCCGCCATGCCCAAAGATGGTCACTGTGACATGCTTCTGTAAAAGGGCCAAACCTATTCCAAGACGATGCAGCTCAAAAGCCTGGTCTTGTCAGAAGACATGTGGAAACATGCTTCTTTGTGGGCAGCATAAATGTGACAGGCCTTGCCATGCTGGTATGTTTTGACTTTTTTTTTGTTTGGAAAATTTTAATGTTATGAAGATGTTCTTGCATCTTTACAAAACTGTCTGAGTCCCATATTAATCCTGGGATAGTAGAAGGGAGGACTCTGAAAAGCACCTGTTATTCTGGTTCACCTCTCTCCCAGCCTTTGTGCTCCTTCAGTATTCTAGTCATGGTCATTCAGTAGCAGCAGTAACAATAACTCCAGTAGCTGAGATGACAATAATAGACCTCTTATTAAAGTAATGCACCTGATAAAAAAGCAAAAATGCTAAAATAAAGCAGTTTTAAACAGAAGTGTTATACGTGGTAACCTGGTACACAAGTTTTTTTTTTTTTTTTTTTTTGGCCCTGAGTAGCATTTACTGTAAATGTTTAAAATAATGGGTTAGGCAAGTAAAGCCCTGTTCGGATAGGAATAATTTTTCACCAGGAGGTGGGTAAAGTAATTAGTACTGGAGGACTGATGTAATTTTAGTCCCTTCGGAATTGCACATGTTGGTATGTTTTCATGGACTGCACATTCATGTCTCAGTAAAGATTACAGAGACTTTTTCCTTCTATTTTAAAAAAATAATTGCATAAAAAATAACCCCAGGTTAAACTAGTCTTTTGCAAATGAACATCACTTAAGTAATTTTGACATGGTTAATGTTACAGAGGTCCTCCAGTAATTATTACTTTACCCAGTGCCTGAAGGGAAAAAGGACCACCAGTCCTCCTTGTTGTGCATGCTGATTAATGGTGGGATGGGGTATTCTCTCCATGGTCTGAAGGCGCTCTGATATCCACTGTTTTTATTGAAACATAAGGAGGGAGGTTTGTGGTCCCCCTTGGAATTATGAACTGACATGTTGTTGTTATAAATAAGAGTTGCTAATGTGGTTCATGCTCATGGTATGCAGTGGTACACATACATTAACACTAGAATCCCTGAAGCCTATGAAAAACAACTTGTAATCCTGGGCCACCTTAAATTCCTTTGCACCTCTCCATCAGTGTCTTTTGTTTTGGAAATGTGTCGATCAGCGTAAGCAGCCTACTATCCTGTCTCCATCCGCCTCATATCCAACCCCCGATGGAGCTGAAGTCAGTCTCAAACTTCTCCCAGCTCAAGTCTCTTTATCATGGTTTGAGGTGCCTGGAGTTGTATAGGGTAAATAATATATCATTATTTGGAATACATACATTTCATGTGTGTTACGTGTCTACAAAGATCTGTGTATGTGTAGAATGACACGAAAAGCTGAACACATACCTGAAACAGAAACTTTTTCCATGTTATACTAATAATGACATTAAGTGTATCATGTATGAAGACTTTAGTCCAACTATCATATAAACACGTGTTCTTTTGTTCAAGAATATAACCAAAGAAAAAAAAATCATTCAGATTACATATTGCTGTCAATGAATTAAAAACCCAAGCTCAAATGTCAATCGACAGAAAGCTGATATATTTTCTTGGGTTGTGCAGAGGTAGGAACTGCTGCCTTATAACCAAAAGGTTCCAGGTTCAGGGCCAGGCACTGCGTGTTTTGAGTAGTGAGCTGCTATTATTATTACTATAATATAATAAAAGCATACATTTGAGTCTGTAACACCCGGTATAAATTTTGGCTATTTGTAAAAGTTAGTGCTTTTTTATTATTTAGTTTTATTCTGTCAGTGACGTTCACATGGTACAATGAACTTGCCTCTCCCCCTCTGAGTTAATGGCATTTATCTCCATTCTTTTCACAAGAGCAGCGATGACCACAGTTGGTGCTGTGGTTAATTCCTGCTCAGAACTATTTGTTATACCGGTAATCAAAGATACGATGTCCCATGACCGCTATCAGACTACCATGTGGCATTTGCACTTTGACAACAAAGACACCCTTGCAGAATGTGTGAAAAACAACAGATTTGCTGAAATTTCAGAGATCTGGGAAAGTTTTTGAGAGAACTGTGTTTTGAATTACAACCCAGGGCAAATAATTTCCCAGTCTGTAGTTATAAAGCTTATGGAGCCGTTTCTGGATAAAGGCAGAACTGTAACAACAGACGGCTTCTTCACGGTGCTTTTGCAAGTTAATAGACTGCTGCACCACAACACAACTCTGCTTGGCACCATGAGTAAAATGGGACTTCCACCTACAGCTAAAGTCACGTATGCGAGCAGTTCACCACACTAATGTTTACATCTGGCAGTGCCATGCTACAATGATCTCTTCATTATAATCAAACGGGTCTCATAGTTCAACTTTATGAACGTGGTTTGTTTCCTAGTGTGTACTTTGGAGTGTCTACTATCATGCTGTGTGGTTTTTAAACTAGGTATATTTCAATAAACTGCATACAAATAGATAGATAGTACTCTATTTGTCCTCAAAGAAATTATTTGTGAATATTGTTATTGTTTGGAGTGTTTCCCCTAAGTTGAGTGTTTTTTTGAGCACTTTGGAAAGATCTAATGGATAAGGATAGTTTTAGTAATTACACCAAATTTTTGCTTATAGTTAACTGTAAATTATTTATATTCTTTTTAAGGCGAATGTCCGCTTTGTCCAAGAGTGAGCAAGCAGAAATGCCTTTGTGGAGCAAGTGTGTCTGAAAGACTTTGTGCAAGCCCAGCGTGGCAGTGTGACAGGGTATGTTATTTTGTGTAAAGTTACTTTATTAATTTTGTTTTTGTACTTTAACTGTTAGTTTAATTAAAAGAGATTGAGTTTTTTTATTTGTTTTATCTTTAAATTAAATCTGACTTGCCCTCCAATATCTGTTTACATAGGAAAAAAAAATTGGAAGATTTAGTAACAGATAATCAAAGGTGTTAGGTTGAGGTGTTCTAAGGTTCAGCATGCTTAGTTATTTAAGGACACCATTGTTAAACAACAAATTCCCAATAACATTTGGAAATTTCCTTGTAAACTGCATTTGATTTTATTTTGTAATTTTAGTATTTTATGCTTTTCCCATGCTAGTTGGTATTCTTTCGTTTGAGTACGATGAAACATTTTGCCATTAATGTAGTGTAAGCTATCTAAATGTATCGTTCATTAACCAGTGACTTCCCATTCACTGTTACCAGAAAACAGAGTTGTTAGAGGTTATTGTGAATCTAAAAATGTTTGACAAAAAAGCAAAAATATTATTCCGATAAGGTTTAACTGTGGAAAATTCCCAGATCGTGATCTAGTGAGACAGGTGCCTAGTAACCAAGTTCCACTATCTTTGGACACAGAAAAAGGGCTTTTGATCAAGTCTAATGGGGTTATCGGTATATTGAATTGTGGAGATTTGGGATTTGTTCTAATATATGTGTCTGAATTAAATTATTCTACTCTGGAAGCTTTGTTTTGAAAAAATATAAATTCTGACCATTTCAAATAAGAGTGTAAAACCAGACAGGGTTTCTCATTATCATATTAGCAGTGCTTTTTGCAATTGCTATTGAACCCCCTAACTATTAATTTTCAGATGCAGTCAAAGAAAGAATAGTAAGGAATAAAAATATCTCTTTGTATTGATATTATGCTCCTTAACGTGGACCAACATTTGTTGTTGCTGTTCACAATAAATTTGTTAGGTGAATTTCACTGGGTTCAAAATCAATTTAAATAAGACTGTTCTTAATCCATTCAATTCAGATTAAACTAGATCTCCTTTCATTAATTGTCTCGGAATGATTCAGATACCTGAAACTTAAAGACCTCTTTAAAATACTAGAAAGTATTATACATATATGGGTACTTACTCATCTTACCCAAGATAGAATTAATATTGTCAAAGTAAATATCCTCCATAGGGATGTTTTTCAGAACATTCATATATATAATTATCTGTCTTCTTTTTTTTATAAACTTTATCTGTGCAGATTAATAATGCATTGAAAATGTCTCTTCAGAGACCTAAAGAAGAATGTTGCCTGGCACTGCCTAACTTTCTCTTGTCTTGCTAGGCTACAAATATATATACTATACTTGCAAACTTTGCAAGGGGCCCTTTAGTGTAAAAAATTACACCTGTCACCTGGAGGGGAGAAGCTGGCTGGTATACTGTACATAATAATCCAGATTTCAGTCTAATTGAAAATTTTTTGCTGGACTTGAAAAGGTCTGGTTACTCACAATCAACATGCATCCTGACAGAGCAGTACAAAGAAGATTGGGAAATAATTGTAGGGTTCAAATGTGCAAAGCTGATGAGAGTGAGATACCTGTGCACACAGACTGGAGGTTGTCATGGCTGCCAAATGTGTACCTACTAAATACTGATTTGAAGCAGAGGAATGCATATACGATCAGTTATTTTGTGTTTCACATTTGTAATTAAATAAGACCACTTTGCAGAGATCTGTTTTCACTTTGACATTGAAGAGTTTTTTTTCCGTTCAGTGTCAAACAAGTCAAATAAAATCCACTGTGTTGTTTATGTTGTATAACAATGTTTTATAACAATTAAAAGTGAAACTTCCAAGAGGATGAATAATTTTTATAGGCACTGTGATTGTCATAACTCAGTTATGCTATTGAAATCTTTTCTGAATGTTAAGTTTTTTTCCTTCAGAAAATTTTCCTGTTTTTTTTTTTTTTTTTCCTTCCTATGCAAGGTTTGTGGAAAAGTTTTTCCTTGTGGATACCACACATGTGAAATTGTATGCCATTCTGGTTCTTGTGGAGATTGTCCTCGGTCGGGAAATAGGGTCTGTCCATGCGGTAAATCAAGTGAGTAAATTTGTATTCATTTTGAAATGTAAAATGTGAAATATTTCAGGTATAAAAACTTTGAAAAAAAAAACAAAAAAAACAAGCTCATCCAGTTTTAAGCCCGCAAGATACCCGATTTAATTATTAATGATGAAATTTCAATTTATCAGAAATCTAGAAGATTATTTTTTCCAAACAAAAAAACTGCACTGGTTATTGAAAAGTAATGCTTACACTCATGATTACAGTTTTGAGCACAGTAAATTAATGTATTTATAGTTAAAATGTGATGCCTGTTTTAATATTTAATGCTGATAATGTATATTGTATACAGGCTTATCTGTATTTCTTTCATGTCCCTTACATGCATTTTACAGAGAATCTTGTAGGTTCAGAAACATACACAAGAAGTTTGACAAATGAGAGGAGACCATTCAGTCTATCAAGCCAGTTTGCTTAGCTAATAGTTAAGCTGTTCAAATATCTCATCCTGATGAATATTGCTTGGTTCATCTGTATACCTGCAGATATACCGTGGAGTACTTGGCTCCAGCATTTACTACTTTCCTGCTTTTTCATTAGAGAATCTTTTTTACTTATGCTCATCACTTGTGTTATTTTTCTTCCAATTATCCATTTTTGTGTACAAGGTTTCAGCATGGGAAAACAAGAAATGGTAGCCTATATTGGTATTGGCAGCACAGTGTATCACCAAAACCTTGAAAGGGTGCACTCCCTCTTTTCCCCTTCCTCATATACACAAACAGGCCAATTCTGTTTTGCTAATCAAAATCAGAATTTCTGTGGAATGTTGGATGAAGCTAGAGTTGCCATAGGAAGAGCCTGTGAATATGAAGAGAGCACAAACTACACAAAAAAAACTCCCCATCGAGATACAGATCTAAAGTCAGAATGTGGTGAAATGCTCACTGCCGCTTCTACTTCACGTGGAATGCGTTAGACATTATTGTTGCATTTTCAATTGAAGAAGTTTTGCTTTAAGCCTAAACTTGGTAAAATTTATGAGAAACTTTGATTGGTATAGAAAATTATTAGTTAAGTGACAAAGCAGAGCATAATATGTGAGTTTGCAGCCCTACAGTATGACTTATTGCATCATTGGGCTTAGCATTGATAGCATGTACTGTATTTAAAATAAATCGTTTTCACTTTTTTTTTTTTTAGTTTTCAATGCCATTTTCTGGGGTTTTTGGTATGACAGGTGCCAAAAGTGTAAGGTCCAGGAACTTTGAGAAATGTAAATTTACTTTCATCTTATTCATACAAGGAGCTGTTTAACAATCTACCCTAGTCTCATTATTCTGAGTTTTTTGTAGCCTCAAATCCTTCTAGGCCCAGCACTAATAAACAGTTCCTCTAGAAAGGACAAAGACACATTTTACCTTGATTTATCCCTTTGCACCACAGTTTAAAATTACAATCAAACAATTCATACATGATTAAACTGCACATTGCAGACTTTAATTTAGCAGTATTTGAATACATTTTGGTTACACCATAGAAATGACATCTTTTCTATATGATACCCCCCATTTCAGGGCACCACAATGTTTGGGACAATTGGCGTCACACGTATTGGTGATTTCTCAGGTGTGTTTCATTGCTTCATTAGTACAGACATAAGTTAACATAAGAAATACACTGGTGAGCTCAGTATTCACAAAGGGACTGGTAGGCCAAGGAAGACCTCCACTGTTAACGATAGTAAGATAGTGATACTGATGATAATGAAAAAGCATGAAAAGCCTGTCCAACAGAACAGAAAAAGCCTTAAGGAGGCAGTTGTGTATGTGCCAGACACTACTATCCGCAGAAGACTTCATGAACAGAAATACAGAGGCCACACTGCAAAATGCCAATTGCTAGTTAGCCATAAAAATGGGATGGGTCAGATTACAGTTTGTGAAAAAGTACTTAAAAGAGGCTGCCGTATTCTGGAAAAAGTTCTTGTGGGCAGACGAGACAAAGATTAACCTGTATCAGAGTGATGTCATGAGCAAAGTGTGAAGATGAAAAGGAAGTACCCAAGATCCAAAGCATTCCATCTCATCTGTTAAACATTGGGGTGTTATGCCTTGGGCATGTATGGCCACAGGTATCGACACACTTCTCTCATTGATAATGTAACTGCTGACGGCAGTTGCACAATGAATTCTGCATACTGCTAAGGCAACACAAGAGTTTTTCAAAGCTAAAAAAAATGGAAAATTCTTGTATGACCAAACCAGTCACAAGAATTAAATCCAGTTGAGCATACCTTCCATATACTGAAGAGAAAACTTAAGGGGACAAAACCCCGAAACATACAGGAGCTGAAGATTGCATTTGAGGCTTGACGGAGCATCACCAGAGAAGATACTGAGTACCTGGTGATGTCCACGAATCGCAGATTTCAAGCAGTGCATTGCATGCAACGGAAGTGTAACAAAGTACTAAATAAGACTAAATTAATATACCTACCATTGCTATCTCCCAGACATTATGAGGACCTGAAAAGTGTTGTAATTTCTACATGGTGTGATAAAAATAGCCCTAAATGAAAGTCTGCAATATGCCCTTTAATCACATCTGAATTGTTTGATTTGTAATTTTAAACTGTGGAGCACAGGAGTAAATCAAGGAAAAATGTGTCTTTGTCCCAAACATTATAGAAGGCAATGTATTTTAATGCATTGTCACCAAAAGCTGGAGGCCACTGTACACAAGTGGTATCTTGGTCAGATCAGACAGCCGGGCCTACCTGGCGTTTTAAACACTATACATTAAAGCACTTTATAACACGCCTTAAATCAGGTTACTAGCTTGAAAACCTTATAATAGTAATATGCTCCTCTCTGCCTTTGTTGTTGTTTGTTTTTTTTTTTTTTCTTCTTCCTTTATGAAAACCTGTCATATGTAAGGAACTCTTTGCCAATGCATATTATTTATTTATTTCTTTTTTTAGAATATTATCTTCCTTGCACAGATGATGTCCCAACATGTGGTGATACTTGTGATAAACTTCTGGACTGTGGACTTCATAAATGCTCAATGCGTTGCCATCGTGGTCCATGTGAAACCTGCAGACAGGTGACTTTTTGTTCGTCTGTTAGCAGGGATACTGCAGTGAACACTTATATGCCGATATACTACATATATAATATTAAGTGCTTGGTAGCTGTAGATGCAGTAAATGTCATTGACAGATACTGTTTGATGAGAACTTTATATGGTCATTAAAATGTTTAGGGAAAAAATGTTCATGTTAGAATCATATATGTTTTTGAAAAATATTTTTTTCAATTAATGATGAAAGGTATATAGTGGTAGAGGGTTGATTAAATTAGGTATTATAATTTAAAACAAGATAGTAGTAATATATTAGGTTAGTGTTTCTCAACCTGCACCTGTACGTGCACCTCAAGGATTTGTGGGTTGGTACGAGAAAGCACAGCAAGTGTGGGAGGAGTTGGGGGATGGGCCAGGAAGATACAGAGAGGGGGAACCAACCTCACTGTGTGTAAGAGAGAAAAGCTGCTGCAGTTACAGTTACACCTCCAAATGCATACAACCCTGCTATGGTTTTGAGACAATAGAAAGCTTTCATTATTAATGCTGTTGTCCGTTTATTGAATTAGTTCGGGAACAAAGAATACTATGTTTGTGCTTGCTTTGAGAGCATGATGATGTGATCAATCATCTATCAGCTGCAGTCATTTTAACTTGTAGTGTTGTACATTTGAATGAGGGGGTTAAAAAGATTGCCAGATTGATCACCATACATAGCCGTGATTTTAATGAACATGGCCACAGCTGTGCATGCAACCACAAATCCATTTTGTAGGTAACTTATCTAGTTTAGATTTCCATGTATTGCATTCATTATTGCTAACCTCAGAGTTAGCAGGGCAGGCAAAACATAGTTCTTAATTGCTTAAATTGAATCTGCAAACATTTATTTCAGTCATTGTCATTTTCAGATCAAAGTAATGATCATTACTATAACAACTAAAATGTGCCAAACATGATGAAAGCACAAACAACACGTAATTAAATGGTATGGGAGCGAAGGATGGAACTTTTGCAAAAATAATAGCAAAGGCTTATCAGATATGTAAGGCAGCTTCAAAACAACAGAACAATGGCCAAATTATAGATATTCTAAATTGCCAAGGTTAATTTAATAAAAATAATAATACCGTAGATCCCAGAATATAAGCCGAGAATTTCGTCCTAGATTTTTGGCTTGGAGTTTGGGGGTCAGTTTATACAACGAGCATCGTTTCAGATTCAAGATTTCCAGCGCAATGCCGGTTTTGCCGATCAATACGGAAGTAAATAATGACGAAACTACAGAGCCATCTTTCAGATGAAGAAGTAACTTTGCATGCCGTTACTTTAAATTAAATAAATAATTTATTCAAAAAAGTGTTTTAGTTGTTGATTTTATTAATAAAATTTATAATAAATTATCGGGAAGTTTAAAATAAAAATTTTTCTTTTGATTTACGACCAACATCTTGCGTTACGACCCGAATGCGGTCACGTGTATCTGCTTGCGCGACTGTAAACAAACTACCGAGAGCGTTAGTAGCGTCAGTTGGAGCCCAGATACATGTGTTTGTGGATGTAATTTCGGTCATTGCAGTGATTTACCTATATATATATAATTCACTAAGATCATGCAAGCAAGACACATAATTGCTAAGGAAGGAAGAGAAGGTAAAGAAAGTGATCACAATCGAAACGAAGATGGAAATTGTGTGGAAATATGAGAGTGCTGTTCGTGTGACCGATCTCACTAATATGTACAGCATGTCGAAATCCACCATCTCGACAATTTTACAAAGAAAAGATTTGCATAAGGAGGCTCCTTCTAAACAATAACCATCTTCGGTTTCATTCTCCTCCTCCTCCCTTCCTGCAGCCCAAAGATGTCAAATTAAATGGTGAGTACAGTATGAAATTGTTGTTTATAGAATAGAATGCCTTTTATTGTCACTATACTCATCTACAATGAGATTAAAAGCAGCTCCTTCAGTGCAGAAAAAAAGTTCTGTATAGGGCTTGTATGGTTGTTTTTTTAGCCTTAGCATAACGTTGGATCTGTGGCCCCGCTTCTGCTTTCTTTCCCTCCTCCATCTGCGTCGTCTCCTAGACCCGACAACAATCTATGGAGAGCCCGCTGGTCTCGCTATGTTGTCTGGGATGTTGTGCGTGTGATGAAAAACACTCGAAACAGATGTCTGGCTCTGGACGCCGATGTCTATAAGGTTCTGACGGGTGTAGCGGATGTTCGCCGAACCGATCGTGCACAAACAAGGAAAAAAAAAAAAAAAGTACAAAAACAACAAAAAAGTGCACTGAAAAGGAGAGCCCTGAGCCGCTGCGCGCCGCCATTCTCCTAGCTTAATCTAGCCTACTTCTGGTAGGCTAGGCACTTTTTATAACTTTTTGGTTAGTACATTAGAAAAATTATTGGTGTTTTGGTAAATTATGCACATTATACAACCCTTTTTTATTATGAAAAGGTTAAGTAAGTGTTGCAGTGGGAGGTTCGGAACGCATTATGGGTTAGCCTTCGCGAACGAATTAAGTTCTTAAGTCAAGGGTCCACTTTATTGTGTATTTAATTTAGTCAAATTTATAATGAGTCTCCAGAAATCCACCCGCTGATGTACCGTATTTGCGTATATAGTTTCAACACAAAGGCTTCATTTTACCAAACTTCTCCGCAATCACTTCCTGGTTTCCATCAAAAATGCCGGCAGTCTCAAATTCTCGCCGATAAACATGATAAATATACCTGAAGAGACACTTTTAAGGAAATTTAGAGAATTTTGCTTGGAGAAGGGGGTCGGCTTAAATACCGGTCATCGGCAAATACATGTAATTTAGTAGGTAGAGAAGGGGGTCGGCTAATATACCGAGTCGGCTTGTATTCCGGGATCTACGGTAGATTTTATTAAAAAAGGTATTCATAAAGTTGCAACAGATCTAAAAAGGAGGAAAAGATTTGTAAAATGAAAGCATTATGAGTTAGTGACATTTGAAAATGGAGTTAATTTGACTTGTCCTTTAAATATTACTCATCAGTGTTATTAACTAGCTAGTATCTCCTCCATACACTGATGCAATATCACAACAGCAAGCTTCACAAACCTGAATTGAAAACTGTGTTCTTATAAAAGCAGCTTGAAAGAGTACAGGTAATCCCCAAGTTATGGACATCCGACATATGACTTGCGTATGCTGCTGCATCTTCCTGGGAGACGCAATGCATGCGCCTCAGTAACTGCCGCTCTGTCATCTTCGGCCTGGGGACACTGCAAGCGGTGGCTGGACGGAGGCTTAAGGGGGGTGATTTTTGCTGCTCGCACAGTGTATTGTCCCTCGGGCACACCCCATTCATTCTCAGTGGGCAGCAAGCGGGGACCCGGGGTCCATAGTCACCGGGGCCACAGCTACCGCTTGTGTCCAGGACGGAGGCTTGATGGTGCAGTTCGCTGCCTGCTCACCATGCCACCGCAGCTACTGCTCCTAACTGGACAGAGGCTGGATGGTGCGTTTCACTGCCCGCCCACCGAGAACGAACGGGGCAGCCGTGTGTGCTGGTGATGCTGCAAGCAGTGACCCGATTGTGGTTGAACAGAAGCCATTGAGGGTGAATGGGGCGGCGGAGGGGCAGCATTGTAGTGTGCCTCGGGTGGCTGCCTGTTGAATGGGGGCGGTGGTGGGCGATTCCCTACTCGCCTTTGGCCGCACTGTGTTCGTTCTTGGTGGGCAGACGCTACAGGCAGCATACTGTAGTGGAGGTGACTTTGTGGTGGGCGGGTGGTGAACCGCCCCTCGCTGCTCCCATTCATTCTCAATAGCAAGCCTGCTTTGTACTATTATATACAGTCATGGCCGAAATTATCAACACCCCTGGAATTTTCCCAGAAAATAAACCATTTCTCCCAAAAAATTGTTGCAATTACAAATGTTTTGGTATACACATGTTTATATTCTTTATGTGCATTGGAACAACACAAAAAAACAGAAAAAAAGCCAAATCTGACATCATTTCACACAAAACTCAAAAACTGGGCTGGACAAAATTATTGGCACCCTCAACTTAATATTTGGTTACACGCCATTTGGAAAAAATAACTGAAATCAAGCACTTCCTATAACCATCAACAAGCTTGTTACACCTCTCAACTGGAATTTCCGACCAATCTTCTTTTGCAAACTGCTCAAGGTCTCTCAGATTTGAAGGGCTCCTTCTCCCAATAGCAATTTTGAGATCTCTCCACTTCAAAACTCTCCAGCGCTTTGTCTTCAACCATTTCTGGGTGCTTTTAGAGGTATGTTTGGGGTCATTGTCCTGCTGGAACACCCATGACGTCTGACGCAGACCCAGCTTTCTGACACTGGGCCCTACATTGCGCCCCAATATCTTATGGTAGCCTTCAGATTTCATGATGCCTTGCACACAGTCAAGGCGTCCAGTGTCACAGGCAGCAAAACATCCCCAAAACATCTTAGAACCTCCACCATGTTTGACTGTAGGTACTGTGTTCTTTTCTTCGTAGGCCTCATTCCTTTTTCTGTAAACAGTAGAATGATGAGCTTTGCCAAAAAGCTCTACCTTGGTCTCATCTGTCCACAAGATGTTCACCCAGAAGGATTTTGGCTTCCTCAACTATATTTTGGCAAACTCCATTCTGGCTTTTTTATGTTTCTGTGTCAGCATTGGGGTCCTCCTGGCTCTCCTGCCATAGCGTTTCATTTTGTTCCAGATGTCGACTGATAGTTCGAGCTGACACTGTTGCACCCGGAGTCTGCAGAACAGCTTGAATATGTTTTAAAGTTGATTGGGGCTGTTTATCCACCATTCAGACTATCCTTCGTTGCAGTCTTTTATCAATTTTTCTCTTCCATTCACGTCCAGAGAGATTAGCTACAGTGCCATGTGTTGTGAACTTCTTGATTATGTTGCGTACAGTGAACAAAGGAACATGAAGATCTCTGGAGATGGACTTGTAGCCTTGAGATTGTTGGTATTTTTCCACAATTTTTGTTCTCAAGTCCTCAGACAATTCTCTGCTCTTCTTTCTGTTCTCTATGCTTAGTGTGGCACAATCAGACACACAACAGAAAGGTTCAGTCAACTTTTCTCTATTTTAACTGGCTTCAAGTGTGATTGCTATATTGCCAGCACCTGTTTCTTGCCACAGGTGAGTTCAAACGTGCATCATACGCTTGAGATAAAACGATTTACAATTTTGAAAAGGTGCCAATAATTTTGTCCGGCCCATTTTTGGAGTTCTGTGTAATATGATGTCAGATTTGGCTTTTTTTTCTCTGTTTTTTGTGTTATTCCAATGTACATAAAGGAAATAAACATGTAAATACCAAAACATTTGTAATTGCAACAATTTTCTGGGAGAAATGGTGGATTTATTGGGAAAATTCCAGGGGTGCTGATAATTTCGGCCATGACTGTACATAGCAGAAAGTTGTCTCTCGTTCAGTACATCAGACGTGCTTACGACTGGTGCCTTCCTGCTGTGATAGCATGGACAGTGCTGTGCAGAAGAGCTCATCTTAACCTTTTGTCTTCACCCTTCAAGAATGTCTCTGAAACACAAATCTGATGCAAGTGCTGGTGATACAGTAAAGAAGAGAAAAACCCATCACCATGGAAAATAAAGTAGAAATAATAAAAAGGTCAGAGAGAAATGACACTCCATCATTCATTAGCAGAGCACTTAGATTACAGTCGGTTAACAATAGCATTTATTAAAATAATGTACCTGTTCCAAAATACATACAAATTCAACTTAAGTACAAACCTACAGTCCCTATCTCATACGTAACCCGGGGACAGCCTGTATATGCAAATGACAATATTCTTAATTATTGACATAATGTTTTACATTTTTAGTATTGGTTTGAAGCAGTGTTTTAGTTAATAGAAGCATTCAGTGAATTAATTTAGTATGTGAAAATGGCAAGATAAACTGGGTAATCTATAATGATCATATCAGTGGTTTATATGCTGAAATCCCCTAGTGCAGTAAAATCACCTTTCCTTCCATTTGTTGTTACTTTAGGTGATAAAGCCCCCTTCTCTACCACACATGAAATTCAAGCTCTGATCTGTATATTTTATATAAATTAAAAGTGTGAGTTTTGTTTAATTGGGACTTATGTATATTGTTTACATGCCTCTTCTAAATCGGGGGTTTTTAAGCACTGTGGTTGCAGGTTTTTGTTCCAACCAGATTCATAGTCAGTGACAGCAACTGATTGAATTAGTTGGTATTTTTTTTCCTCTTCTCTTATTCTACATTGAGAAAAGCACAACATCATTATTTTTACATTTATAAGACATTTAGAATTTTTTTTTTTGCTATAGATTTAAATGCTTAACTCTCTTTTGTTGATTTCATTATATTTTGCCCTTTCTCTGTGCAGTTTGCTCCCTTCATTGTGTCTTAATTATGACAATTAAAAACTAGCATAGGAGACATCCAGGGAAACAGCACAAAATTGTGAAAAACTGCAACTGCTTTATATGTCAGCCCCACTAATCTATATTTATATATATATATATATATATATATATATACTAGCAGAATACCCGCGCTTCGCAGCGGAGAAGTAGTGTGTTAAAGAACTTATGAAAAAGAAAAGGAAATATTTTAAAAATAACGTAACATGATTGTTAATGTAATTGTTTTGTCATTGATATGAATGGTGTTGTCATCTCTCTCTCTCTCTCTCTCT
>JANRMT010062808.1:45116345-45140399 GCA_026402145.1 Polypterus bichir lapradei
AGTCGCTCGCTTCTAATTGTTTCGCTGCCTTCTTAATTATATAATGCATGTTTTCTAAAGCGCGTTTTGTAGCTCTTCCTGGCTTTCTACGTAATGCGTGATTACGTGAGAGGCGTGATGATGTCATACGAAACTCCGCCCCTCCAGCTGAACTCCATTACAGTAAATGGAGAAAAACAACTTCCAGTTATGACCATTACGCGTAGAATTTCGAAATGAAACCTGCCCAACTTTTGTAAGGAAGCTGTAAGGAATGAGCCTGCCAAATTTCAGCCTTCTACCTACACGGGAAGTTGGAGAATTAGTGATGAGTCAGTCAGTCAGTCAGTCAGTCAGTGAGTGAGTGAGTGAGTGAGGGCTTTGCCGTTTATTAGTATAGATATATATATATATATATAATTCACTAAGGGCACGCAAGACAGTAAGCGCAAGCAAGACAGAGCCCCGCACGCCAACTCTAACCCTCCTACCTTGTCATGGGATACACACGACAGAGCCATTCACGCCAACTGTAACTGTCCTCCCGAGTCCAGCGTCTCTCTCGAGGCACGCAACAACTCACCAAACACAGCCTCAGTCGCTTTCGTCTGTGCAAAAGTCCACATGCACCTCTGAACCACGTTAACTTTACACTGCACGCAAGACAGAGAGCCATGATCGCCAACTCACAGAGCCCCGCCCATCAACTCTAAGACCATGGGATATGCACGCATTTAGTATATAAATGGATATAAATAATTGCATGTAAACGATTCACCAAAATCTGTTGTATATAAACGATACTGTTTAAAACATTATTGTTTTTTCATCAGAAAACCCGGTTTCCACGTCTACCTGTATTAGTTTAAATGGCATTTTTACCACTCGCAATAGGGTGGACGCACTGACTTATTGTGTCGACTGGGCAAAACAGTGAATGCAGTGTCTATCTATATATGTCTATGTTTTCCATAGCCTGCTACAGGAAGGTACTCTCTCGACCATTGGCATTGGTTTCGCTCCTTGCTATTTTCGTTATTCTGCAACGGTGGTTTCCTAAGCCTTTGTTATACTGAATTCCTTTCTCACCGTTTTCCATTCCTATTCTTACACCGCCGTATGCTACGGCAGCCTTCGGCTAGTTAGTAAATAATGAGTTAATTCAACAATCAGAACACCTGGAAAAGTAGAATGAAAATCAAAATGCAAATGTTAAAAAGAATACATTATTTTCATATAACTGCTTAAATACATAAAAAAATATTTATTTATTGTTACCAAACTTAGTTTTCTAATTTCTATATTGTTCCCAAAACACAGAATCTGGGAAATATTTTACTTAATTAGCCCAGGAGTCTAATTAAAAGCAGGAGCTGGTTCGAACAAAAACCTGCAGTCACAGTGGGTCCCTGGGTCCCCAGGACTGAGTTTGAAAAACCCTGTTCTAAATGAAAGTGCAAGACGATGCAAATCACTTGCAAAGGTGAAATTCAGCTTTTCTCAGGCAAGTGAATGTTTGCTTCTGTTTAAAGTATTTGTACTGTGCTCTATCAGCAGAAAAAACTTTTTAGTAGCACTTGCTGTGCTGGTGGTGTCAAGCCACAAGTGACCTTAATCTTTACGTTAGCTTTTCTTTGTTAATAAACAAGGCTTTTCATCTAATAGTAACAGTTAAAATTAAACAATGTCACTGATTACACAATTAAGTTAAATTTGCTTGGGAAATTGAATTTCTTTGCTGCACTACAAAGCCTGCTATAGACTTGAGACTTGCTATTGATTTACATAGACACAAGATGGCAGTATGTAAGGTGTATATCAGATTGTTTCACATCTAGGAGAAGAATAGATAGGTGAAACATGTTTAATGTAGCACTGATCAGAAACATTTTAAGAGAATGGATGACAAGGTTCACTGCCACCTGTGTAATATTTTGAATAAATAACAAAGCTGCATTTCTGCAGTTCATTACCAAGTACAAAATGAGTATCATATTTGTGAGATCAGACTGCAGAACTAGCAAGGAAAAAATCTGCTCACCAGAAGTCGGGATCATATAGCGTATGTGTGCACTTATTGAAGAAGACATGTTACCAGTCAATGTAGCTGATTAATTATCTTGAGCAAAAAAGATCTAAATATCTTAAAAACACAACTATTCACAATAAGTATATCTGAATTCAAAACTCAGGTGAAAACTGACCAGTGAAATCAGTATTATTACAGAAATTAATGTTCCATTGAAGCACAGAGTTGATAGCCATGTCAAGAAGCTAGGCAAAATGCTTTTGTATGTTCATGACATTGTGATCAGTAATTTACCTGCCTTCCATAAAGTTGGCCTCCGTAGCTTGCTTTTATTGTATACTACAAATTACTGCTTATGTCAGATTTAATATGTACTTTAATCTTAGGTACCCAAGTATAAATGGAACATTAGTATTATAAGGCTGCTGGCCTGACAGTTAGGAGGCTATGCGCACACTTGACTCTCAGGCTTGTCAGTTTCGTCGAATTCCTAAACAAGAACTCATAAAAAAGCTTCTTAGCAACTTAAATGTCAGTATTTAACATGTTTTTGTTAAATGTAAAATAATACACATAATTCATAAATAAATAATACATTTCTGAGATAGGTATCCTTGCATTATTTTTTTTTCTTAAGCATGTGTCAGTTTTTATTGATTAGTGGTTATCAACTGATCAAAGGTGGTGGAATATCAATTAAGAAATGTGATCAAAATTTGCATCCATAGTATAAATAAGTGCAGGAGTGAATTTGAATGTTATCTGTTGTGGACTGGTTTCTGTCCAAGATTGGTTTTTGCTTTGTGACTAGTGTTGGCCGAATAGCCTGATATCCCTAAATCTTTATTTTGGATTAACTAGTCTAAAGGTGAATAGATGGAGAGACCATGCATAAGGTTTAAAGTTTTCTGACAGTTTTATATTAATCAAAATAATCCAGCACTATGACACCATTTTATTAAATCAGCAACAGCCACATTAAATGGCAACAACAGGAATTTTTGTTTTTGGTATATTTTAAATAATCATTAAATTTTATTTTTGCAAATATAAGTGGAATCTGAACAGGACTGAATGTTAATCAGTCATCAGCAATTTAATTTCTATAAGTCTCTTAGAGCATACCATGAACACAATTCAAAGTCTCAGCAACTGTTAATTGTTTACAAATTTAACTTAAAAATTGTGTGGTTTTCTTTTTCATTTCAAAGACACCAGTAATTAAATATTCATTTAGCATTTGAAGTATGCTCATAGGATGTGTTTATTGAACTGTGTTTATAAATAATGAATATATTTCAATATTACTTATAGAATTTAGAAGGAACTTATTTTCCTGATATTTTGGTTATTATAGTTTTTGTAATATTAACTATTTTCTCTGCAGTATTCTTCAAGTATTGTAGGCAAGTATTTTTGAGTACAATATTTGTAGTTGGTTTGTACCAGTGGCTAATATTATTAATTCAATGGAGCTCCTTATTCTTGAACATGTTACATAAAATTGGCCATGAGTAAAACTTTCCTGCTGTAGATCAATTCATGCTTTTCCTAGTGACTAGTTTTGGCTTCAGTTATTGATCAGTGTGTAACACTGTTTTGCAGGAAACTATATTCTTTTGAATTCAGACACGTTGAATAATGTTGAATTTGAATTTAAAATTGAATAATAGTACTAGTGTATTGTACTGTGTTAGCCATTATGGATGAAGTGAGAAGTCAATCAAAATGACACCTTTTATTGGCTAACCAAAAAGATTACAATATGCAAGCTTTCAAGGTAAGTCAGACCCCTTCAGGCAAGGTATAATTGAATAATAGGAATTTTGAGAATTTATGTCCATCTTTGTGTCTTATGCTTGCTCAGATAGATTGCAGCTTCCCTACAAACATGCTTATGATAAAGCAAATTTATAAAATAGATTATTATTATTATTACAGTATATTTTAATTATTTTCACTTGTTTACATCTTTCACTCAAGAATTACTTTTCATGATTCTCAACAGTTGTGTTGTCAAACTTCATTTTTTTTCTTTTGCCATAGCCATAGCCAGACAATAAAGCTGTAGCACTGAATACTTACTACAAAAAGCAATGACGTTAACAGGCTCCACGTTTAGGCAGCCCATGCAATGAATCAAATGTTTGAAATGATTATATTGTTTATGAAAATATATACACGTTATTGAAGCACACTTTCCACATTTTCTGAGCCAGGAGGCCAGAAATTGGATTAAGCAGTTTAGAGAATGAAATTACATGTAAAAAAACAATGGAGTATAAATCTGTCTTTATTGGAACGTATCTGTAAAGTACAAATGAACAGGTTTTTCTGTTTTATGGGAAGAGTCATGTGTCATGAGATTTTCAGTACCATATGACATCACAGTGTTAGTCGGAGTACAACAACAACAACAACATTTATTTATATAGCACATTTTCATACAAAAAAATGTAGCTCAAAGTGCTTTACATAATGAAGAATAGAAAAATAAGAGACACATTAAGAAAATAAAATAAGTCAACATTAATTAACATAGAATAAGTGTAAGGTCCAATGGCCAGGGGGGACAGAAAAAACAAAAAAAAAACTCCAGACGGCCGGAGAAAAAAAATAAAATCTGCAGGGATTCCAGGCCATGAGACCGCCCAGTCCCCTCTGGGCAATCTACCTAACATAAATGAAACAGTCCTCTTTGTATTTATGGTTTTCACGGAAGGACTTGATGATGATGATGATCACGTGGACGTCTGACTTTTAGTCCATCAATGCTGGGACATCATGGTGCTTTGAGTAAGTTGGTGGTGGCGCAGGCCGCCACCACAGAAAAACCGGAAAAAGAAACAGAAGAGAGAGTAGGGGTCAGTACGGATTTTAGTGCCACCATGAATAGTTATTATAATGAATTGAACATACAGAGTATCAGGATTAAGATAAAGTGAAGTTATGAAAAGGCCATGTTAAAGTAATGTGTTTTCAGCAGAGTTTTAAAGTGCTCCACTGTATTAGCCTGGCGAATTCCTATTGGCAGGCTATTCCAGATTTTAGGTGCATAGCAGCAGAAGGCCGCCTCACCACTTCTTTTAAGTTTAGCTTTTGGAATTGTAAGGAGACACTCATTTGATGATCTAAGATTACGATTTGGAATATAGGGTGTCAGACATTCCGATATATAAGATGGAGCGAGATTATTTAAGGCTTTGTAAACTATAAGCAGAATTTTAAAGTCAATTCTGAAAGACACAGGTAACCAGTGTAGTGACATTAAGACTGGAGAGATGTGTTCGGATTTTCTTTTCCTAGTTAGGATTCTAGCAGCTGCATTCTGCACTCGTTGCAAATGATTTATGTCTTTTTTGGGTAGTCCTGAGAGGAGTGCGTTACAGTAATCTAATCGACTAAAAACAAAAGCGTGAATTAATTTCTCAGCATCTTTCAATGATATAAGAGGTCTAACTTTTGCTATATTTCTTAAGTGAAAAAATGCTGTCCTAGTGGTCTGAAGAATATGTGATTTAAAATTCAGGTTACAGTCAACGGTTACCCCTAAGTTTTTACTTCGGTCTTAACTTCTAATCCTAATGCGCCAAGATTATTTTTGATAACCTCACTTAATCCGTTTTTGCCAATCAATACAATTTCAGTTTTCTCTTTATTTAACTTGAGAAAATTACTATTCATCCATTCAGAAATACCAGTAAGACATTGTGTTATTGATTCGAGAGAGCCGGTGTCATCAGGTGCTACTGATAAGTACAGCTGTGTGTCATCAGCATAGCTGTGGTAGCTCACGTTGTAATTTGAGATAATCTGACCTAACGGAAGCATATAGATTGAGAAAAGAAGCGGACCCAGGATAGAGCCTTGTGGAACCCCATATAGAATATCATGCGTCTTTGAGTTGTGATTACCACAATTAACAAAGAATTTTCTCCCTGCCAGGTAGGATTCAAACCAATTTAAGACATTACCAGAGAGGCCCACCCATTGACTAAGGCGATTTCTAAGAATATTGTGATCAATGGTATCAAACGCGGCACTCAGATCGAGGAGGATGAGAACAGATAAATGGCCTCTGTCTGCATTTAATCGCAAGTCATTTACTACTTTAACGAGTGCAGTTTCTGTACTGTGATTAGTTCTAAAACCTGACTGAAATTTATCTAGAATAGCATGTTTACTTAAGTGGTCGTTTAACTGCATAATTACTGCCTTCTCTAGAATTTTACTTAAAAAGGGCAGGTTAGAGATGGGTCTAAAATTTTCAAAAGCAGAGGGGTCAAGAGTAGTGTTAACACCTGTAAAATAGCCTATACATGCCATTTTTAAACAAAGAAAAAGAAAGTGTTATGAGATTCATACGTTTTAAAAGAAAACCAGCTGTATGTGCTCCTTTAGTGCTGGTCTTCCTCTGCAATAACATTTTAATGTATTGTGGGGGTGTGGAAATAAATATTGATATATTGAACTGTCCTATATTAGCAAGTACCTACTGCCCTAGATGTACCATCCTGACAGATTTCAGCTATTTAATTTTGCTAAATGGGAAGTACAGTTTTTGTTGATGAGTGAATGAATGAGTCTGTCAAATTTGCATTCAAGCATAAAAAGCACTTTTTTAAAAATTTAGTGAATACTGGTGTTGCTCTATTTAATTGCTTCCACCATTCTTCAAAAAACCTTGGGGTTCAAAGCAGCCCCTAAATCTAATTTAAATAGAAGTGTATTCCTGTATTGCTTTTCTTTGATAGCCTTCAAAGCCCTTGAAAGAAGCAATAGTACTGCCACACATATACAGTACAGTAATACCACAATTAACAGATCCTCTGAGAATGAAGCTTCTTTGTGGAGAAGTCAACATAAAATGCACCATGGCATATGTGCAAGTTCAAATACCAGTCTGCTATAGTGCTGTGATAGTCATTGCCTGTCATAAATATTTGTGCATAGTATAGAATGCAAATTTACTATATTTAAATGCATAGTTATTTCATGTGTACTGTAGTTATTTTAACAGTTTTGTAAAGTAATACATATATCTTGCCCAGTATGTTGAAAACATGAAATTACATATATATATATATATATATATTTTTAACTAAAATGCAGATGATAAACTGGGTAGAGGCTGGAGAGAAGAAGTGCCATTTGGCAGAATCATTGAGGCTGGCCTTACAGTAAAAGGAGCCATTGTAGAATGTACAAGAGAGGGTGCATATAGGGTGCACTTACTGTACCTATAACTGCTTAGGAGGCTTAAATTGGGTCATGAAGTTGAAAAAAATTGAGGCAAAAGATGTTACCTCTGACAAGAAATAAGATGTGAGGAAGTGTCAGTGGCCTGAATATACTGGCATGTGGCACAGCAAATCTAAGTGCAGAGCTGTGTGTAAGACCATGGAAGATTTTAAACAACCCTTTAATTTAAACTTACATTTAATTCTCCATCTGCTGTGGTGTTTATGTACAGGCTGTCCCCGGGTTACATACGAGATAGGGACTGTAGGTTTGTACTTAAGTTGAATTTGTATGTAATTCGGAACAGGTACATTATTTTAATAAATGCTATTGTTGACCGACTTTAACCAAGTGCTCTGCCAATGAATGATGGAGTTTCACCTCTCTCTGACCTTTTATTATTTCTACTTTATTTTCAGTGGTGATGGGTTTTTCTCTTCTTTACTGTAGCACTTGCATTAGATTTGTGTTTCAAAGACATTCTTGAAGGGTGAATACAAAAGGTTAAGATGAGCTCTTCTGCACAGCGCTATACACGCTATCACAGCAGGAAGGCTCCTGTCAACACTTCTGATGTACTGACAAGAGACAACTTTCTGCAATGTGCGTAACAGTACAAGCAGTCTTGCTACTGAGAATGACTGGGGTGGCGAGGGGGGGGGCTTCATCACTCGCCCACCACACTGTCACCTCCACTACAGTATGCTGCCTGTAGCGTCTGCCCACCAAGAACAAACACGGTGTGGCCAAAGGCGGGTAATGAATCGCCCAACCCCAGTTCAACAGGCAGCCATCCGAGGCACACTACAATGCTACCCCCGCCGCCCCATTCACCGTCAATGGCCTCTGTTCAGCCACAACCGGGTCAATGCTTGCAGCATTATCAGCTGTGTGTGCTGGGAGGGCAGTGAAATGCCCCACTCCGCTCCATCCAGCCTGCATCGAGTCAGGAGCAGTAGCTGCGGTGATGTAGTGGGCGGGCAGCGAACCGTCGTCCTGCACACGAACGATAGCTGTGGGCTCGGTGATTATGGGCCACGGGTCACCGCTTGCCGCTGGGAACCTCCTGAGGGACACAACATTGCGCGAACAGCGAAATCGCCCCCCTCCAACCACTGCTTGCAGCATCCCCAGGCTAAAAATGATGGAGCGGCAATTACTGAGGCGCATGCGTTGCAGCTGCGGCCTCGTTTGTAAGTCATAGGTCGGATGTCTGTAACCTGGGGACTATATATATATATATATATATATATATAGAAGAGAAGGTCTATGATACAGTATGCATATTTGCACCTGGAGATCCACAAAGGGAGAAAATGAATCACTTATCATAAAGTAGTTTTTATTCCTGAGCTTTCAGCCCCTGCCAGGGGCCTTCATCAGAGGATAATGTTTACACTTACAAGAATCAAAGGCAATATATAGAAAATATTGGGGGGGCTAAGTCAGTGTGATTAGGAGGGGGGTATTGGTTGTAAAGTTTTATTTATTATGAACATGTTCTTAAGTTTGCATTTAGATATATAGATAGATAGATCTTGAATGTCGTTCTTGGTCTCAATCAGCATCAAATGCGATGATATACACAACATGAGTCATGATTTTAATGTGCAAGGTACCTCAATCCATTAAATTGGGCTTCAGGGCTTCTCACAGCTAGCAGTAATCATGGCTGCTAGCTGTTGCGTACAGGAAAAGAACTGTGGTGAACTTTGGTGACAGTGAAGTTCACTGCACAGGCTGACTTTTCATTTTCATCTCAAGCACTGGTCATGTACTGCAAGTGCAAAAGAAAGTCCTACACGACCAAACAGTTGGAGGCGCAGGATTCCTCCACCACGTTACTGAGCCTCGAGTCCATCAAGCATGTGGCAATTCTGTCAGAAAAAGAGCTTCAGCAACATCAGATGACAGTGAAGGAAATTGCAGTAACCTCAGTCGAGTGATCTAGTGTGTTATGTTTTGTGACAGATGCACGCACCCACCTTTTTTGAGGAGCAGTGGTTTAACTGTTACTAGTTATGTTTATAATTATGAGCTTTCAGAAGAGTTAGTATGAAATATTGTACATTTTCAGTTTTTTTTTCTTATTTTGAACATTAAACATTTTTGATTTTTTTCTGTTTTTTAGAGGGTTAAACTATATAAATTTTGCAAAATCAATGCTAATACAGTTACGGTGTTCATGTGCTAATAATTTATGTATTATAATTAGGTGCTAATATCTTTCACTTTATATTAATCTTTTGAATTTTCTTTTGCTTTTCCAGGAGGTGGAAAAACAATGTAGATGTGGTAAATATTCAAGACACATGCCATGCCACAAGGAGTACATTTGTGAATCAAAGTGCCCTAAAATGAGAAACTGTGAACGACATCAATGCAAACGAAAGGTTCTGTTGAAATCAGTATAATTTATTTAAGCTTTTTTGAAAACAAAAGTAATTTTCTTCATTAGGTGACAATTGCAGCACATGTAACTAATCTGTGGTCTGTTAGCCAAAAGTCTTAAATGTATGTGTGGCTTTAAAGTAACAGTACTATGTACTCTTGTGATATCCTACATAAATATGCGCTTAGAGATGTGCAGATAACAGATTCAGTATTGTAAGGAAATAACATCTGGAGAAACTACAGAAAAAGGTAGTGGCCTAATATCTGAACTATAGGATAAGAGTATGAAGGTATTAAGATTTACACAAGGTGCAAGTATTTATACAATGTATGGTTTTAGCTATCTGTTCCAAAATGGAGTCTTTACTTCACATAAATATTAGATGTATTTCTTTATTTGGAGAATTGTCGACATGTAAAAAATGTTTTTTTTCTTAGTAATTAAATATGACACCATGGCGTGTTTCAAATTTCTGTTATATAGGGTGAGTCAAAATGAAGTACCACAATTCTCAAGGTCATTGTGTGAGGTATTGGCAGCCGGGTGGGTGTCTTTTGATAGGTGATCCCTTGTAGTTTTCAGACGGCAACATGCCTTGATCAGTTGAGCACCATGCTTTCACTGTCGAAGTGTTCTTCAAAAACAATGAATTCATAATCACTACGCAACACACCTTCCAAACTCATTTCAGCATTCTTTCTATCAATGACGTCTTAAATTGGAAAACAATTCTTCAGTGAGTGGTTATATTTAGGCAGACGAGTACAACATTGAACAGTAAATATCCAGGCCATCCTCGGACTGTATGAACACCACATCCAAGCTGTAAGAGCATCAATTTTGCACTTTTTATGTGAATTTCCCCTTGGGATTAATAAAGTATCAATCTAGACATTCAGCGCACAAACATGCTTTTGCCTTAGGCAATTCCAACACATCTTTGGGGAGGATTGTGTTTGAGGACCTTAATTTCCATCCATACAAAATCATGGTAGTGCAGGAACTCACTGAGAGAGACTGGGAGAGCCGTAGAGAATTGTGCGTTAACATTCTGCAAACCGTTCATCAAGATGCCATTGTCATGTCCAGCGACGAGGCACATTTCCATTTGAATGGTTGCATAAATAAGCAAAACTTTCCTGTTGGGCTGAAACCAACCCTCGTGAACTTCATTAGAGACCCCTGCACAGTGAGCATGTTAAAGTTGCACCGTTGCAGAATTTGCCATTGTAGGCCCTTACTTTTTTGTGATGGGAGGGGGGAGCAATGGTCACTGTCACTTCAGAACGTTAAATTGAAATGGTAACTTTTTGCGTCCCCAACTGGAAGAAATAAATGTGGTGGATGCCTGAAGCAACAGCTCATATGGTGTGGAGATCCATGCAAATTTTACGGGAGATGTTTCCAGGGAAGCTGATCTTCCTCTGCAGCGCTGGCCTTCACATTCACCTGATCTCACTCTATGCCATTTCTTCTTGGTGGCTTATCTCAAATTGAAGGTATACACATACCGACCTTAAAACCTTGAATGAGTCATGCGAGCATTTAGAAATTGTCTCGAAGAGTGTATTTCTAATGATGGGCCACCACCTTGAACATAGTGAAAAAAATCAATTTTGTATACCCTTTCTTGTGTCATAATGAAATTTATTTTATCTTTTAGCGTTTTTGTAGAATATTAAATGTTTGAAATGTGGTACTTCCTTTTGGACAACCTTGTATTTTGCATTCTTTTGGATGAATATTCTTAAAAAGCTATTTTAGGTAGAGTGGCCTATTATAAAATGAATGTATTGTTCTTAGTCTTTAAAAGGTAGAACTTTGGTGTTACCTCGATTTAAATGTAAATTTTATATAAATTATGCTTCTTTAAGTTAGTAACTATACCGGTGATAACTCTAGTATCCCTTATTTATAGCATAAAAGGTCTTTTTCTCAATTCAAATGTCTTTTGCTCCATTTAAACAAACTCGTTTTCATTTTATTTCAATTTACCTGCATATGATATTTCTGCACAAGGCACAAGAAAATGCTTACTGATTTACTAAAATGATTTTACTTTGATTTAACAGTGCTGTTCTGGAAACTGTCTGCCATGTGATCAACACTGTAATCGTAGTCTTGGATGCAGAAACCACAAATGTCCATCTCTCTGCCACAGAGGTAAGTGTATGTAAGAAGAAATGAGCTATAACAAAGATATTTCATACTGTATTGTAATTAAAGCTTTTATATCTGTCAGCTATCTCACTTTCTGTTTGTATCACCCATTGATCTGCACATGATGCATCAAACCACAAACACAAACAGATGCATTGATTAACCCAGTAGTGTAAAAAAAAAGGGGGGGGGGGGCAGTCCCAGGCACCATAGTCAATTAATTACTAACCCAATAATAAAAATAAAAAAATAATGCTAAGTAATAAAATACTGTAAATACAGTAAATAAATGTGCTGTTAACTTCTGTTATATGGACTTTCAGAAAAATGAATGGTTTGTTTCACTCATGTTAAAATACACATCAATGATCCAAAAAGCCAGATTTCTCCTCTGATTTGAGCTCTTCAGAGGCTCATGCCAATTCTGCATTTGAATTTGATGCTATGGCTTGGATATATTTTAAGTATTTACTCTGCTTTTGGACAAACAGGTAACATACAGTTCTGTACACCATCCTTATAGTGGGGCTTGGTTCTGCCTAGTGTCATTTTTGGATGTGTGAATCCATCCTAGTTACTTGGGCCAAGCCAAATTTAGTCCTGTTTACCCTTGCAGACCAAGGGTAGCAAATGCAGGCCTTATTTACAAGCCATACCCAGCTAAAGTTAAAGCAAGTATACATTAATGAAATAGCTGAGCAAGCCCCTACAAAGTCAAAATCCATTTCATCTTTTTTTTTAAAAATAGTTTTGTTTTTGATAATGCTGCCCATCCTCCCCTGACACATCTTCCTGGAGCCCCTTTATCCACCAGCTGAATTTATCACATTAGACACTAGAGCAGTGCTACTCAAGTTTGTGTACACCAAGGGCCAAAATCTGAGAATTAGCCTGACTGAAGGGCTGTATTGCAGCACAAGCTAACATTTTCTGAGATTTTTTGAGTAGTTTTCTAAAAATTTAATAATGCATTTTCTTTTCATTTGGGGTTAAATTTAATAAACAGTCCGAAGTTTAAAATGATAATAAATGTAACAATTAGCACTTTATTCAAAGTTGAGCTAACATAAGAGTTCTGTTGTAATCATATCACTAGATAAGAACAATTTTAATTTAATAACATTTATCTGAAATGGAGTGTAAAGTAAAAATGCACCTTAAAATAATTATGAAGGTTATTTGAAACTTTACTATAATTTGCATTTATTAACAATTTATTATTCAATCTTCTTTTGCTCCTTTCATTTTTCCATAAATACAAACTTCACTTTTCACTTCTGCCCCACCACTCAGGCCATAAAATTACTGATCTCCCACAAACGTGATCCTACCTGCTATGCACTGTGCACTGTACCCACCTTCTGGTTTATGTGTAATTGTACTGTATGTTACCTCTTTTAACTATTTATTTTATTTACTTATACTTATTCATTTTTTATTTACTGTATTTATACATCACAGAAACTGTGATTTCATTATACTGTCGCTGTGTTTGTGACAGTAGAAATCTCTAATCTAAACATACACACCATGCAGTCAGAAAACTATATGCCATGGTATTCTGTTTGCAAGCACATTTAACAGTACTTACTTTTACCAGAAACACTATGTTTCTAACTGACTAATTAGCATTCTTTTATTACAGATATAGCTGGGAAAGTTCTTTTACACGTTACCTTACTGGGAAAAAAGACTATACTATTATATAAGTAACTATGTGAAACTTATATTCTAAGTAAACACTTAAGTGAATTTTAATATTAACTTTCTACGATTGTCTCTTACACAACATTTACTTTATTGCAAGGAAAGATTTTGTGTAGTGTTTTTACTCACATAATGAAATGATGATTGATGAATCACATAATCTACCCACAGTTTGGTTAGAGAAATAATTCTATTAAATTTCTGTAATTATCATTGAATTTGTATATTTAAATTTTCTTTTTACAAGTCTAATTTTGATTAAACAAGTATTTCATATTATAAAATGTACCATTTAAAGAATGTTAGTATGAGTTCACAAATTTGAATGCTAAACCATATGAATGATGACCATGAAAAACAAATAAATGTCTATTAGTAATTGGAGGAGTAAAAGAATCTTTAATTCATTTGTAAATGTGCAAGCAAGTGTGTTCAATATTATTGTCACAGTAGCAGAATAGGGGATCGGTATATATCCAGACACATCAATATTTAAGCCTGTAATCAGGTGGCAGGAAAGAAGTTTGAAGTGAACTTAATTATTTGATGGGTCAAAAGCAGGATACCTTTTACATTGTTTAATCTAAGACACCATTGGGTTGAGTAGGTATTTCCAGTCAATATTAAAAATTATACCATGGGCAGACTTTTTGATTCAGACAGCTCAAACAAAGAAAACACAAAACTCAATCTTTATGTAAGAAGCAATTGTCTTTTAAAAGTTAAAGATTAATGATTTATGTACAATACATCCGCTTATTTCCTTGTATAAAGTAAACATTTGAGGATGCTGATCAGCTTGTTCATCTTTGCTGGAGTGTGTTTTACAAGATACACCTTTAAAGTTAAGATTACATTGTGTGATTTGGATTTGGTTGAGAATGGCAAATTTTACTTAGTGTATTCATAGAGCATCAGATTAGTTATAATTTCTTTTTCTGAGATGATTTCACGTTTCACAACTAAGCAATAATGAAGTTGGCCATTATGATTATGTAACTTAATGAATTACTGTTTGCTAATGCAGGCATTTGTACATTTATGACTTCAAAAATCAGTGTATGATTTTTTTTTTTTAGTTATTTGTTTTTTTTTAATCCAGTGAGGATTTGTTTCAGTAAATTCTTGGCAGGTGTATGTGTTTTTAAGTAGTGTATACAATTTGTAGTCTGACAATCCAAAAATGATGACCATTTCTCAAAAAAAACTGCATGTTATGTATTTATAAAGGTTACCTCAATGTGAGAACTGTGAGATAGTCGGACCACTTTATGGCAAGAAGAAGAAAAGAAAGCATAACCCAATATAAACTATCTTTTCATTTTCTGAATTCATTTACAGTGGTACAGCATCATTGGGCATAACACAGGAACTAACCATAAATGGGTTCACTTAGTTGACCCTTGCTATCCCATTTAAGGCCAATTGAAAACCACCAGTCAAATGCATTTTAAGTTGTAACTCCATCACAGTCATTTATTTCTGGTTTCTGTGAATTGTTATTTCAGCATTATGCCAGTTCTGTGCAGGGTTGTCATCTGTGTGGATGTAGATGTGCGAGTTGATGACTCATGGTAGTGCTACATACAATAAAACATCCAGGCGAAGATCTTTGTGTTTCAGTGTTGCCACAGCAACTCACTTCCTGCATGATAATAAGAAGACATTATGATAAAGGAATGGAAGGAGAGTGTTGAAAGGAGAAGAAGGTGAAGTGGAGATTTTGTAGAATAGAACTGTCTCCAGTCAGTGCATTGCTTGTTTTCCAGCATCTGAGGACATGTTTGGTGTAAAAATTGCCTCTAGAAGATTATACATTCTTGAGGGTGGAAAGAATCTCAGCTTGTGTGAAAGTTTGCCTCAGTAGCTCAGGACACGCAAGTGAGGATCCATTGTGAAACAAATGAGACTGATTCAGTTTATTGGGTTAGGATGGCTTTGTGCATTTTTTTTTTTTTTTTTTTTACTTTTTACAACCATTTATGTCTGTTTGAAGGGGCCAGTTTCATTCATAACTCTTTAACTTGCACTGTATCTACAGGTGCCGGTCATAAAATTAGAATATCATGACAAAGTTGATTTATTTCAGTAATTCCATTCAAAAAGTGAAACTTGTATATTAGATTAATTCATTACACACAGACTGATGTATTTCAAGTGTTTATTTCTTTTAATTTTTATGATTATAACTGACAACTAATGAAAGTCCCAAATTCAGTATCTCAGAAAATTAGAATATTGTGAAAAGGTTCAATATTGAAGACACCTGGTGCCACAATCTAATCAGCTAATTAACTCAAAACACCTGCAAAAGCCTTTAAATGGTCTCTCAGTCTAGTTCTGTAGGCTACACAATCATGGGGAAGACTGCTGACTTGACAGTTGTCCAAAAGACGACCATTGACACCTTGCACAAGGAGGGCAAGACACAAAAGGTCATTGCTAAAGGGGCTGGCTGTTCACAGAGCTCTGTGTCCAAGCACATTAATAGAGAGGCGAAGGGAAGGACAAGATGTGGTAGAAAAAAGTGTACAAGCAATAGGGATAACCGCACCCTGGAGAGGATTGTGAAACAAAACCCATTCAAAACTGTGGGGGAGATTCACAAAGAGTGGACTGCAGCTGGAGTCAGTGCTTCAAGAACCACCACGCACAGACGTATGCAAGACATGGGTTTCAGCTGTCGCATTCCTTGTGTCAAGCCACTCTTGAACAAGAGACAGTGTCAGAAGCATTTCGACTGGACTGCTGCTGAGTGGTCCAAAGTTATGTTTTCTGATGAAAGTAAATTTCCTTTGGAAATCAAGGTCCCAGAGTCTGGAGGAAGAGAGGAGAGGCACAGAATCCATGTTGCTTGAGGTCCAGTGTGAAGTTCCCACAGTCAGTGATGGTTTGGGGTGCCATGTCATCTGCTGGTGTTGGTCCATTGTGTTTTCTGAGGTCCAAGGTCAACGCAGCCGTCTACCAGGAAGGTTTAGAGCACTTCATGCTTCCTGCTGCTGACGAACTTTATGGAGATGCAGATTTCATTTTCCAATAGGACCTGGCACCTGCACAAAGTGCCAAAACTACCAGTACCTGGTTTAAGGACCATGGTATCCCTGTTCTTGATTGGCCAGCAAACTCGCCTGACCTTAACCCCATAGAAAATCTATGGGGTATTGTGAAGAGGAAGATGCAATACGCCAGACCCAACAATTCAGAAGAGCTGAAGGCCACTATCAGAGCAACATGGGCTCTCATAACACCTGAGCAGTGCCACAGACTGATCGACTCCATGCCACGCTGCATTGCTTCAGTAATCCAGGCCAAAGGAGCCCCAACTAAATATTGAGTGCTGTACATGCTCATACTTTTCATGTTCATACCTTTCAGTTGGCCAACATTTCTAAAAATCCTTTTTTTGCATTGGTCTTAATTGATATTCTAATTTTCCGAGATACTGAATTTGGGACTTTCATTAGTTGTCAGTTATTATCATCAAAATTAAAAGAAATAAACATTTGAAATACATCAGTCTGTGTGTAATGAATGAATCTAATATACAAGTTTCACTTTTTGAATGGAATTACTGAAATAAATCAACTTTGTCATGATATTTTAATTTTATGACCGGCACCTGTAGTGTCCTAGGTTTGAATCCCATGCCACATCGCATTGTTAGTGTGAAGTTTGAATGTCATTGTGTCTGCATTGGTTTTCCTCCAAACATTCTGGTTTTTCATATTACTGTATATTTTACATAACATGTGGAGCAGGATTAGTGGTATGTTGTGTTTCATTCAAGCATACAAATGAGAATTCCATTCCACTCTCTGTCTTATGTGACAATTAAATCTGAGCTGAATTTCATATTGTTTGTGAAATGAAAACGATTTTTGAAGGAGCCAACGGCATCGATTACCTGCAGCAAGTTCGTAATAGCAATTTGCTCTTAGTACTATGTGATTAATGTGGTGTGGCATGTCGTCGTATAACAAGAGCAATGCATAGGAAACAAAAAAAGATTATGTGATGTTTCTACAACCAAACGTAGCTCCACAAGCCAATTACCTATTTGTTTATGTATGTATGTATTTTGTAGTCCATGCTGAGATCTTGTGAATACAGGTGGGAGAAGGAGAACAGTTGAGCATGGTGTGTTTGAATTAATAAAAGAAGCTAGTAACTTCAAGTGTTTCTTAACGATAGAAAGTTTTTCATGTTCATGTTATGATGAGGCAATTCTGGGTTTTAGGCTTTGATGTTGACAAGAGTTGGGATTTATACCAATTTTAAGCTAATTTTAAAATAATTTTCCTAATCTTAATCTTTTATAACATTACCAAATACCATTTTCACTTGTGTCCTGTTGTTGGGAATCCTGCAGTAATCCCAGTCTATTAGTGCACATGCTTTCTTCTTTCCATGCACCTATGAAAGAAAATAAATGACTGAAAGTGGAACAGTTTTCCAGAATTCAGACTGAGATGTGTGTTAGGTTATCTTTTTATGTTTGATTAAATAGAATATACATTATAACTTTCAGATTATTATTTGGGTTAATAGTCAGAATGATGCTTGCACGACTTTTTTGTGTACAACATATACATAAAATGACTCAATTTATTTAACATTCCCTGGGATCCAGATGCAGCTTATTGCTAATCACTACTTCTCTTTAATAACTTTTCTAGTGTTCAGTATCAAAAGTAATTAATTGAACAAAGGATTATCTAACCTCAAAAGCCAGAGATTTGTGTACAACCTATTTTTTTTTTATTTATCTTTTCTGTATGTTGATATATTCATTCTTGTTTAATCCTCAGCTACTACACTATGCACAGATTTTTCAAAACCTTTTGCTCTTGATTTACCCATTTGTGTACAAGATCCTAACTTACTGATATCATTGTTATCTATAAGTCTAATCTTAATGCTATATCCTATGTCATTTTTATATTTTAATTGGTTTTGTGTCCATTTCATGAAAGACAGCAGTAACTATGTAAATAAAATATAACCAAGAAAAAAATCAGAATAAAATAAAACTTCTATATAATTAACTTCCTTTTATGAGGGGTTTGCGTGATTCCTTATATAACTTGACCTTTACTGCCTTTTTCTTCTATATCATGTCCTATAAAGGTCAGAATTACTTAATTAAATTACTGAATATGTAGAGATTATATAGCTTTGTTAAGTTTCATTTTCCACCTTTTATAGTGATAACAGATAGAAGAAGGTCAAACGTCAGATTTCAGCAATGCATAGATCAACATTCACCTGGGGTGTTGAAGGATAATTTTTTTGTCTTTGCAGCAACATAGCCACAAATTCATTTTTTAATTTTAAGTCCATCTGTTCTCTATGGCCTCTTTATTTCTTTATTTTATAAATGGGATACCACTGGAATCAGTACAGAAACTGCTGGTTATTTTAGTTTAATTAAAATCATTTTAATAAATATTTAATAACTTAGTAAATGTACAAAATGTGTTAAATGCATGAGTGCCATCTTCAGCTTCAGTGGACATTTGCATTCTTACTTCATAAATTAACGTGCACCAGTGCCGCCTCTTTTTTTTTTTTTTTTTTTTTTTTTTTATATCTTTGCGGTGTTAGATGCCGTTCCCCCTGTGGAAGAAGTCCTATCTAAGAGTGGATTTAAAACACAATTAAAGTCCCCAGCCATTATAATTTTATGAGTGTTCAGATTGGGAATGGATGCAGATAAATTTTGTATAAATTCCTTATCAACATTAGGTGCATAAACATTTATCAAAATCATTTTACAGTTAGATAAGTCTCCCATGACCATTACATATCTCCCTTCAGGATCCAATACTACATCTGATGCTACAAATGAGACTGTTCTATGTATGAGAATTCCCACACCTCTAGTTTTCTTTGTAAAACTAGAATGGAACATTTGGCCAGTCCAGTCTTTTTGCAGCCGGAACTGATCCTTACTTAGTAGATGGGTCTCCTGTAAAAATACTATTTTAGCGTTTAGACCTGTTAGGTGAGAAAGTACTTTCTTTCTCTTTAATTCGTGATTCAGGCCTTTAACATTCCAGCTCACGAAGTTAACTTTCCCATCATGGAGACATTGATTCTGAGTTTTGATGTCATTTTATAGTCTTAACTGGAAGTGAGACAGCTTTGGCCTTAGTTTCCTATTTCCCCAAGAGTTATTGCCATGCAGCCTATTATTATGTTGGTAGTTATAATTATAAAGATTAAAAGGATAGATTAGGTATAGATCAAGCCTGCTCTCTTTCTCTCCTCCCCCTTAACCCCCCACCCTCCCTTTTTGCCTCCCCACGTGAGGCTAGAACCCACTTCACACAGTCCCGGTCCTCTGACATACCCAGAGACAGAGCACGTCCAAAGCAAAACAAGCCCCCATGCAGCGGCGTTTTAGGATTAAAATATAGAGATATCTATTACCAATATAGTCTAAAAAACTGTGCACTTAGAATATATATAATCTTCAGCAATCTTAGTGTATTAAGATAATACACCCGGATAATAAACCTGGGGAATGGTGTTAGAAAGTGGTCCAGAATAAGCATAATAAGTCTTAATGCAATAATAGAAATAACAGTAAACCAAAGGTATGATATTGAACAGTCTCGTTTAGGGTAGAGAGAAAATAATTAGATAATAAAAAAAAAGAAAAAATAATTAAGCACAATAAAACATAAACAGATAGCACCCGAGTAATAATGAGTGATAATGAGAATATATAATGATAAAAACCCGTATTTTAAACAATTAGATCAGACAGTAGATTATTAATCCTTGCCATATCATTAACAGCCATGACTCACTATTATGTATCAGAATAGTCCCGGGATCAGCTTTCTTAATTCCTTTTCTGCTTCTTCCTTGCTAGCGAAGACATAGAATTGACCCTGCAATTCCACTTTCAGTTTGGCCGGATACAAGAGGCTGTATTTGACGTTGCTTGCTGTAACCGCTGTTTAATGTTGTAGAAGGCTGCGCGTTTAGTAGCTGTTGCTGGAGAGAAGTCAGGGAAGATACGAATGTGGTTATTTTCATATATAATCTCTTGCTTGTGTCTGAGGAGTGCCATCACCGCTAGCTTAAATGATAATCTTTCAAAGCGAATAATAAAAGATCTAGGTCTAACGGTATTTGATCCGCGTACGCGATAAGCCGCTGCTATCTCAGAATCTGCTTTAAAGTCCTCCCCAAAAATTTATTTATTTTTTTAGATTAATTAATTAATTGGACTGTTACATAAACAGAGGTGAATGACAAGTTCAGGATTTCAGGGCTTCAACATCATGTCTTCCTATATAATTAGACTTAAGTAAAACTATTGGGTCCAGGAAACAGTCAATACATTTAATTGTTATTTTTACTGTAATATATTTTGTTTTTTTATTCTGCTGGGTATGTCTTTTGTAGCGTTTGCATGGACCAAAAGAGAGCTATGTTGTTTTCATGAAAAGTGAAGCAATTACATTACTTAGATGAGCTACAATCCAGGTTAGAATGCTACTGTGAAACAGATTGCTACTTATAAGTGTGATGGTAAAGCATGTCTTTACAAAGACTGGTGACAGCAAGTTTGCCAGGTGTGGGTGTATATCAATGTGACAGCAGTGAATTGATGTCCTACAGCTGATTACATTGTGGTCTTACATTATTGAGGTGCCATATGTCTCCCAGAAGATGTTTTAGAAGTTAACTTGACTCATTTGTTGTAAAGTTATTTTTTATATACACACTATATATAAATTGGATAATTATTTCCAGGTAATTTTCGACAAAAAAACAACCCTACTCTCCTTTATTCTGTACTACAGGCTCCAAATAAGAGGATTCAATGACAGTAGGAATGGCCCTTATGAATTTTCACAGTGACATGCCTAAACTATGTATAGAATAATGTAATATTATTACAGAACTGGAGTTGAATTTGTAAACACAAATTCATGAAAGCTAACCTGTCCTTTTTTCTCCTCAGAATTTAAGTAATGTTATTTGTAAAGAAAACATAGAAAAACCAAGACTATATTCTAGTCATGAAACACAGATAGCAAACGTAACAGATTAAACAAGAATACAGTATTTTCACTATACAGCAAAATGCTGAAAGATAATCATACTAAGTTCAAAGTACCTTCTCATGTTGAAAGATGAATAGGTAGAAACACTTGGAATAAATAAATTAATATTTATTAAGTATGGTCTTCACAGCTGTGGGTGAGGGGCACTGGTTGGGTTTGTTTCACTTATTGTTTCACATTTTGAAATATTGATTTATTTTTGACTTTGTTGAATAAAATAAACAACTGATCAAGAAGTATAGCCTTCGGATGGCTAGTATGAATAGGATGCAAGTTCCGTAGGAGCTCCTGAAGAGGCTCTAGAGCTTGACCTTCTTAACACTCATGCATTTTGTGGGTATTTTGATGGCCCTTTAAGGAATCTTTTTTTCCAATAGCTATGCATCTAAAATATGCTTTGCATTGATTCTAAGTCATGTTCACACCCAGAAAAGGAGGCATCAAGTTTATTTGTGCATTATCACAGCAAGGGGTCATTTTGTTACCCCAGTGTTGGCAGCCACTGTTCTAGCTGCCTCTATTCTATTTCTATGGCTAATGAAGATCACTAGAATAATAAAATTATTTCAATATAATTAAAAAAACATTATCATTTACAGTTTAACGCTAAATTACATGCATCTTACTTTACTCATCAGGCTATTTTTGCAGAAAGGTGTAGATTTATCAATGCCATTTTGGTTTATTATGTTAAGTATTATACAGTTTTAAGGAACAATGAATATTTAAACTTGAAAGAAAATAATTTGTATGAACTTGTAGTTCTGCTCAGTACTTTTGCTTCTGGTGTGTGTGTGGGTGGGTGGGTATGTGTTTGTATGTGTGTGCTTGCTCATAACTTTTGTTCCCAAGGCCCACTGACCAATAATGTGCCATTTGGCAGTTGCCTTTTAATTTAACATGTTTATTTTTGGGATATGGGAAAGGGATTCTAATGAACTAAAAGTTTGTGCAGTTTCTAATCCAGTGTCCTTGAAATGTGAGATAACTATACTAACCACTGCATTACCTCCAGACTTATACTTTCATGGAATACTTGTAACACTGGAATATGCTGCCACAATAATGAACAGTAAACCAAAACAAATTGAAAACAGTACATAAACCATAAGGTTTCACAGGAGGAGCAAAAGAAACTCAACAGAAGCCTTGACGTTGACAAAAAATTAAAAAAAAACTAACATTGATGTTATTAATTCAGTAGCACAATGTAAATGAAGCTTAATGATTAATTTATACAGTTTAATGAGTTCTGTGATAGAAGAGACGGCTGCTTGGCTCCATGCGCCAAGTGTTTCTGTTTGCTACAGTAACTATCTGTCTTTCTGACTGTTGCATCACTTTATGGTATAACAGTGAACACAGTCTGGCTAAGCATTTTGGTTTATGGATATACTGTGTGTTAAAGCACTGACTTTATTCTATCATGGCACATTTGCATTGCCAGTTACACAGTACTGTTAACTTTCTTTAGTTATTTCTTTAGACGTGCAGTCAGAAGGTGGTACCTCGTTCTGCTTCTTCTTCTTCTTGTTAGCCAGATTTGTTGACTTGGATGTTTTGAGTGTGAAATCTGCATCTCCTGTGACTGTTCGTTATTAACTTGTTTAACGGTAGTCCTTTTCACCTCCTTTTGATGGAGTGTGACATATCATTTATGCCGAATGCAATTTTTGCAATTCGTATTTCTAGGAACATGGCAGCCCATTATTTCAACCTTACATTGACTCCTATACTATCATCGTAACTGAACAACAGATTGTAGACATAGCACCTGCAACAAAATGTCATTTACTTTTACTACTAATCCATTGATGTCTTTGGATTATAATCTGAATGTTCAGAAAGGATTTTCCCTTGTAACATGTTATATTTATTTTTAACACATTAACACAACACACACCTCTTTAATCAGTCTTTTTAGGAGACATTTCGGATGTAGACAATTTATCATAATCAGAAGCTTGTTCTACGTCAGATCAAGTTAACAAGAGTACCGTTACTCTTTTACAGTACAAAATCACTTCTCCTTCTTTGAGCACCACCTTCATTGGCATTGGATTGCTTTAGAAATGTTATACTCAGTGTTATTATTGTTCCCACCCATTTTTAAGTAAAATTCATTCATGGTTGTCAGCAGACATATATGTGATGTGTCTGACACAGTGAAACTAGGTGATGAGTGCCGATTTACATGGAGTGGCTTTGATATTATGTTATGTTTCATTTTGGTTAAGTATATATATATACAGTGGAGGAAATAATTATTTGACCCCTCACTGATTTTGTAAGTTTGTCCAATGACAAAGAAATGAAAAGTCTCAGAACAGTATCATTTCAATGGTAGGTTTATTTCAACAGTGGCAGATTGCACATCAAAAGGAAAATCGAAAAAATAACTTTAAATAAAAGATAGAAATTGATTTGCATTTCATTGAGGGAAATAAGTTTTTGAACCC
>JANRMT010062808.1:45142751-45153732 GCA_026402145.1 Polypterus bichir lapradei
TATAGACATATATACATAAATGGCTGAAATCAAATTAGGCCACCTTACTTGAGAGTTGTATCCTTTGAAGATTTTGCTTAATAACCATTTGAACCTGTGGCAACGATGTCTTTAAAATAGCTAAATAAATTGCAAGCCATAGCAAATAGGTGAAATTCAATCATAATTTTAGGTATAATCTGTCACCAATACTCGCATTACCAAGCTTTCATCTGCAACCATATACTGTCACCATAAAAACATGAATAGGCAGCTAGGCATCGGAAAGTTTAGTTAATATACTGCAAAAGCAAAGCACAACCATTAGAAGAAGTGCTTATCTTTGTGCCACCGGGAATCCTTTGTGTAGCAGCATTCAAAATCGTGATCTGCCTTTTCATAAAATGATGCCAAAATCTCAGAGGATGAAAAAAAACTAGAGTACAGAGGTTGTCAGGTTTGCATCAGTAAATATGTCTGAGTAAAACTTTCATTTACTGTTGCAACAATAAGTGATGGATATTCTTTGTTTAGCACATTTGTTTTACATTAGCATTTATAAATATGTTGTCCTGTTGATCTTTGAATCTATTAAGATTATTCAAAGTCAAATGTTCATCCATGTTACTTTGTGAGCAATGATTAGTTATAGGGTAATAAAGTATCAATTAATGAAATAAAAATCTGTGTGATTTTATAGCACTACATTTTAATAAGGAGAAGTTATTTCACTGTTAATTGGAACTAAAAGTAAAGCTTTGTTGACACGGTTCCATTTCCTTTGAAATATCACCACCTTTTTCAAAATTTCAAGCTCCCCTTATAGATTTTTCCTTTTTGCCAATCCAGGGGAATGTTATAAAATAAATACCCACACACATCATTCAGACTGTTATAGTCAAGAACAAGCCCTTATATGCAGATGCCTAATTTGAAACAATTACAAATGCTGTATATCATAAAACAGTATATTTATGATATGCCTGTTGACATGTATTATAATCAGTGATCAAAAGGGTGGTGAATCAAGAGCTTTGTCTTTCATTATATAAAACAGTCAGAGAGAAAGAACGAGCAATGTTTACTGACTGGGAGACACAGACAACAGAAAGGCAGGAAATACATAAATTGGAAGCTAAAAATAAGTATAGGAGACATAAAACAAAAAAATATATGGGGGAAAATGTTATTTAAACTGTTGCATTGAAGCACAGCTATATATGAAATTGTTAATTTTGAAAAGAAAAACTTTTCATTTGCTAATGTTTCATGTTATTACTGGGAAAGTATGCCAAGTTTTGGACTCTGCCTAGAAACCTGTATATTCATGTTTATATGGTGTTGGTCTTCAATGTTTAATAGTTTTGAGAACATATCCAGAAATACTGAGTATTGCATTTTAAGTCAAAATAATTGAAATATCAATTAAAGTTCTTATCACCCAGCCATAACTAATACAGTGATCCCTCGCTATATCGCGCTTTGACTTTCGCGGCTTCACTCCATCGCGGATTTTAAATGTAAGCATATCTAAATATATATCACGGATTTTTCGCAGGTTCGCGGATTTCTGCATACAATGGCTCTTTTAATTTATGGCACATGCTTCCTCAGTTTGTTTGCCCAGTTGATTTCATACAAGGGACGCTATTGGTGGATGGCTGAGAAGCTACCCAATCAGAGCACGTATTATGTATTAAATAAAACTCCTCAATGATATACGATATGCTTCCCGCGCGGTGCTTCGCACACTTCAAAGCTCTAACAGCCCATATTGATTTTTGATTGTTTGCTTTTCTCTGACTCTCTCACTGTCTCTGTCATTCTCTGCTCCTGACGGAGGGGGTGTTAGCAGAGGGGCTGTTTGCTTAGAAGATACAGATGCTCCTCTAAAAAATGTTGAAAGACTACCTTCACATTGATCCCTTCATTGCGGCCGCTTTATCGTGGTGCTATGCATACCTAAAAGCCCAACAGCCCTATTGATTTTTGATTGCTTATTTTTCTCTCTCTCTCTGACATTCTCTGCTCCTGACGCCAATCCTTTGAAGAGGAAAATATGTTTGCATTCTTTTAATTGTGAGAAAGAATTGTCATCTCTGTCTTGTCATAGAGCACAGTTTAAACTTTTGACTAAAGGGTGTTATTTCATGTCTATTTGGCTCTAATAATGTTAAAAAACGTATTTAGAAGGTCGTAAACAGGTTTTCTATGCTTTAACTGCAAAATTGTTAGATTTATAAATAAAGAATCCTACTTCGTGGAAATTCATTTATCTGTCTGGAGCGGATAAACCGCGATAAACGAGGGTTTACTGTATAACTGTGCGTATAACACTTTATAAACAGTGTGGGAGAGTTTCTAAGGGCTTAAAATATATAAAAATAACCATACAAACATATGGTTTCTACTTTGCGGATTTTCACCTATCACGGGGGGTTCTGGAACACAACCCCCGCGATTGAGGAGGGATTACTGTATATGTAATTGATAGGTATTACAGAATGACGATATTTAGTGTTGATGTAATAAGCTGTGTTGTGTTTAACCTGTTTGGTTAGCTTTGGAGGGCAAATTATGTACTAATTCCTCTCTGCTTTGCTTTGCTCTGTGTTATCAATAATTACATCCAACATGAAGTGATTGAATATTCAGTAGTAATATGACACTAATGAAAAAGACACTTGAAGGAGATATTACTGTTATTTGCACCTTTACAAGCTAATAATACTGTATATTTTCACCATCCATAAAATAAACAGTAATAGACTTATGGAGTTAAGAAATTTATATAATAACTATATCCACATCCTTTAATCCTCACATATAAACAGGAGGAACGCTGTTTTATCTTGCTGTGCTGAATGAATCGTCAATCCTCATAACATAACCCAGTGTGAAAAGGATATGTTTTTTGTGATATTAGAGAAAATTAAGTTGACAAAAACAAACAACCCCTAAAGTAAAAGAGAATCAATAACATATGAACATAGAAACCTATGTCATGACAGTGTACCCTCCCATTCATAAAATGGTGAAGTGGTATAATTTGGACAACCTGCATTTCATTCTTGTCTCCATACTTTCACCTTGCATTCGTCGTTCTAGTTTGTCTTTGACATTACTTAACTCTCATTGCATAACTTTGTGCTGTTTAAAACATTTTTAACTGGTGGTCTTATTATAAATATATTTTTCATCTCAAATTGTGTTGTGTTCATTTTTCTGCTCCCAATGTCATCTGTGAACATTATTTTCTGGTATCAATACCTTCACTTTATTCTGTGAAGTTTGTTAGTAATTTAGCTGTCAGCCATTTTACTTTTTCTTTACAGCTGAGCTGTTTTTTTTCCACACAATTTGCAGTTGTTTTACTTGGTGGCTTAGGTATTGACAATTTAAATACATTACTGCTTTCAATATTTTTGAACTCCTGAAGTCAATTCTAAATCCTAATACTGTATCTATATACAGCTCATGGGTGACACTTTAGATTTTGCAAGTTTCTATCTTGCATGTATGTTCTCAAGCAGTATAAGTTATGCAACATGTGTAAAAGAATGCAGTGAATTTTTAGATAGTAATAAATGTAGACCAGAAACTCCTATTTGGACAACTCATGTAAATTATACAAATTTTAAGGCTGATGCAGATGTGTGTACAGTAATCCCTCGCTATATCGCGCTTCGACTTTCGCGGCTTCACTCTATCGCGGATTTTAAATGTAAACATATCTAAATATATATCACGGATTTTTCGCTGGTTCGCGGATTTCTGCGGACAATGGGTCTTTGAATTTATGGTACATGCTTCCTCAGTTTGTTTGCCCAGTTGATTTCATACAAGGGACGCTATTGGCAGATGGCTTAGAAGCTACCCAATCAGAGCATGTATTACATATTAACTAAAACTCCTGAATGCTATAAGATATGCATCCCGCGCGGTGTTTGTTTGCTTGTCTCTGCCTCTATGTCACCCTCTCTAACATTCTCTGCGCCTGACGGAGGGAGTATGAGCAGAGGTGATGTTTGCACAGAAGCTGTTTGCTTAAAAGATACTGACGCTCCTCTAAAAAATGCCGCTTTATCTCGGCATATTTAAAAGCACAAAAGCACACGTATTGATTTTTTGATTGTTTGCTTTAATCTCGCGCTCTCTCTCTGACGTTCTCTGCGCCTGGGAGGAGATTTGAGCAGAGGGGCTGTTTCAACAGAGGCTGTTTGCTTAGAAGATAACTGACGCTCCTCTGAAAAGTGCCCCTTTACTTAAAAGCACACGTATTGATTTTTTGATTGTTTGCTTTTCTTTGCGAGCGCGCGCTCTCTCTCTTAAATTCTCTGCTCCTGATGCAGAGACTCATTTGAAGAAAAGAACTGTCATCTCTGTCTTGTCATGGAGCACAGTTTAAACTTTTGACTAAAGGGTGTTATTTCATGTCTAGAGGGCTCTAATAATGTTAACAGTGTGGGAGAGTTTATAAGGGCTTAAAATATATAAAAATAACCATACAAACATATGGTTTCTACTTTGCGGATTTTCACCTATCGCGGGGGGGTCTGGAACGCAACCCCCGCGATGGAGGAGGGATTACTGTATTTATAACTGTATTATTGCATTCATTTTTGTGTTACATTTCAGTGTGCATGCACATGGGCCAGTTTTTTCATCGACATTGCTTGGCAGATTTATGCATTTTTTGGTATTTATTTTAAATTACCAGTATTTACTTGTCCAAGTATATACTGCTTGTTAAAACGCAAACTTGAGAGCAAAGATTAAAATAAAAGTTCTTGATACATAAAATTAAGGAAAACAGATTTCCAAAGCAAACCAAGTGTTTACTTATAATATTATTTATAAAGAAGTATTTCTGCCTAGATATATAATTTAATTCTATAAGGAATTACATAAGCACACATATATGTATACATCAAGTTTTTAAACACAAAAGTTACATATACAGGTAGTCCCCAAGTTATGGACCTCCGACATACGACTTACGAAATGGGCCGTAGCTGCTCCTTCATCTGTCTGGGGGACGCGACGCAGGCTCCTCAGTAACTGCCGTTCCATCATCTTCGGCCTGGGGATGCTGCAAGCAGTGGCTGGAGGGGGCGATTTCGCTGTTTGTGCAGTGTAGTGTCCCTAGAGCGGCTCCGGTTGATAAATGGAGCGGTGGGAGCTGCACCCCATTCATTCTTAGTGGGCAGCTGGGTGTGTGGCAAGGACCCAGGGTCCATAGTTGCCGGGGCCACAGCTACCACTCGTGTGCAGGATGGAGGCTTGATGGGGCGGTTTGCTGACCGCCCACCACGCCGTCGCAGCTACTGCTCCTGATTTCCCCGTTTGTTCTTGGTGGGCGGCTGGTGATGCTGCAAGTGGTGACCCGGTTGTGGCTGAACGGAGGCCATTGAGGGTGAATGGGGCGGCAGGGGGCAGCATTGTATAGTGTGCCTTGGCTGGCTGCCTGTTGAAAGGGGTGATGGTGGGCGATTCACTACCCGCCTTTGGCTGCATCCTGTTCATTCACGGTGGGCACATGCTGCAGGCAGCACACTATGCAAGTGAAGGTGACTGTGTGGTGGGCGGGTGGTGAATCGCCCCTCACTGCCCCCATTCGTTCTCAAAAGCAAGCCTGCTTGTACTATTATATACATAGCAGGAAGTTTTCTCTTGTCAGTACAACAGACATGCTGGCAAGGGGTGCCTTCCTGCTGTGATAGTGTGTACAGTGATATGCAGAAGAGCTCATCTTAACCTTTTGTCTTCACCCTTCAACAGTGTCTCTGAAATACAAATCTGATGCAAGTGCTGGTTATACAATAAAAAAGAGAAAAACCATCACCATGGAAAATAAAGAAAAAATAATAAAAAGGTCAGAGAGAGGTGACACTCCATCATTCATTGGCAGAGCACTTGGTTACAGTCGGTCAACAATAGCATTTATTAAAATAATTTACCTGTTCCAACATACATACAAATTCAACTTAAGAACAAACGTACAGTCCCTATCACGTACGTAACCCTGGGACTGCTTGTATACATAGAGGCTTGTAAACGCGCAAGTGTTTAAATCCATTTTTTCATTCTTGGTATACAGTGCTGTGAACCTGTCCAATACTATTGCCTTCTTTCCCTGTATGGCAGAATGTGCTTTTATGAATAATCTGAACCAAAATTGAGAAATGGAAAATAAAAAGTTAATATGAATTTTGAGGCCACTCAGGATCATTCTTGGAAGAATATATGAGACAACTTAAAAATTTAGCACACCAACTAAAGCCTGGATGGGCTAGTGGATTAAGTAACAATGGAGAATGTTTGTATTCCCTTAACTTTGGGAATAACATACACCAGGCTACTTAATAGCTGGACATTTATCCACTGTTTTTTACAAGCAATAACTTCACACCCTAAGTGAATAAATGATGTGCATTTGTAACCGTACCTAGGTCCATCTGGCTTACCAGCACTGAGGCCTTTATATTTGCCTCCCATATTTCCAGTCTGTTTGAAAAAAGTCAACAAAAGTGACAAAAATTAAAAAATACAGAGCAGTTTTTTCTCCCAACAGAATGGAGGGAAAACTTATTTTGCAGCAGTAACATCCTTTTGGGTTTGGTCATTTAAACAAGGAAGATAAACAATAAATATCCAAGAATGTTACTTTTTTGTAAAATCTAGTAGAGCTTATCATTTTAGTAAATTTACTTGGCCATTTACTGCTCAGGGAAACAAAAATAATAGATAAAATAGACCAACATTAACAAAAAAACTGAGAGCCATGCGCAGATGTTTGTCGAGTAGCTAGTTGTCTACCATGTGTGGAATACTGCAAAATCCTGTCTCTCATTCTGTCTGTGTGGGGGTCGACTTGTTCATAACTCAATTTGACTTTTTGTAAAAATTGATTGATTTGTATGGATTGATTGCAATAAAATGAATAAAACTTCAAAAAAAAAAAATGAAAGGCATTCTGTCTTCAAGATTTCTAAGCACACATGGAAAATTAATCGGAACACTACTTATTTTGCTGTTTTGGATTTAGAACAAATGAGTGATATTGTATGATTTACACATTTTTAAATAGTTACCTTTTGGACATAAGCAAATTTTGCATTGTGTAATAAACTTCATTGGGGGATAATAGACATTTTTAGACTGTAATCTTGTTTACTTACGCTTATGCTATTTGATTAATTCATTAACCTTTTTCCTGTAGATTTATGAATAATGAGGTGGTGATGAAATGCTAACAAAAGTGAAAAGGTTGCTTGATAAGCACCATTGTCACTTATCAGAATTTGTGAATTTTTATAATATGGAGAATAATGTGCAGCAAATTGAAATGGCAGCAGGAGTAAATGTCACCTAGACCTTCACAATTCAGTGTTGTCTATTTAGCAAGTCGGGTTAAAAGCATTTTAAATGAACAGATAAAATGCTTTCTTTTTTCATGTTTTAAAAACTGTGGCTGGAAAATCTTAACACTGTATCGCATCCTGTTGAATAACAGTAATGTTTGTTTTATTAAATGAATGCCATATGTTAAAATTTATTTTGTTTGCCTGTTTCATTGTCAGAAACACATTACTGTTTGATTTTTGGTATTTTCATTTTTTTTAATTTTTTTTTTATTTTTTTTTTTTTTTTGCTTTTTTTGTTTTTTTTTTTTTTTTTTTTTTTTTTGGCATGATTGCATTTTAAAAGGGGGTGTCAGAATTTAGGAAAGGCTTCTGATTTTAAAGAAGCTATGACTTTGGTTTGCCATTGGAAACACTTGTTTGAGATTAATAATTGCTGTATTTTGACCATTGCTTTCAACAACATCTCACCATTGGTTTTCTCCCATAAACATGCACTCAGTAGCCACTGTTCCATTGACCTTTAGGAATATTGTTTTGGTCATACTAATAAAAAGTGCTATGATCAACACCTTTAACTACAATTGAATGTGTCAGAGATAGAGCAGCTGGAGTTCACAGAGTGCAAAATTTACATAGATTATTTATATTCAGAGCCATATATGCATTCTTTCAGAAGTTTAAGGTTTTAAAGTAATTAAAGTATATAATGTGTTGTGATATTTTTTTGAAATGTATAATGTATTGTTAATCAGTTTGTTTCTCAATTCTGTGAATCAATATGCAGAATATTATTACTTTTTGTTTGACTGAAGTAAAAAAACAGAAATAGTATCCTTATCGCTGAAATGGAATTCAGGTACCTTAACAGTGTCCATGGAAAGCTGAGAATGTCCAGTTACCGAATGTAACACACATATCAACATAATCATCTCTGCCACAAGTAATGACATGATTGCTGTTACAATGAACAGTACAGGTCATATGAAACAATGATATCATGGACAACACCATCATGTCTGTCAAAGCTACTGTACCTCAAAAATAAATGTCATGGGGTTGACCCAGGCCATCGACACAATGTTTGCCAGTCACATTTTGAATGACTTGTGCATTGACGGACTGTAACTACTTATGGTTAAATAAAAGAAGCTTTATTCTTTCTAGGTGCCTTTATTACAACATGAGTGCAATAAAGTGCTCTGATTACTTTGGGAATACTGGATTTTTTTTTAATGTATTTGCACCTACATCTTATGAAAACTGGATTTAGTGTGTCACTGGTCTGTTAATTACTTCCAGCACAGAAGGCTTGATGAAGATATTCCTGATCCGGCAGCATGTTCACAGAGAAGTGACAACAGATAGTTGATATAAACTGAGGATAAAATAAAAAAAAAATCTTCAGTGCAAATACATGTATGCAGCATTGACCCTTTTAGAAGGAAACTAAAATACAGTCTGTACATTATATTCATCAATTTTGAGATGTACAGTTTTGGTCTCCATATTACAAAAAAGATGGAGCAGTACTAAGTCCAGAGGAGAGCAATTAAGCTAATTTTAGTACTGTGAGCTATGAGAAAAGATTTAAGGAGTTAAACCTTTTTACTTTAAGCAAATGGAGTTTAAGAGGTGACAAGACTGAAGTTTTTAAAATTATGAAGGGAATTAGTTCAGTGGATCCTTGTTGTTACTTTACAGTACATTCCAACACGAACACGAAAATACAGTGGGAAACTTATGAGCAAATTTCTCACAAGTGTTAGAAAGCTTTCTTCACGCTTTTAACCGCAAACACGTTCAGTAAATTACCAGGTAATATGGTAGAGAGTAGGACTTTAGGGACCTTCAAAGCTTGATTCAATGTTATCCTAGTGATTCTAGGAAAATAAGAGTGATGAGCACATTGGGTGACTGGCCTATACTCATCAAAATTATTCTAAACAAAAAGCTCAATGTGTAATTTTCTAATGCACTAAAGCAAAATGTGTTGTTTTTCAATAATTATATCATTAACTAGTACTGTAGTTATTTAAAAATTTCCTCTTTTATCTCTTTTAAATGGTGTAGCCATATTAAAGTGAATGGTAAATACATTTGAAATGCTTATATCCCCAAAAAGGCAATGAAAATAATGTAGTATATCGGGTGTTATAAGAAGTGTTAATGAAATTAAAAGAATCCTGATAATAAAATGTCATGGAAAGAATGTTCCAATAATGCAAAGCTTCAAACATCATTTCTAATGATGATGAACATGTAGCGCAATAGGACAAACAATTCCCATAAGGTTTAACAGAAGCAATTAAGAGAGGTGAAATTTTGGAGCAGGTTAACTCTAATGCAAAAGGGTGTTACTAATGATACTAAATTTCTTAGAAAAAAAAATCTGTTTACTTTTGCTGAAAGCATATTTGACATGCAGTATTCAGAAAGTTATTGTTGTAAATTATATCTTTTTAGAGGAATGTGTATCATAAAGCTATACCGTCCTGAAAAAAACTATGCATCATTTAATATGAAATAAAATGTACAGATCAAAAAGTTGAATTACTTAGAAATGTAAACACTGTATAGATAGCAGAGTGGCTTTGTATTATTAAATATAATTGCACTTTGAATCCCATATTCATTGTTTGGTTGAAACATTTAGGATATACCAACAATTGTGTTACACTGCACATAGCTTTTATACACTCTTGTATGTGTTCTTTTCAGCAATAACAAATCAAATCATTCAGTTGTCTTTGCTCTTATGTCATTTTATCAGATTTGGAAGCCTGGCATCTTTTTTTGGCAACAAGTTCGTTTATGTTTGGTGTGAGGTTCTGTGTTGTGGAGATTCTTAGGATGGACTGCAGGTGCTCATCAGTGAGGCGACTCCTGTGTGCTGTTTTGTTAGTCTTCATGACTGAGAAGAGCTTCTCACACAGATATGTGCTACCAAACATGCACAAGGTTCGAGCCGTATGTAGACGGAGCTGGAGCATTTGTGCGAGAATGGAGTGAATAAACTGTGCGGGCCGTGCAGTATCGTACTTTGCCTTCAGTGTGCCATTACACTGCAGCTCAATCACCTCCATCTGAATCTGCAGAGGAGCAGTTTCCACATCGACAGCAAATGGGTTGCGAAACAACACAAAATTCTTTTTTTGTTCTTCAAAGTCACCAAAGCGCCGTGCGAACTCAGTGCGCTCAGTTTATGAACAAAGTGCGTATTTGGGAACACCGTAGTGTCGACTTGGTTCAACATTACTTGGCAACAGGGAAAGTGGGGCAAGTTGCACTGGTGCATTTGTGTCTCCCATAAAAGTAGCTTCACTTGAAATCACTTTGTGATTTTGCACGGGTAAAAACGTCTGCTGAAGTGTCAGATTCTTCTTTAACTCTTCTGCTTTCTGTATCTTGTGCATTGCATTCAGGTCTTTCAGGTTATCTTGATGTTTTGTCTCATAGTGCCGTCTTAGATTAAATTCTGTAATTACACCCACATTTGCTCCAGAAATGAGACACACGGGTTTACCGGCAATGTCAGTAAACATATACAAAGCCTCCCATCGGTTTTTAAAGGCTCTATGTTCAGAATCACCTTTTCTCTTCGGCATCGTGTGGGCTAGCTTCACAATAACTTGCAG
>JANRMT010062808.1:45154132-45243466 GCA_026402145.1 Polypterus bichir lapradei
ATCTCCATTACAGTAAATGGAGAAAAACAGCTTCCAGTTATGACCATTACGCGTATAATTTCGAAATGAAACCTGCCCAACTTTTGTAAGGAAGCTGTAAGGAATAAGCCTGCTAAATTTCAGCCTTCTACCTACACGGGAAGTTGGAGAATTAGTGATGAGTCAGTCAGTGAGTGAGTGAGTGAGTGAGTCAGTGAGGGCTTTGCCATTTATTAGTATAGATATATATATGTTACTATAAACAGGTGCTCATTATTCTTAATGACCCTTGAATAAGAAATGACTCTGAATCTATTGAAGTGAGTGCAAATAGACATCTATCATTTGCCTAGAAGGTTGGAGTGAGAAATTAAATAGGAAAAGCTGAAGCAGAGTATGGTCTCCACCAACCATTTAATTAATATTGTATGTTCCTGTGAAGATTTCAAATAAAAATTGTATTTGTCATATTTTATCTACACTTAACATGCTTTGTCTATATGCATCAAAACAATACAGATATAGTTCCAGCAGATACTTAACTAGATAATTAAAGCAAGATTAATCAACTCTGTGAGTATATTTCACATTGCACATGTAACTCTGCTGCCCGAAAAAACTGCTTCTTCTTTTCCTGACCTGATTTTTGTGGCATTTTATGGTATGATCCTTTATTTTGCCTAAATATGCATTTGTCCTTTAAATGTTTTTGGTTTTGTTTTCAAGGGAGTTGTTATCCTTGCCCAGAGATGATTAATGTGAAATGTAACTGTGGTGCCACTGTACTTTCTGTTCCTTGTGGAAGGGAGAAGACAACAAAACCACCCAAATGTAAAGAACCTTGCAGGTAAGTTGTCAAATTTGTGCTTTGCTAAAGTCATTTAACATATAAGAAGACAATTATAAATGGAAAAATGGGTATTGATGGAATTGAAGGTGTTCTGTGCCAGGCACTGTCGTCATCACAAGAGCAGGGTTAGAAACATGTAAAAATTTTATATTTGTAGCATGTAAGGGAATATTTCGTTCACAGTAATCATGGGAATGAACTGACAATTTTTAGTAAAAAGAGCCTGGCTTGTTTTTTGTGTTTATAGGACATGATGATTAACTTTCTGTCAGTGGTGCCAAAATAAACAGATGTGCATTTTATAACAGCATTTATAACAGTTTACAATAATGCAAGACACAGTGTAACTATTAAGATTGTGCTAAACTTCGAAACTTCTTAACTATATTTTTTTATCTATGTATTAAATGTTCCTAATGTGGTTGCAGTAACAGCACTAGTACCAAAGCATAAAGACATTCTGAAACATTCATGATATCTCTCAGATAAATCTTTTTTTTAGTTGGGATTTTTTGTTTACCTCTTTTTGACCTGTCTAATATACTGTATAACTGTGAAAGCTTATCAAAAAAGCTAAACAAGTGGCAAAGTGAAATGGGATATGATTGGAGCAGAAAAACTCTTTATTTATTTTCTTTACGCATTTTTAAAAACAGCTTAATTGGCTTGGTTGGATAATTTTAATGGATTGCAGAAACAAGAAAAATTAACAAAATTTCAATAGTCAATTTAGCTGAATATAAAGCTGTGTTGTATTTGTTACAATTATTTACTTTATTATTTTTGACTTATGTGTAAAATACTTTACATAGCATCATTAATCTTTTTTTGTCTTGATCCTGTGTGATCAAGTCTGAGGGAGAACAGTCACAACTAATAACTTAAGTAGCTTTGAAAAAAATATTTAAGTGGGTGCCAAATATGCCAGCTTGTATTTATCAAGCACAGTAAATTTGTTGATGTTTTCACACATAGCAGTGTTATGGGTGTGTCGAGAATGAGCCATCACTCAAAAATCCACTTATCCATCAATGGTTTCCGAGGTATTAAAAATACCTTTAATGAATGGTAAATGACCCAACTTATACAGAGTAACAAATATGCTACACTCAGAGATTTAACAGTAGAATTGCAGTAGTGGTACCATAGGAGGCTTATCATATTGTATGTCATCCTGGATGAAAATATCACAACTGATAATCCATCTGAGTTCCACTCCAGTGTAAAAATAATAAAATAAATAAATAATTGTGCAGTTGTAGTAGACTAAGGAACATAAACAGTTTTAATTATGTGCTTAACCACTACTAATGTAAGTAGATTTAAACTGTTACTTTTGCCACATTCAAATGATAATTATAACTATAAACTTTATATATACACCCTGAAAGAGTAGATGATGGAGGCTGCATGTTTACCTTCCTGTGCATAACAGGCGCCAGTGTGCAGCGTGCTAAAAGAAATGATAGATAAAAGATGATTGTGCACTATTATTAACTATGTTGTTTCAAAAGGAGTTCTGAGAGGTTTGTGCAGCAGAGATAAAGAGCTGTTTGCTTTTAGAATAAGACAAAGGAGTAGTCCCAAGAGCTCAATACCTCAACAATACTCCTAAATTGAATTCCTAAATAAAAGCCAAAGTGAGTGTCATATCTGAACTGATGTTTTTCTTTGTTAGTATTGTTTTGAAAGTTGAAGAATCGGTCTTCTGTTTGTTGGGGTCACTACCACAATGGTTCACATGAATATTGGTCATGATTGCTGGCAACAGGCACATTTGCCAAAAAAAACATGGCAATGTCAATAAAAAGTAATAAAAATTTATAACAACCAAAATAACAATAATAAAAATGTACAGAACATGAGTTTCTGATAATTAACAGCAGGTAAAACAATAGTAGCCATGAAACACACCAAATCAAAATGTTAATTAATGTGACCCATTAACTGTAGCTACTATATATTCATGATAAAGGCTCAGAAGCAAAAGTGCAGTTAGTAGCTTTTTCTTTTTCAACCTTTTTTACCTGTCTTTCCTTCTTAATTTTTGCATTTAATTTTAACTGTTCATAAGCATCATTGGGTTACTGTTATTTATAATAAGAAATTTGAATCTCCAAGCATCCCATTTAAATTGAAACTTAAATCGTTTAATGTTATTAATGATGTTATTGTTATTACTATAATATAATAAAAACATACATTTGTTTTGAGTCTGTAACAACCAAATCTAAATTTTGGCTATTTGTAAAAGTTAGTACTTGTTTTTTTATTATTCAGTTTTATTTTCTCAGTGACATTCACATGGTACAATGAACTTGCCTCTCCTTCTCTGAGTTGATGGCATTTATTTCCATTTCTTTCACAAGAGATGACCACAGTTGGTGCTGTGGTTGATGCCTGCTCAGAACTATTTGTTGTACCGGCAGTCAAAGAATTGGTGGCCCTTGACCGTTATCAGACTACCATCCGGCATTTGTCCTTTGACAACAAAGATACCTGAGCAGAACGTTTGGAAAACAACAGTTTTGCTGTGATTTCGGACATCTGGCAACATTTTCTTGAGAACTGTGTTTTGAGTTACAACCTAAGGCAAAGACTTTCCAAGCCTGTGGTCATAAAGTTTATGGAGCCGTTTCTGGACAAAGACAGGACCATAACAACAGGCCGGTTCTTCACAGCACTTTCGCTGGCTAATAGGCTGCTGCACTGCAGCACAACTCCGCTTGGCACCATAATGTAAAATGGGACTTCCACCTGCAGCTATAGTCACTTTAGTACACAAGCAATTTGCCACGCTAGTGTTTAGATCTGGCAGTGCCATGCTGATGGTGTATATGGCCAAAAAGAAGAAGCGTTTGATTTTAGTCTGTAACAGCCGGTGTAAAGTTTTGCTACCTGTAAAAGCTATCGCTGAATGGGTATAAGCAGACACACAAACCTTTGTGAAAGTGTTTATTTTATATTCCAGTAACCACCTGAATGAGATTGAATCTGTCTCTGCGTCTCTCGCGCACACGCACACACATTCATATATGAAAACGTCACTGTCTGAAAATGCTATATCATTTGAGCATGAGCTGTCATTTGAATATGTTTTTTTTTTTTTTTTTTTTTTTTTTTTTTTTTAACCAATCTCGCACTTCCTCGTCGTGGTGCATGATATTGAACATGCAAACAGAGTTATATGAAGCAGGTAAATACGTGTCGCACAATGCATACACTGGCTTCTCCTACAACCTCACCCACGGCACCAGGAGACTCATCATCTGTGTCTCCATGAGACTCAAGATCTCACAAAGTCTACTATTTTTAGCTGTATATTTACTTTTATGCAGTCTCTCTCTCGAATATTATTTTATGTAATGTCAATGGTTTATATTAAGACTGTACCACATCTGGAATACAGTGTTCAGTTGTTTACCACACTGCAAATAAGGCATAGCAGCAATTGAAGCCATGCAGAAGAGAGCAAACAAGCACAACCCAGGTAAAATGGGAGTGTACTAAGATTAACCCTCGTCAGTCTTCAGCAGCGAATGCTGCATCGAGACCTTTTGTCAAATACATCAATAAAGTTTATCAAACTAATTTCTTTCCATTAAATCACACACTTGAGGACACTGATGGAAATTAAAGGTAATTGTGTTTAAGAGTGAAGCCAGGTTCCAAGTCTTTATATAAAGCATACATTATATGAGTTTTGTGACGTGAGATTTTGCATATAAGTTGGTAAATATCTTGTATATCTTTATTTGTAATTTAGGCAAAAGTAACTCAGGAAATTGAATTTTACGACAGAGTTGGGGGAAGTGCTTGAAACAAATGTTTCTTTGCTTGAGTCTCTCTCTCATCCCCCACACAAAGCCATGTTGCCTAACTGCCAAGCTTTACCTCAACAAATGGTTTTGGGGGATGGCAGGTGTTAAGATGTTCTATTTCCCCATTGGTCTGAAATATGGCTGTTTGGAATTGGCTTGTATCAGAAGCCTTTAAGTACCAGGGGTTGGACAGCACATCTATAAAATTTGCTTGGTTAACCTCACTCTCTCTCTTACTAACATCTGATGAAGGAGCATCTCTGTCTCTTACCAAATTGATGAACTGAAAGGACAACACAATGGAGAGCACAGCTAGGCAGCCATATTGAAACAGGCATGCGGCCTGTTCTGAAGAAAGCTGACCACCAATGATGCCTTAACTAGAGACATTTTAAATAACAAACAAGTCTGTGTGCCGCCTGAAACTACACATCTACACACCTAATTGCCTGAGGTTATAGATATAGAAGGGAAGGTGGGGAGAAGTTATATACTATAATACCTTATAAACCGCGGTAAGTCTGGGAGACTTGAGGCATTCTGACAAAGGCTACTTATTAATAATACAAAAGGGGAAAGTAGAGCAATATATTACTCTACCAAGACAAAACAATGAGTTATGTCAATCTGGAACATGTCATTGAAGCAGAAACCTTAAAAACTTATGAAAACTTTTTCAGTGAGATATTGGTATAACAGAACTATTTGGTAACCAAATGAGCCTGATGGACTGAATGGTCTCATCTATTTTTGTCAATCTTTTCATGTTCTAAGACTCTTTACAGCAAGGCTGGATAAAGATGTTTAGTGACGCTTGGTTAAGATGTACTTAGAAAATAATAAGGGCAATAATAAAATGCTGAGGACTGCGTAGTGGAATAACAAAAAATAAATACGCAGCCTCTCAAATACTACAGATGACTAAAAACAGCACAAAAAATGCCACCATTATGACTCTCAAATAAACAGTAGCCTTACCAAACAGCACCATGATAATATTAGTGCATAGCTGCTGTGCCCTGTAACATATTAGCTTATTGTACCGTATACATATTAACACAACCCCTAACTTGATCATTTCCTATATTTGTTCAATATTTTAGTACACAACAATTAAATCAAACCAGTTATATAAGCAGAGTGAATTTTCATGTTGTGGTAATATTGCAGACAGACAAGCCCTGAACAATCCATGATCCTGGCCATTATGCTGTTTTCATTAAATGATGGCAAAAAAAAATAAAAGCAGTCGCTTCATGCTATATAGTGGAACTTCCTGATCAAGATGCTACATGCAGTTATGTCTGATGATGTCTGTGAAACGCAAGAGGCTGTTGAGGTATAGCTCTGAATGGGAGACAGAATGTCAATGGGTCAGCCCTTTTCCTGGTGATAAATGCATTTGCCATCAGCGTCAAGCCTTTTCAGTCGCCCATGGAGGGATATCTGACCTAAAACAGTATGGTGCAGGCGCAACCCATGTCCAAGCAGCTAAAGAGCAAATGACATGGACTGGAATTCCTCGATTTCTTATACCTTATTCAGATTTCCTCCAAAGTAGACATGGTACAGTGCATCCGGAAAGTATTCACAGCGCATCACTTTTTCCACATTTTCTTATGTTACAGCTTATTCCAAAATGGATTAAATTCATTTTTTTCCTCATAATTCTTCACACCACACCCCATAATGACAATGTGAAAAAAGTTTACTTGAGGTTTTTGCAAATTTATTAAAAAATAAAAAAACTGAGAAATCACAAGTACATAAGTATTTACAGCCTTTACCATGAAGCTCAAAATTGAGCTCGGGTGCATCCTGTTTCCCCTGATCATCCTTGAGATGTTTCTGCAGCTTAATTGGAGTCCACCTCTGGTAAATTCAGTTGATTGGACATGATTTGGAAAGGCACACACCTGTCTATATAAGGTCCCACAGTTGACAGTTCATGTCAGAGCACAAACCAAGCATGAAGTCAAAGGAATTGTCTGTAGACCTCTGAGGCAGGATTGTCTCAAGGCACAAATCTGGGGAAGGTTATAGAAAAATTTCTGCTGCTTTGAAGATCCAAATGAGCACAGTGGCCTCCATCATCTGTAAGTGAAAGAAGTTCGAAACCACCAGGACTCTTCCTAGAGCTGGCCGGCCATCTAAACTGAGCGATCGGGGGAGAAGGGCCTTAGTCAGGGAGGTGACCAAGAACCCGATGGTCACTCTGTCAGAGCTCCAGAGGTCCTCTGTGGAGAGAGGAGAACCTTCCAGAAGGGCAACCATCTCTGCAACAATCCACCAATCAGGCCTGTATGGTAGAGTGGCCAGACGGAAGCAACTCCTTAGTAAAAGGCACATGGCAGCCCGCCTGGCGTTTGCCAAAAGGCACCTGAAGGACTCTCAGACCATGAGAAACAAAATTCTCTGGTCTGATGAGACAAAGATTGAAGTCTTTGGTGTGAATGCCAGGCGTCACATTTGGAGGAAACCAGGCACTGCTCATCACCAGGCCAATACCATCCCTACAGTGAAGCATGGTGGTGGCAGCATCATGCTGTGGGGATGTTTTTCAGCGGCAGGAACTGGGAGACTAGTCAGGATAAAGGGAAAGATGACTGCAGCCATGTACAGAGACATCCTGGATGAAAACCTGCTCCAGAGCGCTCTTGACCTCAGACTGGGGCGACAGTTCATCTTTCAGCAGGACAACGACCCTGAGCACACAGCCAAGATATCAAAGGAGTGGCTTTAGGACAACTCTGTGAATGTCCTTGAGTGGCCCAGCCAAAGCCCAGACTTGAATCCGATTGAACATCTCCGGAGAGATCTTAAAATGGCTGTGCACCGACGCTTCCCATCCAACCTGATGGAGCTTGAGAGGTGCTGCAAAGAGGAATGGGCGAAACTGGCCAAGGATAGGTGTGCCAAGCTTGTGGCATCATATTCAAAAAGACTTGAGGCTGTAATTGCTGCCAAAGGTGCATTGACAAAGTATTGGTCAAAGGCTGTGAATACTTATTTACATGTGATTTCTCAGTTTTTTTATTTTTAATAAATTTGCAAAAACCTCAAACGTTTTTCACGTTGTCATTATGGGGTGTTGTGTGTCGAATTCTGAGGAAAAATAAGGCTGTGACATAAGAAAATGTGGAAGAAGTGATGCGCTGTGAATACTTTCCGGATGCTCTGTATATTGTTGTTTTTCAATTAATTGTATGTTACCTACATTGTAGCCTACATCAGCCTATATTATACTGTAATCAATGTAATAATCAGTGCAAATTGACCATGCTAATATTTCTGTCCATGCGAGCTGAAGTCTATAATACTTAGCCTTATTTTATATTTACAGTTGCATTTACAGTTATTTTCTTAGCAGATGCTTTTTTCCTTAGTGACTTATAAAGGAGGTCAACATAATTGATTAACATCAGACTAGGGACTGTTTTGAATAAGTGTAGTAGGACAGGTTACAAAATTTGATTACCACAAGTTAAAAGTTTTGAAGCTAGCATAAACAAAAAATGATCAATTAGAAATATGACAGCTATCCACAGAGCACAAAAACATTCATTAACAATCTGACCGATGTTCACACAACTGATGGTTTTTAGTCACTCTTTAAACTTTGAGGAAGTCAGCAGTTCAGATGGAACTATTCTGTCTATTTGTATATCTATGATGCAGCATTGTGAAAACCAACATGTGAATATCTGCTGTATGTACAATTCCTCTAATTCCTTTGTGAAGAGCATTGTGATATTGCTCAGTTTAAAAAATGGTTTTGTCTTTTTAGATTTTAATTCAATAATATAGTAATTCCTGTAGAAATTATCTTGGCACTTTTTCACACATTTCTGTTAATAGCAATAAATCCATTTTCTGAACCTACTAATTGTTACAAGCTCACAGGGATCCAGATCCTATCCCAGCAACATACAGAGATGGAAGGAACTTTACAATGAACCCAGGGGGGACTTGTACCTTCATCTACATTGGGGAAAGTCAATGGATCGATTGATATCACTCAGTTAATTAATGATCAGCTTTTATGTTGGCAATGGCAAAAATTAATGAGACATTTTGGTAAGGAATAGTAGTCTGATATAGTTGACGAGGAATTAACTACCCACTCTTCCTCTGCCTTCTCTTCATTTCTGATCCCTTTCTAATAGAAAACAAAAACAGGTTTTCATGAAAGTATCTGCACTGCCTTTTCTGAGTCCTTATAAATACACTAATGCATGTGAAATTCTGACATATTATGGATGCCTTTATCCTGTTGCTCCCCCAGTACATTCATAAATCTTCATCTGTGGCTCCACAGCAGGCAATATCATTTGATGTTATTTTCATCCAATGACACTATAGCCTGACTTGATACAGGTTTGGTTGCCCCCTCCTCTGCAATGATGCTCCACTCCTTGCTGGTAACTGACATCTCTTCCAACTCCTCTGACTGCCCTGCCATAGAAACATCATTGCTGATGACTCTTGGTTAGAGTGCTTTAAGGTAGCTCTTCTTTGGTCAGTGTCCTGCTTCTGTTTGCATACTAGTTTCCTATTTTACCCCCGTTAACCACTTCCAAAATATGCAATTTATTTGTAAGTTTTTTCCTTCTTTCAGTCATTGTATTAGTTCTGGCTTTTTTCCTCTTGTTGCAGTTTCATTTACGAACTCTATTCTCAAATTTTATCAGGAGACATCTCTGTTGATGACTCAGTGTCAACATGACTAAATAATACATGAAAAGGTGTATTATAAATATAGGTGGGCAGAATGGACGAAAAGAAGCTTTATGACATGTATCCAAACTGTAGAAAAGGTGAACAATCCAGCTTAGGCAGTTGTTGCGAAAACTCCCAGGACTTGTATGGCAGTAGGCCATATAGCCTGTATGGTTAATTGGTCATGGTTTTGAGGACTAACAGGATTACATCACTGTATGAAATTCACATAATGATTTAATGCAGCCAATAAATATTGCACTGACAGAAACAAGGATGACCCTACAGGTATACTTGATAGATTTTAAACACCACTTCTTTCATATAATTATACTGTCATAAATATTACATCCACATAGGTAGAGCAGTGCTACAAATACAGAATTATATTAGGGTGTTGGTCCTGGTTTTCTACTTTTTGTCCTGCTGGTGCTAGCTGTTAGTCAGTTACCTATACTGCATTTTATTTTATTATGATAGTTCATTTCAACTGTTCTGGACTATTGCATTTAATTTCACTGCACTTGAACATGCTGTCTAAATGAAAAGGCTATTCTTATTGGTAAATATTTTAAAGTGAATCAAATAAATACATCTGTACTATCTGCATTTTGTTTTCGAAAATGGTTTTGATTTTTTACTAATCACTTGTACTAAATATTGAAAGAAGATACCTTGCATAAAAATGAAGGGAGACATTTTAAAATGTCAGAAACGTTTTCTCCAATGCAGTCTTTCTGTTTATGTGCAGGAATTCTCCAACTTGCCATCACCCAAATCGAGAGAGCCATCGCTGCCACTTTGGTACCTGTCCACCATGTCGACAAATTTGTCAGAAAGTATTGAGTAAATGTGGGCATATCTGTCCAGCTTTATGCCATGATGAAGTAATGATTAAGCAGACTGAAAAGGTAAAGAAAAAGAAAACCACTCAAAATTACTTAATGGGTGCAACATATACATTTTCATTTACACACATTAATGTTTTGTTCTGCCAGCTAATTTACTAAAAGCGGTAAGAAAGGTTGCCTTATTTACTTTCTGTAGTGCCTATGTAAATTTCTTCAACTGCTATATTTAAAAGTAAGCTCAGCACATTTAATAAGGGAGAAACTGGAATTAATCTTGTTGAAAAGAGAGTACATGATTTTTTTTTTTAAATGTAGCATTGATTAGAAGAAAATGTTATTTTCATCAGGTATGCTAAGGAATACAATTTTTATAATTACTCCAAGTAATACTACTTTTTAAGAAATAATATCCTGCATATTTTAAAAGATAATTTTAGTAGAAGGAATGATAGCAGTCTTGCTTTTGTTTTTGTTTTGTACTGAACATTCTCCTTTACACAATTTGAACAGTAAGTGTATATACTGGAGAACAGTCTTGTGATCTCTTGTCAGTAAAGAACATACAGGGTCATTTTAGTTAATTAATGTTACTGATCTGCAGTTGTTAGTCCTGCTACAATACAGTTACACACAGCTACGTTCAGTTCCCAGCCTGGTCAATGTCTGTTCAGTTTGGTTTACTTTGCATCTGTTTTTTCATGATACTCAAATTCCCTTGAAGATATTAAAGATGCACAAGTTATGTTAATATCTAAATATAAATTGGCCAGATTAAATAAGTCTGTTTTCTCTTTGTACCCAGTGTTGCCTGGGTAGGCTGTTTCTCTGTACAAGACCCTATAATAGATAAAGCAGGATCAAAAGAAAGGTTAAATAAAATATTCATAGTCTGAAAAGTAATCTGTTAAAGCAGTGGTTCTCAAACTCAGTTTTCTTAGTACTCCATGTGTAAATGGGGCTTTTGTTCCAACCAACATCTGCTATTAATTGGACTCCTAGCTTAATTAAGCAAGTTCTTATTTCCCCGCTTTCTATGTATTGGGGTCAATGTGCAAAACTAAGTTTGGTGAATTATTATTAGAATGTACCAATCATTTTTATAGAGAATATTTTACATGGAAATTATTTATTTAATTTTTTAAAAAACTTGGTTTTTAAGATTTTTATTACTGTCATGATTTTTATTCTGGTTTTGAAGGTGTTCTGGTTTCATGATTTTTATTCTGGTTTTGAAGGTGTTCTGGTTATTTATCCATTGTTTATTAAAAAACAAATAGTGGGTCTGATGCTGAAGTTATTGCAGCTTTCTAGAAGTCAGTGTTTATCTGCATGTCTTCTTTGCTTGTTGTTAATTGCAATTATTAGGACACAATTAAGAAAAAAAATTATAATGTCTTAAAAATGTAAAAATCAAACTGCTGTTTTTTTTCTGAAAGCAAAATAAGAGAAAAGGAAAATTAGCCCAACTTATAAATTAAATCATTTAGAGGTAAGATTACTTACTGATTGTGAAAATGGTTGGAACAATAAACCTGCCGGTGCACATGGGGAGCCCCAGGACTGATTTTGAGATCCACTGTTTAAAGTATTTAAATTGTTTATTTCAGTACAACTCTTTTTTGTCCATTTAGTAAAGTATATTTACCCTGATTACATAATATTTTAGACTAGCTACTGCTTAACTGATATTGTTTGTTTACATGTTCTTTAATAACCCATGTACTCACAGAAACACTGTTTCTAAAATGCCATGTAAACCTTTTATTGTGGTTAGAGAGACTGGGGTATTGGTAACTAAGAAACCAGGTTAACACACACAGATTTCTCTGTGAGTAAACCTGCTTCTTAGCAATGTATACCCTTAAGGGTATACTAAAGGATTTTGTAGCCTGTGCATGTTTGTTGCATCTGTTCACTTGGTCATGTCTTTGCTTAAAACACACTTTCAGCAGCCACAGATACAGGCATCCACAATATAAATTTCCTGAGGTAAGTACTCAGGCAATTGCATTATTCCTTCTCCTGTTTGAAATAATCTATCTCAATATTTCAGAAATTGTTATATTTATGTTGATGAGCTGAACATACAGTGCTAAGCTCAGCAGCACAATCTTTGGGAGCAGAAGAGTAACACATTAAAAGTAACATGCATTACATAGTCCAATTACTTTTCAAAGTAATGAGTAACATATCCTAATAACTTATTTTACTGAAGTAAAAAGACCTGCATTGTTGTTATCCCAGTAGCACTTGGGTGTAAGGGAAGAAGCACATATACTGTACAGACATGGCAGTCCTTTTCAGGGGTAAATTACGTAGATGAGCAGAAAAGAGTGTGCTGTGTGCTGTCCATTAACATAAACATATAAATAAAGTGTTAGTTTAATTTTAATCAAGTTATTTGCTATAGATATGTTGAAACAGTTTGATTGGTTTATGCTGTGTTCATTTGTCAAATCTTTGAAGCCTCACGTCGGAAATGTAAAAAGGGGAATGGGTGTCTTACAGGACATGAAGGAATAAACATATTTTTAAAACACAAGAAATTACCACAGGCCTTCTTGCTTGTTATCAGGTTCATGGTGGCTGATGACAAAATGTATTTATATATTACAACTTTTAGGTTTGATAATTTCTTGTTTATCTTGTTTTTACTTAGCCTCAACTTGCAGGCCCATGGGAGCAGCCCTCTGAACCGACATTTGTGTTGACAGCTTTGCCATGTGCACCTTGTAAAGTTCCAATTGCCACGTATGTAATGATTTTAACCATTTTAAGTAATATTATTTTGTATTTTTGTTTACACTTTAGCTACTGTCAATAGGTCATATATATAAAGCATTTGAATGCTTAAATTCATTTTCAGTTCCTTGTGGTAATCTGCCTCTCTGGAATTAAGAATTTTAAGGAAAATGTCTTATGAACAGTATACAAACGACTGACTTTTAGTAAAGTAAAAAGACTTACCTGTTTAAATCATTGAAATGCAGGGGTGTGCTTCATCAAGGATTTTAACTTTGGCTTGCACAGGTCCATGCGATACGAACCTGGCAGCAGGCTAGGCCCGCATCCACTTCAGGCCTGATGGATGCCGTGCGTGCCGTTCCAAAAAGTCAAGTGTCTCTGTAGCCACCTGCCGTTAATGAATTAAGAAATGCAGAGAGTTTAGTTTAGATAATTTTAGACATGCATGCATTACTTCTGAGAAAAGGAGCCCAGATTAAATTCCCAAACAAAGTCCTTTGGTAAAGTTACAGGGAAAGTAACTTACTTTCCAGAGAGTATATTGGCTGGTTTGGCAGAAACACATCATAGGTGTGCTTGTACTCGCATGTATGTGAAGTTGCACTGCTTTTTATTATGTTCCTCAAAGTAGTTGAGTGTAGCACATATGTAGAATGCACCTGTGTCAGCTGCTACAGGTAGAAGACAGCAGTGTAACACATGATTTTCTGAAGGTTTTGATCCCAGGAATAAAAGGCACTTCCTGCTTGTAGGGGTTGTCTATTTTGACTCAGTCATTGTGAGAGTGAGCTTGGTATAGCAGTTTCTATCAATATACCAAGCATAGTAACTTGTGCCTTATTTGTATGTATTTTATTTTTATTATATGTATTGTCGCAGATAGGGGGCAGTATCGCTCCCTTGAACCCTTGTCCACGATTCCAGACACCAAGTAAAAGTCCAAATGTTGACTTTATTAATTCGCCACAGTGCACAAAGCACTCCTCTCCTCCACTATACTCATTCAAATACACAATAATAAATCAATAATCACAATCCTCCACTCCCAGTCGCATTGCCCTCCTACCACCCAGCTCAGCTCGCCTTCTGGGTGCTCCCACAATCCTTTTATATTCCCTGACCCAGAAGTGTTTCAATCCCCAGTCCATGTGATCCTTTATCACTTCCGGGTCAGATAAAAAATCCTTTTCTTCACCCCTGAAGCACGTCATTCCCCTTGTCCATATGACTCGGATGTACTTCCGGGGCGTAGGGTAAATAACCGTTGTTTCTCCCTGCAGTGTCACTTAGTGGCCCCCATGGCATCCAGCAGGGCTGTGTATAAAAACTACAATGTCCATGATGCCCTGCTGGTCTTCGGGGAATCTCCATACTGCAGGGAGGGCTCCACCTGGCAGCTTGGGGGTATTGGCCGGGATAAACGGCCAGCCATACACCACAGTACTCCTCTCCCAACGACGAATTATAATTCGGAGCGGCCTGCCCCGAGAGGGAAGTCTTTCTCCAAGAGGACGTTCTGGTAGAGCCTTGACTAATCCTCATATCTTGTTCCCTGGAGAATCTAGGGGGAATATTAGTCCAATTCGACAGCTTGTCCCCCTCTCTCCAAGGACAGTTTCGCCAAATGTTGCCCAACCTTCGGCATCCATAGCACTGCCTCCGTCCTCCTGTTATTCTCCCCCTGCGGGACTGAAAACAATTAGGAAACGTAAGGTCCGCCCCTTTTCTTGCCGGGAAAGAAACCCCCACCGCCTCTAACGGTTCTCTCTTGCTTTTTTCTTTCTTCTCAGGAGACCCCCAGTTTTATTTTCAGGATCTCCTGTTTGCTTTGGGGGGTTTTCCACAGTCTTAGCCTCTTTATTTAATAAAAAGAGACCCTTTTCTGTCTGCACCCCTCTGGACTTAATTTTTAACTGGTTCGGGGTCTTTAGGACTGACTCACACCGAAAGCCAGCACCATTCAGCTGCTCCGGATTGATCGGCCCCTCCTCCGGCCACTCTGTTACCGTTTCGGCCTCTCTTGTAGGGCACGCTGTGTATTGGCACCCGCTATTCATTAAAAGCAGGCACGGATCACACTGTGTCCCTATTTCATTATTTACAGTACCGGCTTGACTCACCTGTACTGCCACATCATGTATTACGGGAGGCTCCCGTCCGATTCTCTGTAAATACGTCATTACCTTTCGGATGGGTGTCTCAGTCGTTTCTCCCAGATCCCGGACTATCTTCTCAATGGCCGCCAGCATCTGGAAAATACCTTGCACAGGCTCGATTAATTCTTCGAGTTCCCGCACGTCAACAGATTTAATTAATTCGGCCGGAGGTATACTTACTTCCTCGTTCGTCATACCTGCCGGCCGGGAGCCAGTGAGCCCGTCCGCTGATGGCATGTGCTCTGACGGGTCTCGCGAAGGCTTCTGGGAATTGGAGTTCTTTTTGGCTGAGGGCCGGGTCGCCTTCTCCGGCGGACTGCGGTCTGTCTTTATTAATTTTTCGACATCCCAATCAGCCAAATTCCCAGACCTCCTTACCTTCTTCCGGGGTGAGCGGTGCTTCGCTGCCTCCCCCTTCTCCTTCAGAAAGTCCAAGTCCGTTTCTTTGGCTACGAAGGCGCAAACAGCGGGACGCGGACCTCCTCCTTCCCAGAAACCACCAGGGTGGATGCCATGTCCCTCGCCGGCCGCCGACATGTGGAAGTCTTCTTCCATGCGCTCTGGCTCGAACAGGAGCTTGCCATCATCTTCAGGACAGCCTCCTTTTTCCCGTGGAGCCTCCAGGTGATTATCTCCGAGGTACATGCACGGGACAAAGTGAGTTATTTTAAATGGATTGTCAATAACGTTCCCGGCACGTACCTCAGAGCGATCATTGGTCCCTGGATGCTTCTCCGGACTTGTAAGGCCGTTCCGTGACTCCTCCCGAGCATCGGCCATTGTGAGCATGGCTCTCCCACTGGCGAAGCTGTTCTGCTTGCCCTTCTTCCTTCTCATTCTGGACTTGGTGAAGGTAGGTTCTGGCGTGGTTGCTGCATGTCCGAACGACATCTTCTCAGGGTTCTCTGCCCACAGATATTTTTTAAACAGGTCCTCTGCCAAAAGGACGGCCAGAGTATCCTGCCGACTATGCCACTGTCGCAGATGGGGGCAGTATCGCTCCCTTGAACCCTTATACACGACTCCAGACACCAAGTAAAAGTCCAAATGTTGACTTTATTAATTCACCACAGTGCACAAAGCACCCTCTCCTCCACCTTACTAATTCAAATACACAATAATAAATCAATAGTCACAATCCTTCACTCCCAGACGCGTTGCCCTCCTACCACCCAGCTCAGCTCGCCGTCTGGGAGCTCCCACAATCCTTTTATAGTCCCTGACCCGGAAGTGTTTCAATCCCCAGTCCATGTGATCCTTTACCACTTCCGGGTCAGATAAAAAGTCCTTTTCTTCACCCCGGAAGCACGTCATTCCCCTTGCCCATGTGAATCGGACATACTTCCGGGTATTCTGTGTATAAAAACTACAATGTCCATGATGCCCTGCTGGTCTTCGGGGAACATCCATACTGCAGGGAGGGCTCCACCTGGCAGCTTGGGGGTATTGGCCGGGATAAACGGCCGGCCATACACCACAGTATACAGTGCATCCGGAAAGTATTCACAGCACATCACTTTTTCCACATTTTGTTATGTTACAGCCTTATTCCAAAATGGATTAAATTCATTTTTTTCCTCAGAATTCTACAAACAACACCCCATAATGACAATGTGAAAAAGTTTACTTGAGGTTTTTGCAAATTTACTAAAAATAAAAAAAACTGAGAAATCACATCTACATAAGTATTCACAGCCTTTGCTCAATACTTTGTCAATGCACCTTTGGCAGCAATTACAGCCTCAAGTCTTTTTGAATATGATGCCATATGGCAGGTTGGATGGGAAGCGTTGGTGCACAGCCATTTTAAGATCTCTCCAGAGATGTTCAATCGGATTCAAGTCTGGGCTCTGGCTGGGCCACTCAAGGACATTCACAGAGTTGTCCTGAAGCCACTCCTTTGATATCTTGGCTGTGTGCTTAGAGTCGTTGTCCTGCTGAAAGATGAACCGTCACCCCAGTCTGAGGTCAAGAGCGTTCTGGAGCAGGTTTTCATCCAGGATGTCTCTGTACATTGCTGCAGTCATCTTTCCCTTTATCCTGATTAGTCTCCCAGTTCCTGCCACTGAAAAACATCCCCACAGCATGATTCTACCACCACCATGCTTCACTGTAGGGATGGTATTGGCCTGATGATGAGCGGTGCCTGGTTTCCTCCAAACATGATGCCTGGCATTCACACCAAAGAGATCAATCTTTGTCTCATCAGACCAGATAATTTTGTTTCTCATGGTCTGAGAGTCCTTCAGGTGCCTTTGGCAAACTCCAGGCATGCTGCAATGTGCCTTTTACTAAGGAGTTGCTTCCGTCTGGCCACTCTACCATACAGGCCTGATTGGTGGATTCCTGCAGAGATGGTTGTCCTTCTGGAAGGTTCTCCTCTCTCCACAGAGGACCTCTGGAGCTCTGACAGAGTGACCATTGTGGACGAAGTTTTCAGACCAGACAGCAGGTGAAACAATAAAGCACTTTATTATTTATTAGTTAGGTGCACAGTGAGAACAGTTTCAGAAAAGCAGACAATCAATACATAAAAGTGTCAGGGCTCTTCTGAACCCCGTCTGTTGGGTGGGGTCCAGTTTTATACCCCTAGAATGCGTGAGTTACTATCATTATAAAATGCAACAGTCAACAAATTTATTATACACAATCCTTGTGCCCCTTACAAAACCTGATTTCTTGGCTCCTTTTGTTATGGCGTTCAGATGTAAGCTAAGGAACAAAATGATAAGGCAGCCTCCTGTGTGGAAGGCATGGGCCTTGAGTCCTTTGCACAAACATTTTTCTGTTTGCTAAAACAAAGCATGATTTTGTAAAGCCTACTTCTCAGACATGACTTAGTACAAGGGAACGAAGAGAACATTCAGTTTCCACACCATCAGGTTCTTGGTCACCTCCCTGACTAAGGCCCTTCTCCCCCGATCGCTCAGTTTAGATGGCCAGCCAGCTCTAGGAAGAGTCCTGGTGGTTTCGAACTTCTTCCAGTTATGGATGATGGAGACCACTGTGCTCATTGGGACCTTCAAAGCAGCAGAAATTTTTCTGTAACCTTCCCCAGATTTGTGTCTCGAGACAATCCTGTCTCGGAGGTTTACAGACAATTCCTTTGACTTCACGCTTGGTTTGTGCTCTGATATGAATTGTCAACTGTGGGACCTTATATAGACAGGTGTGTGCCTTTCCAAATCATGTCCAATCAACTGAATTTACCACAGGTGGACTCCAATTAAGCTGCAGAAAATTTCAAGGATGATCAGGGGAAGCAGGATGCACCTGAGCTCAATTTTGAGCTTCATGGCAAAGGCTGTGAATACTTATGTACATGTGCTTTCTCAATTTTTTTATTTTTATTAAATTTGCAAAAATCTCAAGTAAACTTTTTTCACGTTGTCATTATGGGGTGTTGTGTATAGAATTCTGAGGAAAAAAATGAATATAATCCATTTTGGAATAAGACTGTAATATAATAAAATGTGGAAAAAGTGATGCGCTATGAATACTTTTCAGATGCACTGTAGATATAGATATCTCCTAGCTGTAGTATTGTTGGTGGTGGTATTTATATAGTAAGAACTTTATTTTGTGTAGTTTCTTCTTGTCATTTTTAATTAGGAAGACTACAGTTTTTGTGTGTATATATTTTTTTGTGTTTGATTATTTTCATTTTTGGACTGGCAGTAATCATTGTAAATATTATTCAGTATTTTTGGGACATTGCTTTTGTGATTTGTGCACCTGTAAATAAAAAAACTCTATTTTTCTTAGAAATACCGTCCTTTTGTGTCTGTGTCCCCACGTCTGACATCTCTGAAGTCTGATCCCAGTCAGTCCCAAACAACAAGACGGCCCGTGTGTAGTCTTGTGACAACCTTGCCACTACACTGGATGTAACACTCCTACATATCATTTAAGTGTTTGTTTTGTGTATCTAGCTCAGAAAATATTTCACTGCTTTTCAGGTTGTGTTAAGATAAAGTCTATAAGCATATTTTATACATTGACATAGTGTCAGAAATTTAGTAGTTCACCATTAACCAGATTTTCACACAAATACAAATATATTTAGCAGTTACAGTATGTGAGAATCAGAATATAGACACTTCTTCTTTCACCTGCTCCCATTAGGGATTGCCACAGCAGATCATCTTTTTCCATATCTATCTGTCCACTCCATCTTGCTCTTTTATACCAATCACCTGCACATCATCTCTCACCACATACAAAAACATTCTCTTAGGCCTTCCTCTTTCCTGGCAACTCTATCTTTAGCACCCTTTCCCCAATATATCTATACTTGTCCAAACCAACATAATCTCGCCTCTCTGACTTTGTTTCCAAACCGTCCAACCTGAGCTGACCCTCTGATGTACTCATTTCTAATCCTTTCCATCCTCGTCACACCCAATGCAAATATAAACATCTTTAACTCTGCCACCTCCAGCTCTGTCTCCTATTTTTTGGTCAGTGCCACCATCTCCAACCCATATAATATAGTTGGTCTCACTACTGTCTTGTAGACCTTCCCTTTCACTCTTTCTGATACCAATCTGTCACAAATTACTTCTGACACTCTTCTCCACCCATTCCACCCTGGCTGCACTATCTTTTTCACCTCTCTTCCAAAATTCCCATTACTCTATGCTGTTGATCCCAAGTATTTAAATTCATCCACCTTCACCAACTCTACTCCCTGCATCCTCACCATTCCACTGACCTCCCTCTCATTTACACACATGTATTCTGTTTTGTTCCTACTGACCTTCGTTCCTCTCCTCTCAAAAGCATATCTCCACCTCCCCAGGGTTTTCTCAACCTGCTTCCTACTCTCACTGCAGATCACAATGTCATCAGCAAACCTCATAGTCCACGGGAACTCTTGTCTAATCTCATCTGTCAACCTGTCCATCACCATTACAAATAAGAAAGGGCTCAGAGCCCATCCCTGATGTAATCTCACCTCCACTTTGAATGCATCCGTCACTCCCCTTATACATATCCTGTACCACTCTTACATACTTCTCTGACACTCCCGACTTCCTCATATAATACCACAACTCCTCTTGAGGCACCCTGTCATATGCTTTTTCCAGGTCCTCAAAGACTCAGTGCAACTCCTTCTGGCCTTCTCTATATTTCTCTGTCAACACCCTCAGAGCAAATAATACTGTGGTGCTCTTTCCTGGCATGAAACCATACTGTTGCTCACTAATCATCACCTCCCTTCTTAACCTAGCTTCCACTACTCTTTCCTATAACTTCATGCTGTGGTTCATCAATTTTATCCCCCTGTAGTTATTACAACAACTCACATCCCCCTTATTCTTAAAAATCGCTTCCAGTACATTTCTTCTCCACTCCACTCCTCTCACTTTCCAAGATTCCATTAAACTGCCAAAAACTCCACTGCCATCTCTCCTAAACACCTCTGTGCTTCCACATGTATGTCACCTGCACCAATGGCCTTTCCATTTCTCATCCTCTTCATAGCTGTCCTCACATCCTCCTTGCTAATCCATTGAACTTCCCGATTCACTATCACTGCATCTTCTAACTTTCTCTCTCATTCATAAGCCTCTCAAAGTACTCTTTCCTCCTGCTCAACACACTCTCCTCGCTTGTGAGTACATTTCCATCTATCTCCTTTATCACCCTAACTTGCTGCACATCTTTCTCGGCTCGGCCCCTCTGTGTAGCCAATTGGCAAAAGTCCTTTTCTCCCTCCTTAGTGTCCACCTTCTTACACAACTCATCATATGCCTTTTCTTTAGCCTTCACCCCTTCTCTCATCACCTTACACCTTATCTCATTGTTCTCTTGTCTACTTTCTGCATCTCTCTGACTATTGCCATTTCTTCTTCTCCAGCCTTTTCCTCTGTATACTCTCATGTACTTTTCCATTCCATCACCAGGTTGCCTTTTCCTCCTTCATCTCTCCTGATGTCACACCAAGCAACCTTCTTGCTGTCACCCTTACGACTTCTGCTGTAGTTGCCCAGCTATCTGGCAGTTCTTCACTGCCACCCAGTGCCTGTCTTACCTCCTCCCTGAACTCAACCTTGCAGTCTACCTTTTTCAATTTCCACTATTTGATTCTTGGCTCTGCCCTCACTCTCCTACTCTTCTTGATCTCCAGTGTCATCCTACAGACCACCATCCTATGCTGCCTAACTACATTTTCCCCTGCCACCACTTTGCAGTCTTCAGTCTTCTTCAGATTGACCCTCCTGTATAGGATATAATCTACCTGTGTTCATCTTCCTCTACTCTTGTACGTCATCCTACAGTATGTTCCTCTTTCTTCTTAAAATTCATATTCTCTGCAGCCATTTTGCAAAATCCACTGTCATCTGACCTTCTTCATTCCTCTCCATGACACCATACCTACCCATCACCTCCTCATCGCCTCTGTTCCCTTCAGCAATATGTCCATTGAAATCTGCTCCAATCACAACTCTCTGTCCCTTAAGTACAATGTCAATCACTTCATCCAGCTCACTCCAGAAATCTTCCTTCTCATTCATCGCACACCCAATTTGCGGGACATATGAACTAACAACATTCTTCATCACACCTTCAATTTCCAGCTTCATAATCATCACTCTGTCTGACACTCTTTTCACCTCCAAAACACTCTTGACATACTGTTCCTTCAGTATAATCCCTTTCCCATTTCTCCTCCCATCCACACCATGATAGAACAATTTGAATCCACGTCCGATCCACCTAGCTTTAGTCCCCTTATTAGTCTCTTGCACACACAATATATCAACCTTCCATCTCTCCATAACATGAGCTAGCTCTCTCCCGATACCGGTCATTTGCCAACATTCAAAGTACCTACCCTCATTTCCACTCTATCCTCTCCTCCTGCCTCGAGCATGTCTTCTCCTTCTTTGGCCAACAGTAGCCCAGTTTTCACTAGCACCCTGTTGGCTAACAGTACTGGTGGCGGCCGTTGTTAACCCGGGCCTTGACCAATCCGGTATGAAATCTGTATTATTGTCCATATATTGATTTGGCAAAATTTTACACCGAATGCCCTTCCTTACGTAACCATCTCCATTTATCAGGGCTTGGGACCATCACAAAGAAACAGACTGGTTTGTGCATCCCCTGTGGCTGGGTTAGAATATAGACGTTTCTTAAACTAAGGAAATTAGTATGTATTTCTGGAAAAAGGGTTTATGAACTATATGCAGCTGTTGATTTCATTTGCTTTTTTAAATCCTAACTCACAGTATAAATAATATAATGCTTCCCTTAGTCACTTGATTGCTTTCTGACATCTTTAAAAGTAATTAATTGTCGGGGAAACTGGCTCACTTAGCATACCATTTAATTGATTTATTATTTGATTGACACATCCAATAATAATAATGACAATGAATTGATTAGGCAAGTTTGACAATGTTGTGTTAAATGTCAGTTTTCACGTATTTCTCAGGCTTCTAATAACACTGGACAATGACAATTTTGTCCTAATACTGTGATGGGTGCTCTAAGTATGAATTACAATAATGAATTTAAATATGGAGTCACTTTTTTCTGAAAGGTTAAGCTTTCTTGTGACATTACACTTGTATTTCATCATTTAGTATAATTGTAATGTAAAAATATTAACAAATATATATTCAAATGTTATACTTTTACATTAAAAGTAAATTTGTTGTTGATTCTGTTATAGTGACTGTTGGTCACAAACACAGTATTAATGAGTCCTGCTTGTTTATTGACTCTTCAAAAGCCTGAAAGCAGTCCTTCTTCATAAAAGAAATAAATTCTCTTCTATACATACAGGTGCCGGTCATAAAATTAGAATATCATGACAAAGTTGATTTATTTCAGTAATTCTATTCAAAAAGTGAAACTTGAATATTAGATTCATTCATTACACACAGACTGATGTATTTGACATGTTTATTTCTTTTAATTTTGATGATAATAACTGACAACTAATGAAAGTCCCAAATTCAGTATCTCGGAAAATTAGAATATCAATTAAGACCAATGCAAAAAAAGAATTTTTAGAAATGTTGGCCAACTGAAAGGTATGAACATGAAAAGTATGAGCATGTACAGCACTCAATATTTAGTTGGGGCTCCTTTGGCCTGGATTACTGCAGCAATGCGGCGTGGCATGGAGTCGATCAGTCTGTGGCATAGCTCAGGTGTTATGAGAGCCCATGTTGCTCTGATAGTGGCCTTCAGCTCTTCTGAATTGTTGGGTCTGGCGTATTGCATCTTCCTCTTCACAATACCCCATAGATTTTCTATGGGGTTAAGGTCAGGCGAGTTTGCTGGCCAATCAAGAACAGGGATACCATGGTCCTTAAACCAGGTACTGGTAGTTTTGGCACTTTGTGCAGGTGCCAGGTCCTGTTGGAAAATGAAATCTGCATCTCAATAAAGTTCGTCAGCAGCAGGAAGCATGAAGTGCTCTAAAACTTCCTAATAGACGGCTGCGTTGACCTTGGACCTCAGAAAACACAATGGAACAACACCAGCAGATGACATGGCACCCCAAACCATCACTGACTGTGGAAACTTTACACTGGACCTCAAGCAACGTGGATTCTGTGCCTCTCCTCTCTTCCTCCAAACTCTGGGACCTTGATTTCCAAAGGAAATGCAAAATTTACTTTCATCAGAGAACATAACTTTGGACCACTCAGCAGCAGTCCAGTTGAGACGCTTCTGACGCTCTCTTGTTCAAGAGTGGCTTGACACAAGGAATGCGACAGCTGAAACCCATGTCTTGCATACGTCTGTGCATGGTGGTTCTTGAAGCACTGACTCCAGCTGCAGTCCACTCTTTGTGAATCTCCCCTACAGTTTTGAATGGGTTTTTCACAATCCTCTCCAGGGTGTGGTTATCCCTATTGCTTGTACACTTTTTTCTACCACATCTTGTCCTTCCCTTCGTCTCTCTATTAATGTGCTTGGACACAGAGCTCTGTGAACAGCCAGCCTCTTTAGCAATGACCTTTTGTGTCTTGCTCTCCTTGTGCAAGGTGTCAATGGTTGTCTTTTGGACAACTGTCAAGTCAGCAGTCTTCCCCTGATTGTGTAGCCTACAGAACTAGACTGAGAGACCATTTAAAGGCTTTTGCAGGTGTTTTGAGTTAATTAGCTGATTAGAGTGTGGCACCAGGTGTCTTCAATATTGAACCTTTTCACAATATTCTAATTTTCTGAGATACTGAATTTGGGACTTTCATTAGTTGTCAGTTCTAATCATCAAAATTAAAAGAAATAAACATTTGAAATACATCAGTCTGTGTGTAATGAATGAATCTAATATACAAGTTTCACTTTTTGAATGGAATTACTGAAATAAATCAACTTTGTCATGATATTCTAATTTTATGACCGGCACCTGTATATCACATACTATTAATTTGAAAGAGTTGTATGAGAACATGACGTTACTTTTAGAAAACATTCAGTATCAGAAACATACGTAGAGTATCTGTGTAGATGTAAAGGTGATTACATTTTTGCAACTTAATACACCAGATGCTGCTGTTTTTCTGTATGAGTGGGCAGTAGGCACAGTAAGATCCACTACATACAGAAATAATGGATATAACATGCCTCACTATGGTTCCAGAAAAGAAAGGTTTGGTAAACAGTCCAGTTGTTGACACTATGGAAGTTTATCTTACTCCTCAGTGACCTTCTCAAGTCATACCGACAATGGGGTGCTATATGACACTGAAGGTTCATTTCTTGGACCCTAACTTCTGCTGAAAATGTACAAATCGACTCCTGCATGACTTATGTCATAAAATGCCACCTTTATAAATTCAAATTAATCACATTAGTGTGATTGTTAATAACTGTGACTCTTTGGGGTCATGTTTTTGCCAGTTTTGTAGATGCTAGAAAAAGACTAAAAATTTTCCCTTAATTGGCTCTTGTTTTAATAAATAAAATATATTTAAAGCATCAATACAATGGTGACTGCCAAAGCCTAAATTGTTTTTTTACATAATCATGTTGCTATGGTTCCCATGCATATGCTTTTGGTTGAAAGTTCATTATAGCCTTATTTCATTAAAATTAATTTTATTGTATTCTTAAATTAAATTTTGGTGTTTAGAAATTTTATTTTCCTCTTACAACATGATACCCTAATGTTCTGGTGAATATATTAAATATATATAACAAACCAGCTAATCTGATCACTTAATTCTTTGGTGATAAGTACAGCTTCCAAGTTTAGCCCAGGAAATTTCTGTGATTCAGAAAGTAGCATTGAGTATGCTGTGGTTATCTCACCTTGTCATTCTTCTCATTTTTGTTTGCAAACGATTCATTCATGCAATTGTTTAAATACAACATAAAATCAAAAGGAATAACACTCTTTAATACTAGATGATTGCTCTCTGCCCTTTCAGTGTGGTGTGCTTTTTTGGCAATCAGCAGACATGAATAAATGACATGACATAAGCTGTGTAAAAAATTTTGACTCTAACTTAAGGTACCTGCCATTAAGAATGAGCCTAATTGTTAGTCTTCAATGTGTAGTCCAGCTATAATTTAGTGGTTGTAGTGGCTACTATTTAGCCCAAAATATATCTCAGAGAAAGGCATGAAGACACTATTGCTTCTTAAGAAGATTGACTGAATGCTCATTTACTATATATTAGAAGTAGAAAAGGATGCAAAGCTAGAATCTGTAATTAGCATGGGCCTGCATAACATCTGTGTGGGCGAGCCATAATTCTGAGGTCCAGAGAATTATTCAACCATTTCAATGTGGCACATTATAGTTTACTTCTTATAATGGAAACCATTAATTTACATTTGTAAAATGTGTGAAGCGTTAAACATCTACAACAGCTAGCTTTTCTTTGACAAAGTCTACAGAGAAGGTTTTCTAGGCCAGTATCACACACAAGCAGTTGCTAGCATAAACTGTTAGTTTTTAGCAATTTCACGAATTTAAGGTGAGGCGCTCATAAATGATACAGAATAGAACACCCTGTTCCTTATAGTGATAGGGTAACCTACTGTATATTGTGAATCCAGCAGTATAATGAATGTAATATAGTAAAAAAGGTCAATCCCTTTCACCAACAGCCCAAAATAAAAACATATTTGCAGCTGGATAAACACCACAAATTGTTGCACATCATGAAAGAGACTAATCTGTAGTCAAGGATGAATTTCACAGGTTGTAGTGGTTACAAAATTTATTTTAACTATTAAATATTTGATTTCCACTATAGAAATAGTCTTAATTGGGTGGTAGTTTTTATTCACTTGTGCTATAATTCACTTTTTTCTCCTGTTTTAGTCAATTTATTTACAATAATTTAATCTGTAAGAGTCCACACTTGATATGTGCAGCCTGATTTATGCATATTATAGCAGACTTTGGGGGTTGTTCTTTGATAAGGTTTGAGTAAAAGCTGGGTTTGTCTCTTAAGACTAGTGAACCTTGTAGGAAAGACAAATGTCACTCGAGAAGGGGAGACTTTAGGTTCCTGTGAGTTAGACGGGGGGTGTGGGTGAGGATAGGATTAGCCATGTAAAAATCACTTGATGTCACTAGATAGAAAGCTGCTGGGATTGTTAATGATTTTTTTTGGCAGTCTGAAAAGGAAGTAAACATAAATGGTTTGTTTCGATTTAGTAATTGCAGATTATGGTTCTACTGAACTTTCATCAATACTGTACAACTTTTTTTGTTTTTGCGCTGTATGAGAAGAAGCAAATATGGTCAATTAATAATTTACAGAAATGCTAACAAATATTTTAGTATGGCTCCCCTATTTTTCCTTGGTTAGATGGTGTTTCAGTGTCCATGTTCCTCATCTCACTCTACATGTTAGGCACTTTCCTGTGTCTTATCAACTTTAATTTCAATCTCTCACTTGAAAGAATGTTATTTTGTTTATGCAGTTTGAGTAAAATAGAAAAAAGGAAAGTATCAGTAAGAGTGTCTGATTAGTTTGTAGTTAAATTGTATCAGTTTGATGTGCTTCAGGGTTGTGCTTGTTCTAGGAGGGATAAAATGAAAGTTTAGAGAAATATATGAGGAAAGGGGGGGTGACAGTGGAGTTCAGAGGTGTAGCCAAAAGTATTGTGGGATTGGGAGAGGGGAAATGCACTGAATAAAACCAAACTATTGGTGCATAATTGAATCTGGTCTTTTCAATGAAATTGCTTGGCTGAGCTGAGACTTCTAAGGATTCAGAAAACTCTGGTTCAAGTGGATTGGAAAATGTAAAAAATGGCAAGGGTGAAAGATTCACACAGGCTTATTGGCATGTCATGGAGAAAGGCCAAATTCAATGACTGCTGAAGCAGAGCTGACAGAAAATGAGTAGGCAAAGAGTGTCATGAGAGCTTTATGTTAACAAAATGTGATGGGTGATTTATTTAGGCATGTAGCTTGCCCGATGATTATTTAAGTATTCGTTAAGTTTAAATAGTATATAGTGGTGTGTATTAATGAGCTAATATTGTTACTGTGTATACATTTTGAATTCAGTGTTATTGTTTATGATTTTATACAGTATACATGCATAGTTCATATATAATTAAATACTTCATATAAAGATTGTTAGGTAAATTTGAAATAGAATTTTATTTAGCAAGATTGAATTAAAAACTTGATAAACCACCTTTATTTCCATCCCAGTCAAGAGTCAGAGGGGAGCTCCATAACTGTAACACTAATCTTCTGACATGGAGGTGGACAGTTGGGTTTTGGAGGGGCGGTTTACAGTTGTCAACTAACTTAACATGCATGTCTTTAAGAGTGTGTTAGAAAAACTGGAGTATGTGGAAGAAGAACCACATAGATATGGGATGTAAGCACACTTTTTACAATTAACAGATGTGTAAAGGATTCAAGCCCAGTATGGAGAATCTGTGAAAAAAACAGCACTAACCACTGTACTGCTGCACCAGAAACTAATGAAGTATAGTATTATTATTTAATAAAATGTAGTTTTTTTTTGTATGCTTGGTGCAACTAATACCTGTAGTTATACTAGTTATATATCATATTTAGGTAATAAAAGTGTACCATATATTTATACAACTTGTGCCACTAATTTATTTTATCAGTTTTAACATTATTATTAGATAATTTTAACAATTAAGTATTCAGATCCTCCTTCCCCAAAAACAAGAGAGACCACATAAAAAGAAAAGAAGCAAAAGAATACTTAGAATATGGCAAAAGCTATCATATTTTAAAGTCTTAGCTAAGGATGATATTGAGGGGCTACCATAGCCTGAAATATCGCTCACTTATTATTTGTAATGTAAATCTCATTTTATCTGATTTTAAGTAATTTTGAGGGCATGATTTTTCCTTTGCGAAATGTTTGGACACTTCCAGCATTGCAGATATAATGTGGCACACAAGTAATGTAGCAAATGGACAGAGTTATCCTTAAACTGCTGTTCTATTCTGTGATATCCTTAAAACATACTAATAGATGAGGATTTATAGTAATCTAAGACTGTTTGATAGGTAGGTAAAGATTTAGTCCATTAATGTTAAATAGAAAACCTAGCCACAACATCTGACCAAGGGAAGCAGACATTTGAGAACATTTTGCTTGACTTCTCACTGCATCCATCATGGCTAACACGGTACAACACCCTACTGCCAAAAGGTTTGGTAAAATATTAATTTAATCAATGTTAAATCTCCCAGCTAATGTCAGGTGAAGGCTAACACAGTAAAACACCCTACTGCTAAAAGTTTTAGCAAAATATTAATTTAATCAATGTTAAATCTCCCAGCTAATGTCAGGTAAAGATTAGATCAGCTGCCAAATGTAGATTTTACAGCATTTCATTTTTGTTGTTTCTGTTTACATACAAAAAATGTTGACCCCCTGCATGAGAGGGTATTCTATAGTGCTGATTTTGTAAGTGTTAAAATATTAACTTGTGAATAAAAAGTTTTTGCACTTGTGGTTTATATACTTCCTGTTTAAGAACCAAGTCAACACTAATGCCGAAAGCTACAAAGTGATATATCATACTAGTGCAGCATTTCTAAAACTATAGAAAAATATTCCTTGGGAGATTTGTTCTTGCCTGGTGAGCATGTAGTAGAGCCAGCCTACGTTATATGCCAGGGATAGAAGATGGGCTGCATAATTCTGTTGTAATGGTGGGGTCTGTTGAGGATGACCCAAGGTCTAGTCAATTTTCTTCATCACCAATAGAAAAAAATGTTGCAACCATAGAGAAGATTAAGTTGTGAATTATAGGTTGATGATTCATGAGATAATAGTCAGTATAGGATTAATTATGGATCAGTTGATTAAATGCCTAATGAACGATTTAACAATGGCTGGTTCTCTGTACAGTGTGTGCCTAGAATATTGACTTTTGAAGCAAAGCATTGCCATGTCCAATGTTCTAAGGATAAACTCAAGCTAATGAGTTCAGACTAAAAGAAATGTAAATAACATTTTATAACTGTAATGAAATGGTTGCTTAACTATAACCCAAAGTCCAAACAACAGTTGTAATAATAAAATCGAGTGTCTTCCTAGGTCCACGCTAGTGCCACAAATACCTTTTTCTTCTTCTTTCGGCTGATCCTGTTAGGGTTTGCCACAGTGGATCATCTTCTTTCATATCTTCCTGTCTTCTTCATCTTGCTCTGTTACACCCATTACCTGCATGTCTTCTCTCAACACATCCATAAACCTTCTCTTAGGCCTTCCTCTTTTCCTCTTGCCTGGTAACTCTATCATTAACATCCTTTTCCCAGTGTACCTAGCATCTCTCCTCTGCACATGTCCAAACCAACGCAATCTCACTTCTCTGACTTTGTCTCCCAACTGTCCAACTTGAGCTGACCCTCTAATGTACTCATTTCTGATCCTGTCCATCCTCGTCACACCCAGTGCAAATCTTAACATCTTTAACTATGCCAACTCCAGCTCTGTCTCCTGCTTTCTGGTCAGTGCCACCGACTCCAACCCATATAACATAGCTGGTCTCACTACCATCCTGTAGACCTTCCTTTTCACTCTTGCTAATACCCTTCTGTCACAAATTACTCCTGACACTCTTCTCCACCCATTCTGCCCTCCCTGCACTCTCTTTTTCACCTCTCTTCCACAATCCCTGTTACTCTGAATTGTTGATTCCAAGTATTTAAACTCATCCACCTTCACCAACTCAGCTCCGTGCATCCTCATCATTCCTCTGACCTCCCCTCCCCTCAAGACACACACATGTATTCTGTCTTGTTCTTACTGACCTTCATTACTCTCCTCTCTAGAGCAAACCTCCAACTCTCCAGGGTCTCATCGACCTGCTTCCTACTCTCGCTACAGATCACAATGTCATCAGCAAACATCATAGTCCAAGGGTACTCCTGTCTAATCTTATCTGTCAACCTGTCCATCACCATTGCAAATAAGAAAGGGCTCAGAGCCGATCCCTGATGTAATCCCACCTCCACTGTCACACTTCCCTCGTACATATCCTGTACAACTCTTACATACTTTTCTGCCTGACTCCTCCTGACTTCCTCATACAATACCACAGCTTCTCTCGAGGCACCCTATCATGTGCTTTCTCCAGGTCCACAAACACGCAATACAACTCCTTCTGGGCTTCTCTATACTTCTCCATCAACACCCTCAGAGCAAACATTGCCTCTGTGGTGCTCTTTCCTGGCATGAAACCATACCGCTGTTCACTAGTCATCACCTCCCTTCTTAACCTAGTTTCCACTACTCTTTCCCATAACTTCATGCTAGTGCTGCAAATATACTGTGCCTATTTTATTTTTTAATAACAGGGTATAGGGTATCAGGGTATAGTCCATATGTATTGCATGGCTGAAAAAACTCTCATAACCAGGCAATATATTGCTGATTGGCAGTACCCCCATTACTCCCTTTCTCCATGCACAAACACACTACACAGTTAATAAAGACTGCTCTGTGAAACTGTACATTATAGCTGATGCCACACTCACCCTGTTTCTCACTCTAATGGGTATCTACATGAAACATCCTGTGCCAATAGTGAAGAGTTCAGATTAGCTACAGAAGAGTGATTACACAAGCAACCATTAAGCAGCACATGAAACATTGTGAATATAACAAGTGTACAGTAGACCCTCGCGAAGACGCGGTTCAGGGTTCACAGACTCAGTCGTTCGTGGATTTTTCCTTAGAACCTAACTATTAATTGTTAGCGGAATGCGCAGATATCCTCCACAATTTTTATTGGCTTTTTTCGCTGAGGGAAATGCGGTTTGGGATGATGAAAGTAGCCAATCCGAGAGCGTTATTCATTTCTCCTTGCTGCTGATTGACTACTGCCCTGTGACACGTCTCCAGCTGAGTGTCCTCGTGTTTTCCATTTTGTCATTGTATTCATTTTGTTATTCTTAAACGCACAAGATGTCGCCGCAACGCCCTGCACCTTCTAAGGCTTCCGGGACTGAGCCTAAGCTCCAAAAGAAGTTTAAAACACTCCAGGAGAAGGTTGAACTACTGGATTTGCTCCAGGAACTAAAAAGTTATGCTGCAGTAGCGTGCCACTATGGCAATAATGAAAGCACCGTATGCTACATAAAGAAAAACGAAGCACTGATCCGGAGTGTAAGTTTCTGGGCAAAAAAGGTAACGACTGTAAGGAATAAAAATAGATTGAGCAAAACATATAAATGTAATGGCAAAGAAAACAAAATACATTATAGTATCTATTTACTCGTGTTAAAATAAATTTAGCATTACTTAGTTCAAGCTTATGTTAAGAGGTACAAAAGAGATGATAGTCAAAGGTACCAGCAGAAGATAGAGATGTAACACAGACAGAAGTATACCAGTGCAAAAGAGCAATGGGTTTCCCAGTGGGTGTGTGTGTGGGATGGATTGGGTTACCAGGTGCTTGAAAAAGAGAGGTTAAAAAGGAAAGAGAAGAGGCTGAAAGATATCTTGGCCGACAAATACCAGCAGATGGCTCCAGCATAGGCCAAAGTTCTTTTTCAAGGCTAATATTGTTGACAAATGGTGCTAGGCCAGAACTCATCTGCTCCGGATAACCAGCACTTAAATAGCAACTGAGATGCAGAAAGGCTGTTCATGGGTGTGCTAATCATGTGTGTTCATATAGAAGGAATCAATGACCTAATTCCAGCACTTGCCTGAAAGTGACCCTATTTGGAGTTATAAAGCTACTTCATGGTCAAGGTCCATTTAAGATGGCATTTAACAGGTTAGTTGGTGCAGAGGTTGCATTGGCAGGATAACAGGATAAAAATATTAGTTAAAAAGTGAGTTCTTTAGTGTTACTTTAAGGTAGTTAAATGGGTGAGCCACTCCACTGGAAAGACCTGAGGTCAGGAACTGCTGTGAAAGGCTTGGAGTGGTAAAAGGTTTTTGTTTTCCTCAGGTTTTTTTTTTCCATTTCAAAACTGAGCATAACTGTCTATAATTATACTTGTGAGGTCAATATTTCCATACTGTCATAAATATCGATTTTAAATGTTTTATTTAACATTGTTGTTGTACTCATTGACTAAATGTGTTTGTTGTTTTCTCTTTGTAGGATGTGTCTTGGGCAGCATGAGGTGAGCCAAATTCCATATTCCTAAATGATATTTTGTAGTTTGTGTAATTTTTCTGTTTAGGAGTTATTTAAAGCCATATTTTTTGTTTTTTCGCAAATTTTGTGTCTCTTATGCGGAGTTGCTCTGGGGTGATAGGTGTTGAATGAAGCCAGTAGAAACCAGCAGGATGATTTACAGCATTCTAAGACTGACATTTTAGATTCAGAAAATGCATAGATGGGTGGATTTTTTATATTTAAGAACTTTAAAAAAAAAAAAAAAAAAACTATTAAAATGTGCACCAATCAGCCACAACATTAAAACCACCTGCCTAATATTGTATAGGTTTCCCTCTGGCCACCAAAACTGCTCTGACGTGTTGAGACATGGACTCCACAAGATCTCTGAAGGTTTCTTGTGGTATCCAGGACCAATACATTAGCAACAGACCTTTTAAGTCCTGTAAGTTGAAAGGTGATGCCTCCATGGATCAGCCTTTTTTTTGTGATTTCCTAGAGAGGCTCTATCTAATTGAGATTTGGTAAAATTTGGTGGCCAAGTTAACACCTTGAACTCTTTGTTGTGTTCCACAAACCATTCCTGAGCAATTTTTACAGTGCTGCAGAGCACATTATTCTTCTGAAAGGGAATATCTTTGCCGTGGTAGGGTATACGTGGTCTGCAACAATCTTTAGATAGTGTCCTAGTGTACCAGATCTGCAATTTTGAAAACAATAGTTGCCTTGGTTTTCATTATATTTTGCTCAAAACAAGATGAACTTAATTGACAGTACCATTAATCTATCACCTTTAACATCTGTTTAGATGGTTTGCCTCAGGCTGTGTTGATTATCTTATCACGTGGAATCCGAACTTTGACAGCCAGCCAATCATCTAGACAACAAATTTATAATCTAGCTCTCAGTCACATTAGTAGACATTGAGTTTAAGCTTTTACTTAAATATTGTGTTTATTCGCATCAAAACCAATAGCAGCAACAATAAGCAATACAAAGTTATAAAACCAGTTTTGGTTCAGTATTCATATCCGCAAGACACTCCAGATGGTCCACTTCCTTAATTATAGATTACTTATCCTTAATTAAAAATCACAAGAATAATTTCTTGCTGGAGTGAGAGCTCCATTAAAATGTCTAGCAGCTAAAGAACAGCAGATAGAAAAGTCAATTTAAATGTTCATTTTAGCTAGAGAAATGTTTTTTTCCCCCAAAGTGGCCATTTTCCCATGCAGTGACTGAGAGAAGAGTTCTTTACAGTAGTGTTCGAAAAGCAGCAACTGAACAGGAGAGAAACCTCCATTTTTTCAACAAGAAGCAACTGAACTGAGAGGGATGTCTTGTTGAAAAAATAATAAGAGAGAGAAAATTTCTAATAAAAAGGTAACCAATTTCCCCACCTTCTTACCCAAAATCTGTGTGAATACTTTTACTAGCAGGATGAAAACTTTCTCAAAACACAGAAATGTTAGTAAATCATTATCATACAAGCTCCAGGGTGATATACAGTACAGGCCAAAAGTTTGGACACACCTCCTCATTCAGTGTGTTTTCTTTATTTTCATGACTGAAGGCATCAAAACTATGAATGAACACATGTGGAGTTATGTACTTAACAAAAAAAGGTGAAATAACTGAAAACATGTTTTATATTCTAGTTTCTTCAAAATAGCCACCCTTTGCTCTGTTTACTGCTTTGCACACTCTTGGCATTCTCTCGATGAGCTTCAACAGGTAGTCACCTGAAATGGTTTTCACTTCACAGGTGTGCCTTATCAGGGTTATTTAGTGGAATTTCTTGCTTTATCAATGGGGTTGGGACCAGCAGTTGTGTTGTGCAGAAGTCAGGTTAGTTGGACGATCATTTATTTTTCAACAGGACAATGACCCCAAACACACCTCCAGGCTGTGTAAGGGCTATTTGACCAAGAAGGAGAGTGATGGAGTGCTGTAAATGGTCATGAAAATAAAGAAAACACATTGAATGAGGAGGTGTGTCCAAACTTTTGGCCTGTACTGTACATAGGAATGAAAAGCTGTTTGCAGCTTCTAATAGATTAGCTATATAAAGCATTCTAAGGTCCTGCTTCACTTTTTAACTATGTAAAATACTCTAAACCCTACTATGTCTTTCACTTGTCACAGAATATACTTCACTCCTGTTCAGCATGATAAGACTCTCATGCTTAGGCTTTTTACATGAAACCTGTCAAATAAAAAGGTTAAATTATCTTGCATACACTGCATAATCAGGTTCAGTCTGTTTGGGTCATCTTACTTTACTCTTTTTTTAAATTCTTTATTAACTTTATACATTTGTCCTCAGTGCATTTTCCTTTTAATTTTCTTATTTCATGTCAATTTATTATGGTAATATATTTCACATCAGTAGTGTTCTGAAAAAGTATTTGATTTTGAAATGTGACTTTAAGAAGTTTGGGTACCAGCTGTACCTTTTAGCAAATTCCCTACATTGACACCCTCCAACCTCTAAGAATCCTCCAATTCTCTAAGACCAGAAAAAGTTCCTTTCATGGTTTTATTATTTTACCATAATGAAATTTTGGCAGTAGACACATTTTGTTCAACTACTTCTAAGACACAGCAATGGTTTGTTAAGGGGCATATTCCTGGAAGTTGGAGCAATGATGTCACTCGATGGTATTTAAACCAGTATTCCACATTTCTTATCGTCCCAAGTTTTGGGATAGAACCTAATAGTTGACTGCATTCTTTCTCAGTAATTTTTTGGCAAATGATCTTTATCTTCACTCTTTTAACTTTAATTCTTGATTTCTTTTTTTGTTTTCAATGAAACCCGTGTTTCATTTCCTAGTCCATACTATCACTTTTCTCTCTCTACCTCTATGGTACTGGTAGAACAGCTTAACAGTTTTCTTTTAGCACTTCCTTTTTCCTACCTGTATAACTATGTTATTGCAGCCAAAAATGATTATTTTGTAAATGATTAATCTATCGACTATTTTTTTGTCTACAAAATTTTTATTAAAGAAAATAAATAAAATGCAGGAAGAAACAAAACATATGAAATTGCAATAAAGAGAAATGAAACATTTTCCTCTCCAACCTTGTCAGCAAGCAAATAAACAAAAACAGAGAAAGTCAATGAAGTTGTTTTGTACATGACTATATCAGTAAGGGCAGAGGTGTACAGCCAGATTGAAAAGGAAAGGCAGTAGAGAGGATACGTTCCGATTATTGCCAGCCACCAGATAGGTCTGGAGACCAAAAGTCACAAATGCCACTCCCTGATGTTGGAATCAGCTGCTTGGTTAATCCTCAATACGAAGAGTTCAGGAAAAGATAGTTATAGAAAGAACATCTTCAAGAATCAAAAGAGGCAGAACAGGGTGAATTCCATGAAGAGACCAAAGCAAATTTAGCAGAGCAAGGTACAGAGAGTGAAGCTGGATCAGGCTGAAAGAGAGTATGGAAAAGTCCAGGAAGAGGAACATATGAGGTGACGAAGGAATCTAGACAGAGACTATTGAAGAACGGGAATTTGAAACATCAAACCAATAGGGAGTAACAGTGGGCAGTTTCTAAATGTGTGGAGGAAAATTCCAGGGACCTTTAAGGAGGAAAAGTGACAAAAGGGGTCAAGTGGATAAGCCCATAGCAAAAAAAAAATTATGTAAGATATAAATGCTAGACAAAATTAAACTGAGTATGCTGATGGTTGGGGTTCCTGGAAGACAGAGTGATATTTTTAAAGTTAGTGTTCCATTACATGGCAATGGAGGATGGGAGATCACATTGCCACACCGAATACAAGGGTATGGACTTGTAGGAGGCATTGCTTATTGCAGCAAATAAAGTGGCGGCAGTTTTATTTTCTACGATAAGAATAATGAGAAAAGACAAAGTGAATGAGAAAGAAGAGGAGAGAGAAGTGATAGACCACAAATCTAAAGGAGTCTGGAGTCCCATGTCATCTGAGACAATGTGAACATTTTTTTTTACTTGGTACCAAGGCATAAGGAATAAAATGGCTTTACCTTTAAGGAAGTGAAAAAGGTGTGTTGAAGGCATGGGGAAGCAAACCTTTATGCTTGAACAAGTTTAAAAAGATATTTTTAAATATCTGCTTTTTGGGACTTCCGGGACTCCATATAAGACAGCTTAAGAAGAGGAAAAAAATGCTTACTTCAACATGCTTATTTAAATTTGAAGTCAAATTCTTATAAGTTGCTTTTTTCCAATATGACTGTGGCAAAGTGAAAATTTAGTTTCCATGTCTGAGCAGTGTGCAATAAGCATGGGAACGACCTACCAAAGGAGCAGTGGAATGACACATTATTGCTCTCTTATGTTTTAATGCTATTTAGCTTTCTGTCTGCTGTGTCTGAGCAACATTGAACTATAACCTAAGTGGACAACACAATCGATAGGTCTCTTTTATGCCTCTGCTCTATCTAGATGCATAAACTGCCTGGAAAAAAACAGCCAAATAAATATATTGATAATAGAGCTAACTGGTTATGCCTCTGTTATCCAAAATTAATTATAGTATGTTTAATAAATATGTAGGGTTTTTGCTATAACCTAACTTAAAACTGCTTGGATTAATAACGTACTGAGTAGGTGCTTTTCTCAGTTTACTGCACTTTGTAACTCCTGTTGATTTAATATTTGTTACTTTTCATCGGAGACTACAGTAGAAATTGGATGCAAGAAAGAATTGATTGGATTTTGTTTAAACCCACAAACTCATTCAAAAGGGTAGATACTTGCTGAAGAATTCTTTGGCATATTTTTGTCAAATTAGACATATAGCAACAGCTACTGTAGCTCCAATAATTATGCAAAGAGAAAACTAAGAACGCAAGTAAATTTCTTGGTCTCGTTTCACTCTTTTAGTTTGCTTATTTGATTCAGGGTAATATCCAGGTAGCAATAATTAAGTTTTCCCAGTTTCCAGTTTTTTGTTTTATGAAAGGTTTTATTATGTTTGTGTCCTTTTTGTTTATACCCACTCTTAACAACATTCTTTCCATGATCATTGAGGCTATTATTAAAAAAGTAATATTCAGTGAATAATTGTCCCACCCAGATACTTGAAATTTCATTCCATGTATACTGCCCGTACTGTTCCTTAAAATATCCTTTTGAGTCAGACAGTGTATGTAATCTAGAAGGCTTATAAAAAGCTTGGGTGGTTTATACTTTTTGCCCTCCGGTATGCCATGACAAAGTGCTGATAAAAAGAGCAGAATATCTTACATTGCAAGAGCGTGGACATAAATATTTCACATTTAATTTACCTTATTAAACATCTTAACAGATGACAGTATTGATACATTTATATTGTAGTTATAATTATTGGAATTAATAACAAGTTTCAAATTTACATATTTTTCATACTTCAGCACTGAAAAAATAAAATGTCTAGTAGAGACAAAACACATTTTGTGAAAATTGCTTAGGTTTTGAAATATTTCCTACCTATTCCAGCCTTTGCAAATAATATGAGTATTATATGATAATTATTTTAGTAAACTGTTAGTCATTACAGCATACTCTTTAAAATACATTTTTTTTTCACTTCTTTACATATATTAAGAAAGCTGTTTTTATGGCTTATTTTTATTTTTAAACTTCACAGTCGCTCTATGGCATATTAAATGCACGTACAACAAATGTTTGGCCCTGTGCCTTGTGAGTGATACCAATACGTTCCAACATTCTTGAAGCAAAATGCTTTCAATCTCTATTGCTTTTTCTCACCAGCTGCTCTTGTAATGGACTTTACTTTTCAGTCTATAGATATACTGTATATATGTTTCCACATTATTATAATAATTTTAGTATTCCATTACCCTTTAGTGTATTTTTTAAGTTGTATGTTATTTATTGTACATACTAACATATGATTAAATTTAAGCTGACAATTTTATTGTTTATACAAAGCCTTACCTTAATCACATTTCAGTACTGGTAATTGTATGAGACGGTTAAAATTAAATAGGGTGTAAATGAAGTATGTTTTTTCAGTCATTGCAGATTTTTTCAAGCATGATTTTGCAGTGTATTTTAGATTTGATTTAGAATTTAGATTTCTACCAATGTTTTTTTCCTGGTAAAATGTTTGCTTTAGACTATATTGTTCTTAAAAGAGCCATGTTCTTATATAGAATTGCGTTCTTCATACTTCAATGAACAAGTGCTGTAGACATGTTTTTTTGATCAGTTTATTTTATTAATAGTACTGGAGCCATGCTTTGCTATTAAAGTAAACACCAGTTATTAAACACAACTGAAATTTTACAGAGCTGCTATGGTATTTTAATGTTATCAGGCTGAAGTCCAGGCTATTCTGGGTTATCCTCAAGGTGTATAATGTAGTAAAATAAAAATTATAGCTGAGAGACACTAATTTCAAAAATGTATAGAGTAGTAGCCATCTTGAGTTTCCATAATAATTTCAACAGCTTCTTCTTGGTATTTTTTACAATCTGCTAATTTGTGCAAGGCTTCACATGATTTTTTTTTCAATTACATGACATATTGTTAATATTGAGCTGTAACATGTGCTGAGAAGAGTAACATGCCATTAAATGTAATACTCTGAAGCTTCTTCTGAAAAAAAGATCAAAGACTGAATTAGAGTTACTTAATGTAGTGCACAGTTGAATGATGGTTTTTCCTTGCCAAGTATTACTTGTTTTGTATGGATTTTTAATACCTTTTTTCTTTTTATTTTATTTTTGTTATTGAACATTCAGAGACAAAATGCATGACTGTGTATGGATTAGCTGTGATCCTTTGTTTTGTTTTCATTTGCAGTCATGCAGATTCTTAATGAGAAGTGTAAAAGTTATATTTCTGTGTTTTGTAAACTCTTCAAATATTTGAAAATTCATTTATTTGGTTATTGTGTACAGGCTTTAATATCTTAAGATTCTGTGCTTTTATATGAGTTGTTTTTGGTTTGCTGAAAACTGCTTCCTCCCTAATTACATTTTAAAGACAACATCTATTTTTCCTAATTTGTAGCTTTGCTGTGATCTGCTATTAGAATGAATACAGTAGACAGGATTGTCCTTAAACCTGATAGCTGCATTTGTGGTGGAAATGTGTAGTAGCTGCCATATACGTCTGTGTATTGACTACAACTTTTATCAGCATAACAAATTCAGAAGAGATCTGAAATGAAACAAAACATTCTCTAACCCTCTTAATCCAGTTCAGGTTTTTGGGGGTGAGGTGGGGGGTTTGTTTGGTTACATCTTGGCAGCACTGGGCACAAGGCAAGAGCAATCCTTATATGGGCACCAGTTCATCATGGGAAACATGCAAATGAGGTATGCAGTCACAGTTATAATTATAAAAACTACTCTGCATTGAAGCAAAATAATAAATAAAATACTGAAAAAAACCAATGTCTTATTTGAAAAATGCTCCATGAATCTGGCAGACGTTGCTTTAGGGATGTACATATGTATGGTGGAAAGCTGCTGTAACACTTTGAATTACATGGTGTGCTGGTGTGAGGTCTATCGTTATCCTCTGCAAAAACTGGCTAAATGATTTTGATCAGCAGGTTTGCAGACATGTTTACTTTGATTATTTTTTATGTACAAGATTGATGGTAGCACCCAGTTGCCTTGTTGTTTTAATAAGATTTGATAATGGATAAATGCCATTTTTTTCTTTTAAAAAATGGATATGCTTTTCTGGCTATTAGTTATTTTTCTAAGCCTTGATTATGATAGTCTAGCTCTGATTGGCTGTCATTCAAACATCTGCATTTTTTAAGCCAGTTTTCTGATGGCAGTTCTAAATCACATCTAAGTGATTTTAGTTGTCTTTATAACATTTCAAACATTCAATTGCTGCCTTTCCTTGTATGGGGTGCTTTAACTCTGCTTGCCTTACAGTGTTTTCTTTAGCTTAGAATTAAAGCAGTGTCCTTATTTCAGAATTTTCAATATTTTCGGTTATTTTATATAACCATACATTGCAAACTAATAAAATGTTATATTTTTGTTTTTGTGGGCTTTCAAGCTAGTTGTAGACCTATATATATCATTTGCTGATTGTCTTATAATTGGTTAACTAACAATAACATCATACATAAAGGTATTATGTTTTTCATGTTTTTTTCCTGGCAATTTTATTGTTTTATTGAAACAGCACAGACAGTGGATTTCTCATATTTGTACTATGACTAGATTTAAGACATCAAATTTCACATTAAATTTTCTTGGTAAAGTCCTAGAGTAGACTACTTGTGTAAATTGTGTGTAAAAATTTTAGGTAACTGTGCTTCATGGCTATCTGTGTTTAGAAAATATAAGATAAATTAAAGCAGCCCTTTCAAATTTTTTAAAATTGTATAATATAAAGCCACAGTACTGGAGTTAAAATTTTTGTATTACTTCAAAAATAACAGCTTAACAGTTAACATACATTTCTTATTAAAAATCTGTCTCCACAAGAAGAAAATGGCCATTTTAGTCCTGTACAGAAATTATGTCTGTACCAAAGCATGAACTAAGCTTAAACCTGAGGTTCTGAAAGTATTTTGTAAGATCTTACAACACATAATAATTTTGTAGTGAACTTGCAACAGCACATCTGACTGAAATGTTATATTATGCAAGAAATCATGTGATTATCTATTAGACTATAGTATAAATGGCAGCCAGTTCTCTCTGCAACACTCCATTTGAAAATTAATTAGGAGAAACACTCTCTCACTTTCATTATTTTCTGTGTTATTCAAGATGATGTCAGTGATCGAGCTGTTACAGTATATTCTGTAGGTTTTGTCAGAACATGCAGAAGTGTGAAGAGTGAAAACTTACAAAGGGCCACATGTCTACAGTTCATGGCTACAGCATGTTAGTGGTAGAGTGTTAGTGGTGTTCTGAAGTGCCAGGGTGTGTTAGAGCCTTTTAAAACTAATATTGTTTTGGTGTAGTAAACCAATCAGTTCTTAAATAGGACCTTGCCTCCCTTTTGCTGGACATCTCTAGAAACAAAGAACCTTTTCTATGTTTCTCCTGGCTGAGCCAACAGAATACTTTCTCAGACTGGTACATTATAATAATGAATACATAAACAAGCAAGCAGTGTAACATAACAACAATAATAATAAGTAAACATAAAATGTAATATATGAAAGAGTAATATTTCATAAAAATGTTATCTATACAGCACCTTGAAATTTTTTTACACACACACACCTGGAATTTGTATTTGTAAATCAGACACTCTTTCACAGTGTTGCCCAAAAAGAGAAAGGACATTATACACCATTAAAGTATTAAATTCCAAAAACTAAAATGTCCACAATCTGTAAGTGTTCACTGCTTCCTTTAAAACTTGGTTGAACCACCTCTTGCAACTATATAAAAAATAGTTGTTTTTTATTTGGATAAATAGATTTTACCTTTGCAATGTTATGGAGGAAGATTTGCTATTCCCCCTTATACAATCTCTCAAGCTGTACTTCGTTAGTTGGGAAGCAGCAAAGGACAGAAGTTTTTAGGTTTTTCTACAAATATTGAGATCAGGGCTATGACTGAGCCATCTAAAAACATCTATTTTTGCACAGTTTAAGACACTCTATTGTCCCTGTGGTAGTGTGCTTTGGTCATTGTCCTGTGGAATGACAAACCTCCTCCACAGCTAGCTTTCTGGTAGAGAGAAGCAGAATTTCCTCAAGGAACAGTCTGAATTCAACAGCAGTTATCTTCTAATCAGAACTGACCAGACTGCCAGTCCCTGCTGGTGAAAAGTATCCCCACCACATTTTACAGTGGGAATGCTGTCACCTGGCTGATGTGCAGTGTTAGATTTACACTATGCATGCCAGAAAGATTCACTTTAGTCTCATCAGACCACAAGGCTTCCTGGCATATCTTTGCAGCATCATCCAACTAACAATTTTTACAGTATTTTTTCTTATAGGCAAGGTCACTTTTTTGTCAAGGCTTCTTCCTAGCTGCTGTTCTGTAAAGGCCATTTTTATTTAGTGACTTGGAGATTGTTGAGGTGTGATTTCTGCAACTCAGAGTGATGTGTCAATAGCCTCTCTGAGAATGGCTGACATAGGTAGTATGGGTGGATGGCATTGAGCTCCAAGGTATGTTCAGTGCCTTTAAGATGGTCTTGCATATTCCCTAGACCTGTGCCTCTGTATAATTATATGCTTGACTTAGTATAAAATGTTACCTGTTTGAATGGTTTGTGGAATGCCTGTACTATAATTTTGGACCTGTTTGAGAAAAGGGATATTTATCCTCATAAATTGACAACATTTGCTACATCGGTAGAGACTATCAATAAACTGGATGAAATGGTAAGGTAATACATTGCACCTGAGCAAAGTTAGGCATATATTCACAAACGATATGAACACATTTTAAATATAACAATTTTGATTTTTTCCTTTTTAGCAAATTGAAAGGTTTTCAATTAGTTTCTTTTAATTGGCATGATAGTACACAGTTTTGTAGATGAACTGGAACAATTCTTAGCTTAAATATATTGTTTAAGTTTACAATCTGAGATATTAGAATGTAATAGGTTAGGGGCTGAATGTATTTTAAATATATTGTGTGACTGCAAATCTTGTTAAATGCACAGACCTCAGTGACGTATGGAATACTGATTGAACTTAATTGCTGCCTACATTCTTGTATTAAGTATTTTCAGCACCATTTTGATTACACCTAAATCGATGTAGCTAGTGATACAGCTAACGGTGAAAAGGAAATATATGTTAAATAATTTACTACTAGCTGCCAAACATGTTTTCAAACTCAATAAAACAGGTATGTTTAAGTGTTATTAATGCAATATAGATTTTCTGCTTTCTGTGTTCATTGCACAACAGAAAAGATGCTCATGTAACAATATGATTCTGTTGTGTTGAAACGTACTGACATATGTACTGATTCAACTTTAAATTACTGTATTTGTACTCAAAATTATATCTTTCTGAACAATAAAGCATAAAACAGTTTTCTTTATATCTGATCTCAAATTATCTGTATTCTTGTGCATATGTTCTTCAGAATTTCTCAGCTGCATAAGTTGTATAAGGTTTTTCCCATTGCTTACATGCTGTAGATCTACTTTACAAGTCAAAGTGCCTTATTGGCATTTATCAGCAAATACAATACAATAACATAAAAAACATCGTATGGGTCACTTCTTTTGTTTTATATTGAAAAATTGTTTTACAGTAAGCTAATTGTTTTTAATAATTGAGAATGCTTTTTACACTTGTTAGATTTATATAAAGAAAATAAGAACATCTGAAACAGTTCAAAGTCAGTGTTTTATTTGACTTTGGTTGCGAGGTCTGCTTATACAGCTGATTTTCACTTGTCACCTGCTGGCATTATTTGCTAAAAAATGTGTGTAAGCGATTTTTTGTGTGGGACATATTGCACACAGATTTTTTAAAACAAAAATAAGAAGAGATGATATCAGCAAATAACAACTCTGAGTGGTGAAAACGAATCAGGAAATGTTAATGTAGCAGACTTCTTTTCAGAAGTGATCCCCTTGCCTCAACTAGCAACCAACATTCTTGAGACTTAGCTCAAAATATGAAAATTTGTATATTGTAATTAATATGCCTGTGTTGAAAGGAATTTAAATTTATGTATTACTTTATATTATTTACCAAGTACAGTGATTAGTGAAAGTGCCTGACAAATCCAGTATCCTGAGTCCGACTCCTTATCTTTATCTTTTGCATATTCTTCTCTGTCTGTATGGGTTTTTCTTCCACAAGACATTCATGTTAGTTTAATTGGCAATTCTAAATTTATAATTTAAATATGAATATACATAAATAGTGCTTTCCAGAACTGGTTCTAACCCTGTACCTGATGCTGCCAGGATCGGTGCTGACCTCGCATAACCCTAAATTAAATTAAACAGGTTTGAGAATTTTCTTTTTTCCTGTTTATTAACTGAATATTTTTGCTTCATTCTCTCATTTGTATAGAAGTCAGTTATTATTAATTTGTAAATATGTACTAAGTTATTCTAAATTTGTTGTGTGAAGAAGTCATTTCTTATGAAATTTTAAGTCACATATTTATGTATCTTATTTATTTTTAGGTCAGCCCTTTGCCTTGTCATATAGCTGTTCCCTTCTCCTGTAAAAGACCATGTGGAAGTCTTCTAAACTGTGGCAATCACACTTGCATGAGAGAGTGTCATATTGTCACAGTAATGGATAACTGTGAAAGCAAAGAAAAGGTATTCATGTTGTCGTACATTTTTATAAAGTTCCTTTCCTTATTTCCAATATAAGGCGACAGTGTTTATCAAAGTAATCTCCCAAAACCATATGTTAATGCTAGCAATGTTTCTATAAACTGTTATGAAATACAAATGATGCAAGCATATTTTAAATTAATATTTTAATCATATTCTGTTTTATAGATAGTTTAGATAGTTTTCCATCAATGTGGCTTAATCAGAATTTTACTTATAAGTAATTTTCCCTTCAATACATTATGTTCATTTTTTAACCCAGTAGCTGTACTGTCTGAGTGAAATACTAGGACATTATTGTAAATGCTTTATATGACTGGGTAACTTATTGTAGAGTTTCATAATCCTTTTTATGGAGTATAGCTTTCAAGTTTTTACTTTGAATACTTAATTTCTGTTTTTGTCACTTAGTGCTTGGTTTCCTATTTTGGGGTTCCCTGAAATGATCTGCAAGTGCTTTTAACCTTGATTTGAGATGGTTTAGTATACCAAGACATAACAGGTAGTTCAGAGTCAGAATTCTTTATTTCTGCAGAAAAGGTGGAACCACACAACTTACCAGCCAACTTAGAGAGCTTAGGTTAATATAAATGTTTTTATATGACTGGATTATAACATACATGATTGGATGAATAATAAATTAATTAATAACTGAGGTATAATATAACATGACTTGCTAAATGGTGCTTAAAAAGGTTTAGTTGCTAAGAAGTCTTATTATTAAACAGCTACAGTTACTCACTGCATCACTTTTTCCCTTCCAGTACTCCTTACTTCTACTCCTACAAAGTCTTCCATCAATTAGTCACATCAGTTGTTCTCTATCATAACGGTTCAGTGGTTCCTGTTCCTAACACCCTTAAACCCATGTTTTTTGGCAATCTAACTTCAGGAATTTGTGATGCCCAGGTTTCTTGAACCCAGACATCTATAGTCATGAGCTAAGATGGGCTAGTGTAATGAGGACACATAAACAAGAGATGGTGCAAAGTTCAGTCTGCCATTTATTTAGACAGTGTCCAAAAGAATAAATAGTGCCATGCAGATCAGTCGTGTTTAAATTAAGAAATAATCCATAATAAAAATAGTTTGTAAGGAAGTTCAAACCAATAACTATTCCATAAATACAAAGATAAAACAAAACCAGAATTGCTTTTAAATTCTTTGTCAAGTGCACATGTATGCTTTCTGTTATTTCTCCCCACTCATGCAAGTTCCAGGTGTGCTCAGTGGGGATGCGACCCTGGCGAAAGCAGCCTTCCTCAACTCACTTGCCATTCACCATCCCTTGACTAAGCTCGATTCCATCTTCCCTATGCCTGAGCATCCACAGGATCCCTAGGTGTCCCTTGATTGCTCCTGCTCTCTACAGTGTAGCAGGATTGAGCCTGTCGACCCCGGGTGCTCCACTCACTTGGCTATTTTGTGGAGCTTACTTGACCACTTCACCCCCTTTCTTGCAAAGCTGGCTTCCAACCCTATTCTATCCTTTCTCTTTCTTTTCTTCAGCAATTTTGCTTTCTCGATTCCTTCCCAATTCATCATCCCTACTATCCTGCTCAGGCTTACTTTGTACTTCTAGTTGCAGGCGCTTCCAGTAATGACACAGGGAGTATCAATAAAGAAACCAGCGAAACAGATCTCGTCATGAGTGATCAGCCAGTTTCCCCATTAATCTCCAAAGCTGAGCTGCACTGATTTGTTTTTAAAAATAAACACACAATGACACCCACTTGCTTCACCATGGAACCCCAAAAATTAGTTAGTGCTTTGTCAATGCATTTGTTAAGGTTTTCAAGACCTAGGTCCCCACTTGCCTTCTTTATTCAGGATTTAGGATATTAACACTTCTTAGCTAGTCCAAATAGCTTGTATCTTTCAGTATTAGATGAATCCATTTGGTGTTCTCTTTTTATCTTCTATTGCTACTAGGGAGAAAGGCAGAATGTTTAAGTGAGCCATGTGAAATTTAGAATGTTGTTTTTGTCTTATCGTTCACCTTAGGCTGGGAATATACTTTACGAGACATTTGCACTTGATGACACTGCTACTACACAAGCAATGTACTGTGTATACTTGCACTCATAGTTTAAGTAAATCTGGAGTATTCCACCAGGTGGTGTTGTGAGACATCATCATGGGTGAGAAAACAACATACAGTTTTGCTGTGCTCTGAGTTGAGAGACAAAAGATGTTAAAAATAAAAATTCTTTGCATTATAATGCTGTTGTAAAGGTGCAAAAAAAAACCAGCAACAGCGATATAGATGGTATGTGAGACCTTTAAATGTATCGTGTCATTATGATGGGGAATATGCAACACTTGTTTTGCCTATGCAAGAAATAGATGAAGAAAAGCACTTTTTCATGTTAGCATTTAAGTTGGATGATTTGCTTCACCACATTAAACTGCTCATCAAACATCGAAGCGCGCAGGTTGATCCTGTTAGAGCTGAAATGTGGCTTGCCATCACATGTTGATAGTAAACAATAATGCTGACGTCAAATACCAAAAATTGAAAAAACACGCCACCCATATTTTTGCTGGTAATGCAACTTGTGTCGCATTAATTTCTGATTATGTAGTCAAAGGACGCCCCATGATGCATGTGCGTGAACATTCTGAGCTTGAAGTATAAAGCGGCCCTTAGTGCTACCAAATGATGAACAGTTCCTCAGCATTTTACTTTAAGACTTTAAAATTCCAGTAGAGCACAGTTAATGTACATTTTTAACACTGTGCATTAAGCCTTAAAATTAGCCAACTGAGATGGTTAATGAGTTTTTGTATTTCTTCATTAAGAGGTTACTGAAGAAATTAAAGTACAAAAATACATAAGTGGAAATCTTGCTTTGATTAACTTGTTACTCTTAATCGAGAGTCTAGTATTTATTACACTGTATGAAAATTATGGTTACTACAGTGTTCACAATATTATATATTAACAAATATATAGAGGACATAAATAAAGTGAAATTTCTTCTAAATAGCTTAAAGTGCTTGTGTTATGTATTATAATACAGTACATACAGTAATTAAATTATATATTTTTACTTTAGTGGAAGTCGTGTGAAACTTATTAGCTGTTCAAAAGTATTGGCTAGTACAAAAACTGTATTGTTCTAAGTCTCCTATTTATTCTTGCTAAGCAGTTTTTAATATACATTTCCAAGAATTGTTTAATTATGTTATAAAGTTACAAATGCTTTCATCAGTTGTCTATATTGTAATGAAGGAAATTGTTCTACACAGTTACTTTAAAGCTTGTACATTTTGTCAATTTTATCATGTAAAAATCCTACCTGTAATTACACATGGAGGAATTCTTTTGGCATACATTTGAGTAGGATATCTTCCCTGAACATTTGCTTTTTGAGATTTTCTAAAATAAGCACAAACATGTATTACTTATAAAAGCCAAATAAACTCTAGACTCATATAAAACTGGTGTTGGGCATAGGCGTGCGGTCAGAAAATGCTTCTTTAATGGTGTGTTACTAAGCCAACAGTGGAAATGCAATCTGTTTTTGTGGAATACAGATGAGGACTGTATTATCTTGATGTGCAGGGGCAGAGCAAAGATCCATAGGGCGGTTATGAATTTTGTTTGGAGGCCTCCAATTAACTAAACACTGAAATCCTCCACATCCTCTTCCTCAACTTAGTCAAAATACATACTCAGCATTTAGAAACACATCCTGTGGGCCTTGAGCTCAGAGAAATTATCATCAGTTGCACTGAGTTCCAATTCCCTTGCTCTACCATTTTTAGAGCCAACTCACTTTTTCATTTTGTGCACAGCTATTATTTTTCTATTCATTTATTTAAAATTAATGTTACAGATGTGAAGATGGATGGCAACATGGCAAATTTAATAGTAGCTGACACAGATACACAGCACAAAAAATACTGACTGGTTCAAAGTAAGATGCTCATCTTCAAACAAAGTCAAATAAATGAATACTGTAGTAAAGAAAAAAAAAATTACAACATTCTTGGCAGACTACTACTCCTATTTTCATCAGGAGAGCTTCAAAGGTTTAGTAGCAGTGTTAACTTTTTAAAGTGTGCTTTAAGTATATTACATATTTATTTGTAGTAGATCTGAATGTGCTTACTTTCAATAGAAAGTGGCTAATGCATCTTGTTGTACTGTATAAATAGTCATCTTAAAGAAATTTACAAGATTGTGGTTTTTAATGTGCCATTTATCCTTCATAATGAAGTCATTACCCTGTAATGGAAAAAATGTAAATTTGGTCAATTTTGGCCCAAAAAACAACTGAATCTACATGTATTTATTAAATAGATTAAGACTAGATTATATTTAGGGTGTGTTTACTTGTGCATCATAATTATTTCAATTATTTAATGTGGTATATTTGTATCATAAACCACAGTGAGGTGCCTGTCAGAATTTATTTTACTTACTTCTTAATCTGTTCTCCTGGGCCCGGGTTATAAGACCTAGAAGTCTGTCCTTGGTGCTATGTGAAAGAATATAGTGAGATGGTGTTAAAAATGTACTATAAGTGAATACTTAAGTTGTAAATACAATAATATTATAATAGGATTAAACATCCAGATAAAGTCCTTGTCTGTTGATTAAGAAATTGATTAAATTAAAAGCCATAGGTAAATCTCGGGCCATGACTGGTGACTTTTGTAGTACTAATCTGATTATTGTGGGGGTTTTTAATAGTATTTTCTAATGCCTGAAGTGGTTGTGTTGAAAATTTTGATTAACGCATGTCTTAGTTTGAACATTTCAGAGTATGGCATTTAATGCAGCAAGGCACTTTCAAGGCCAGAACATGGTATAATTTGCTTTTGTACTCAGGGAAAGCAAATTTATGTCAGGAAAGCAAAATCACATTTTCATATCATTAAATACATACCACAAGCAGTTAATAATTGCATATTTAACTGATAATGCTGCATACAAACAATATCAAAAAACACATAGCTACAATCAATTTAAAATTGTGTGTGTGCGGGGGGGGGTTCTGAGAGTGCAGATGTGGGATGCAAGTACCAGTAATGCCACCTGCTTTAATTATATTCTTTAGGAAAAAGAGAAAAAAACTTCTTAAACTATCAAAACTGTTATTAAAAATTAAGTTATTGTTATTTTGGGACTGCTTTGTGCATGACATTATATGCTGTCTCCTAGATATCTGTAATATATATTAACCTCTCTAATGTAGTGTTGAAAACCAAAAACATTCACCACACTTTGTGGCTGTGTACAGCATGTCTGCAGTGCCATACTCCTAAAAGAGTTCTACAGGCTACCAAAATCTGACAGCAAATCATTTGTGTATCACTACAGTATATCTGTATTTGTGGCAGTTTTTTTTTCCTCCTTCAGTACAGTGCAATCAGAATTATCATAAACAAGTTTTTAATGAGTGGATTTTTACTCAACAGGCAGTGGAAAGTCAAGCTAATGCTTCAGGTAGATGAGCTATTAGAGCAAACACTTTTGTTATAATATACTTTCAAAGAAAGAGTAATCTTTACCCAACTCCCTGAATAGTATGTTATACTGGACTTTGACTCATGTAATAAGCTAAGAAGTACTTTAATTTTCCCAAATTTGTTATATGTTGAAGCTCCTAATATCTTTACTTGGATTTCATTTAACTTTATATAAACAAAGCCAAATCATTTACATATACTTTTTAAATTGTATCGTTATACTTGTTTGGCATTTTTGCATAATTTTCTTTATTTACCTCTCTCTGTTCTAATTGTTAACAGCAGGCCGGAAGAGAGTGCCAGCAATGTGAAGAAAGCTGTTCTAAAGAGCGTCCCCCAGGCTGCTCCCATCCCTGTCTACTGCCCTGTCACCCTGGAGACTGCCCCCCATGCACACAAATGATAAGAGTTAAATGTCACTGCAAGATTACATCCCTTTTCATTGAGTGCATGTAAGTGACCTGGAGATTTTCACCTGGAACAACTTTCTTTTCTTGAGAAGTCTTTAAACTTGTTTACAAAGATGTTTTATAACACTTTCTTAACCATGAAAAACAATTTACGCATTATTAAATGCCATTATTAAATGTACTTATCTAGTAAGAAAATTGTAGAAACAGCTGAGCTGGAAAATAAATTATTTAGAGAACATTGAGAAGAATGATATGGGATGTTTTCTCTCAGTATGACTTTTTTCCTTAATTTTTAGAAAAATGTCTGCTGCTGATGAAGATACTAAAAAACTTCTTGGATCTTGTAAAAATCAGTGCCCCAAGCTGGTAAGCCATTTATTAGATCAATAAAAAGCTGTTGATCTAATATTGTCCTTTATTGCATTTCTGCATCAATAGGGCACTCAGTTTTACATAGTGCCATCTACAAAACATTTTATGAATCAATCAAGTGTACAATTCAAGATAAATGTATGAGTCATATATGAGATTAAGTAAAGGAGAACACTATTTGAAGCACCTATGAAAATAATCATAAGGTGATGCTCAATGGGAGTTAATGATCAGTTTCTGCCATGTTACACTACTGTCATATTCTTTTAGTTGTTTGGAACTTGTCTTTATGAGAAAATAAAAATTGATACTTTTCCCTTGGAATGCCATCACACCTTCTTGAGAGCTGTAGATTCATGTTGCTATTATGTCTGTGGAGATGTGTCATGCCAAACATTGTTCTCCTATTAGGTTTGCTGCATCAGTGTCCTTCATTATTTATGATTGAGAACCCTTATGCTGGGCATACACTGTATGATATTGACACAATTTTAAGTCCAATTTGCAGTCACCAATAGATTTTCTAGGTTGGTCCATATTTCAGCATCATCGGCCATTGTTTCACATGAAGTATGAAAGACTTTTCTTTGCTGATATTTAGTGAAGCCCGTGAATATCATTTTTTTTTCAAAGGGTAAAACTGTTCTTACAGGCCATGTACACGTATAGTGTTAGTACTCGCATTGCTGTATGTTAATCAGAGCAAAAGTGTTCATATTGTTTGTGCATGTGTAAGACTGGTGATTCTGTCATGCAGTGTGAGTAGTCACTTGACTATGATCTCTGAAAATCGCACAGTGTATGCTCTACATTAAGCTAAATTCACTTGAAACTTTGTATATATGTCCCGGAGAAGGTATTTTAAAAATGTGTTTATGCCTCAGGTGATCTCAAACATCATGTCAAACTAATTACCTCAAAATTTTGATTTAATAGATCAATATGGTATACCTACCTTTTCTATGTACTCTTCTGTAAAAACATCGTGTAAGATGTGATTTTTATGCTTTTCCAGAATGCATTCTCTGCGTACATTTGTGTAAAGTGTGCTTTGTTGTGGTGATTTTTTTTTATATTTTGATCTCCATTTTATATTTTTTGTTTGTTTATTTTTACTTAAATAATTAAAAATAAATAAGAACTCAAATTTGTCTTTGATGCTAGTTGTTACTTCTGGACCTTAAAGAATAAGTTTGGTATTTTTTAAGTCAAAGTCATTTATTCATAATCATAATATAAATTAATTTGTCGCATGAAGTCGTGTTTTAAAGTGAAGCATATTTTTTTTTAATTAAAAAAAAAAATCATGCCTTTCAGCTTAAAGTGGGTTTCAAGAGGCATGTGAAAACAAAAACCTTAAAACTTACAACATATTTCCATTTTTCAAGCTGAGTGTTAAAGCGCATTTGATCTGCATCTTGAGATTGTATTCATATTGTAAAACAGCATATCTATGTCATTTTAGAAAGAAAAAAAAAAACATTTTTGTGAGATTTAGCCATTTTAAAGTAAAACTCAGACTGTACACATCAGCACTCTTTTTGTCTCCTTCCTTGGCAGCCTTTTTGCCCCATCAACGGTTTCCTCCAGTATATACTTTTCACCTCAAAAACTCATTTGCAAGTGTTATTACTGACATAATTGAATGTTAATTTCCAGATGTGAATTTTTGTCTCTGCTCTGTAGACAACTAGGATGAATATTATCACTGAAAAATGTCACAATCAGTCACAGCCTTTTACTCCGTTGATAAAAAAAGATAAGACAAATCTGAAAAACTATCAATACTGTAATGCATTCCTTCAGTGGGTCCTGGAAGTATTTTCTGTACTACGAGTATTAAGTTCACTATTAACAAACCTTGTATTATCTATTTGTTGTGTGTGTGTGGTCAGGCAGAGGGCATCAACTTTAAATTGTTTTCATTGATCCATTTTCTCGGGTACCTAATAAGCTTATACTGCATCATTTAGCTAGGACCTAATGGTGTTAAAAGAAAACTATAATCTACACACAGGAGTTCATGGAGTGACTAAAGAGAAAATTATCGTCATATATAAATATTTTTAGAAATTAGAAAAAGGTAAAAGTTAAGTAGCTTGTGCTGCGGTTCATCAGAAATATGGTGTTGATATTTTTGAAGGTCCCTCATTTGAGACAACTGTCAAATGTGGAAAGTGTGATTTTGAACATCTGAGAAATGCTTAGATAAGGACAGAAACCCACTGGCTCTATTTTGGTGATGTTTCATTATTACAAAAATGAGAGCGAATGGATACGGCCCTGTTTGTTCTACTATTGAGGGAGTAGTTGCAGAGAAACGCAGTAAAAATGTCTATTGTAAAGCTCCATTCTGAAAAAAGAAAGGCCACTACTTAATGTTTCTCGATGCAGTAAGACTAGAGCCACTTAGGAAATGTATTTTAAAGGATCCCATGTAAGGTTTTACTTTTTGCAACAATTTACATAGTGTATTTTGATAATGTAATATAGTGCAGTATACTTTTTTATATTGCAATTAAGGTTTAAAGAAAGTATTTATATTGCTCAACTCAAATGATTAAAATAATGCTAGGCAACTCAAAAATGGCAAGCAAAGTATAATTCAGAAATTTCATTTTTAATTTGTTTTCTTTAGTTGCCTTGTGGTCATCGATGTAAAGAAATATGCCACCCGGGTATCTGTCAGATCAGTTGCAATCAAAAGGTGAAACTTAAATGTCCATGCAAAAGAATTAAAAAGGTAATCAATTCACTTTATTTGTAGAAATGGAAATGTATTCAATTTTATTTTCAAGGTCATTCATCTAAAAGTGGATTAAAAGTGTACATGATGAAAATAACTGATATTTAGTTTGTATGAAGTGATTCTTTCTCCTTTTCCCTCAGAGAACTGTGTACAGTTAACATTTTCTGTGCTGTAGCCACACAACTCCAGAGTCTTAGATTGAAAAATTGGCCCTGTCATAGTGTAGAGCGAGCACATTTTCTCTGTGGGTTTCTTTTCCCTGAATACTGAGGTTTGTCTGCCACTTTGCAAAGGCACACATGTTATGCTAACTGGTGACTCTAAATTGGATGCATATATGAGTGGGAGTGGATGTTTATGTGTTTGCTCCATAATGAACTGTTGTCCCACTTAGGGTCAACTCCTACTTTGCTTTTGATGGTGCTGGAGCAGATACTGACTTTTGCAATGCTGAATTATATTAAGTGGGTGTAGTACATGGGTGGATTGATGAAAGCTGGGCCATACTGAAAATACCTGATCAACAAGCAGAAATGTTAATAAAAACATATCTTGTGTCAGAGTCAGTAATGCACTGTCATTAAGTATTGTATTTGCGCTTGGTCACTTTAATTTACATATATTTTAAAATCCACAGTATTTAGAATGAGACAGCTGCAAAAATATATCAATCTCTCTCTCTCTCTCTCTCTATATCTATATATATATCTATATATATATATATATATATATATATATATATATATATATATATATATAATTTTTACTCTGTGCACTATTATATAATTTTTCTGCTGTGTCGTTGCAATAATGTCCTTTTCTAGATTACAGCGCACACAAACAACACATTTTAATAGGAATAAAACACATAATCACAATAAATATATTTAACTACATACTGTATACGCATCCTAAAATACTGTGGCTTTTATGGGTGACACAGCATAATTTTAACTCCGTGCTTGTCCAATTTCTTTGTCTAATTACATGCCTACAGTAGTCAGAGTAGACATGTACATCTGCTTCTTATTGTTGATTTTTTTTTTCTTTTTAACCACGTATTGCAATAAAGCACACAAGGGCCAGGAGCCTATGCTAGTGTATCAGGCTTTTAAAGGTAGGTAATAGTTCCCGTACAGGGTAGTTCACATTGGGGCACACTCAGTCATACAGTGTCAGTTTAAAGTGTTTAATTAAAGTCACATAACACATGTATAAAATGAGAACATCTGGGCCAGGATTTGATCCAGAACTGAAGGTTAGAAACAACCATAATAAGCACAGTTCTGCACTTGTTCTAGTTGTGAACATCAAAATTCAAGAAATATATAAATATATGTCAATGACTGATGCCAGTATGTGCATAGTTCTGTTTGTTTTTTTATGCCAGATTTTTTTTTCTTTAATTATCTTTTTTTTTTTTATCATCCAGGAGGTTCCTTGCTTAAAAGCAAGTGATGGTCAGATACTAGTAGAGTGTGATGATGTCTGCAATGAAATAAAAAAGAAAGCAGCCGAGGTAATATGTTATATTTTTGTTTTTTTGAAAAGTTTGTTTACACTACCCTCTTGTAAATGATATGTTTTCTCCAATTTTTGAGACCTTTTTTAATGACAATCTATAGTCTGTTTTAGGTTTTAATAAAAGTAAACTTAATTAATATCGTCAACCAAGTAACTCCAAAAACTAGCAAATTTAAAGAGAGCCAGTCAACTTCCTAAACGACAGTTCCTTTTAACACTAGAATCCCTGAAGCCTACGAAAAACCTCGTAATCCCAGGCCACCTTAATGTTTTAGCCTGCAAAAATTCCAGAATTTTAATTCCTGGATGCTAAGTAATAATTTTACCAACTCCTGATATCTGTAATAATGGAGTACTGGTTGTTAGAGTTTGACCTTTTTAGCCAGCTTCAGGTCACCCCCATTTCTTTCAAGTTTGCCTTTTCTCACGGCAAATATAGCAGAAACACTTTGGCTACCTGTGAACCAATAAAAATAAGCATTAATTGGCTTCAAAACATGGTGGATGACTATATCTTATTAAGGTCAGAGAGAGAAAAAATTAAAGTCTGTAACATATTAAATACAAAATAAATCTCTAGTTATTTCAAGTTATTTTCTAATTGTCAATCAACAACTTGCTCATATAGTTTAAAAAAAAAAGATCTAGTTTTGTAATGATTATGCCATTACTAAAACAACACTGCTCATGTTTTACTTATTGTGTGTTTTCACTTAGATTAAAGAAGCAGAAGAAAGAGCAGCACTTGAAGAAGAAAAACAAAAACAGCAGGTGATGTGGACACAGTATAAATGTATAATGCATAATTATAAAAGTCTGGGTTTAAAAAATGGATAAATTTCTATATAGAGAGTAATTAGCATCAAGTGTTCAGTCTAACCTTCAGCACTGAGTACCTGGAGAATGGAAATAGTATAGGTATATGCAGTATTAATGAGCTTTACATTAAAACTCAGTATTGTTTGTCAATAATACCATAAAATCTTTTACAAACAAGTGTAGGCCATTCAGTCTGTCGGGCACATTTACTTAGATGATAGCCAAATTGATTCACAAGGTCTTTGCTTCAGCTCCATGACTTTGTCCACCTGGTTGCTTCTAGTGCTACTGAGTCTTTTTTTTTTATACCCTGCTGAACAGACACAGTGCTCTGAATAGTACCTCACTAATAAAATATACATTTTTAACATAATTATTCAATGTTATTACTGAAAAGATTGTACATGTAGCTTAACCTTTTGCTTTTTAAATACTGTTCCTGGTTGCCTGAAAAATGGGTTGTGTCAGCATATATTCAGATTTCCTTGTATGTCACTTTTGCCCATGTTGTATTTATAACATTTTCTTAATTTCTGCAAGGTACACTTTCAGCTTGTCTACATGAAACCCCATTTTTCAAGTAATGAGTAACCTAAAATTTAATTGAAGTAAAAATACATGTGCTATTTCCATCCATCAAAAAAAAATGATGCATTACTGCTGAACCTTATTTCTGCCACTCCAATAAACAAAATACTGCAGTATTTTGTAAAAGTATTGCCTTTTTTCACAAAGATATTGCCTACTGCTCTAGGTGTAATATAAGCATGCCTCTGGTGTCTGGTGACAGCAAGTGAAGAGGCGGTTAAGCACATGCGTAGCCTGCAGTCAAGTGAAAATAACTAATCCTGCATGTGTTGAGAGGCAAATTTAATCTGCCCAGTTTAGGGTCACAGGGAGCCATTGACTATTACAGCACTACTGCGTATAAGTCAAGAAGCAAACGTGGTAGATGGTAAGCCAGTCCTTTACAGGACATAATCGCACAGCCAAGAATGAAACAGTGCACTTCATGCAATCCAGCAACCCATTACTATAGTGTCACTTAAGTTTTAATCTATCTGTTTGCAATAGATGTGTTATCTTGTGGCTCAGCAGCCAGTGTTCATACCATGAATCTTTTGGGCTCTCATTGGGATAACAAAAAAGGATGGATGTTGTTTACTTCACAGCACATGAATGACTAAACATATTGTAAAACACAAGAAAATTATAAAATTTGGCTGTGTTTCAGGTCAGTTTCATGAAAATTTATATATGGTCTTAGAACTGGTTTATAGCAAGCCACTTTGCAGATCCTACAGGATCAATTTGTGTGCTTCGAAGTTTGAGGAATGGTTTGATGTGGTGAAGCAGAATGCTGACATACAAATGTATTCATGATGTTTTTCAAGCATCGATTAATTCCCCATTGTAATGACACCATCTTTTTTTTCTGCACTTTCACAACAGCATTAGATGCTCAAAAATTTCCACTTTAATCTCATAGTTTTTGTCATTAAAGTTCACGTTGTAAACGTCAGTTTTGTTATTAATTATTATAAATATGTGTGATTTGAATTTGCATTATACAGAGCACAGAATTTAAAAAATCAAACAAAAAAAACAAGCGGATTCCACTTGTACCCAGTATTCCTCTGATCATGTATTCCAAAATTTAATCATTGACTTCAAAGTGCCAAAATGTTACAGTGTTATATTTGAGCTATATAATCGCAATATTCCATAATGGTTTGTACTTCTCAGACTGAGTCAGTTTTTCATTCAACCTGTTAAAACAGACTTTACAGCGCAATGTGCCCTTTATAAAGACAGAGCTGGTAATCACTTTGGATATAAACTAACCAATCAAAATGAGCAAAACGAAGTAACAAAATGAAGCTGAGGTGGAGTTATTTGCTTCTGTAATTCTATGGTACATCACGGCTAACTTTGCAGCTACTGATGAAACGGTAGATGAGTAAACCCCAATAGCTATTGAAATGTATCATGTTTTACTGTTTCCAGGAGCTGAGACCACATGGTAGTTGATGGCTATGAGATTTGTCCTAACACTAATTATGCATGTTTAACACTTTTAAGAACGTGCCATCCATTACTGCATTGTGCTTTGTATTTTACAGATTTTTATAAAAAAAAATTCTTTTACTGTGGTAATTTAAAACTAAACATACCAAATCTTAAAAGCAGTAAAACAAGAGTGTTAAGATTTATACCAAAGTCTGACTTTGTTCCATGTGCTATGTCATACAGGCGGAATTGGAAGCTTTTGAAAAGAGATTTAAAGGACGGCGCAAGAAGAACAAGAGGAGGGATGATACTGAAACTGAGGAGACCTATTGGCAGAAATATCAAAAATACATTATGGTGCCAGTTTGTGGAATTGTGCTTGCTGTTACAGCCATTTATTTAATTCAGTCCTTTTGATGTTGCTAGTAATGTAGAATTTGAATAATAGAAGTGGATGCTACCTTCAGAGTACAGTATTTACCATAAAACTCTGGTGTATATCTAGCAATTACTCAGTAGCAGTGTCATATGCCTGCAAAGTTGTTGAAGCATACAAATACAGTAATGCCAGCAGAAGACATTTTTAGTTAGTGTTTACTTAAACATTTCTCTGTGAAATAGTACTTAATGAAATTAGACTGTTTCAAGTTAGGTGACTATCTGTCAAAAGCAGATCATTCTAAATATTTGCAGCAATTAAGAATCTGTTGAAAATTAAAAGTACAGTGTTATAAAAAGTTATTGTTCTTGGATGTCTTTTTTTGCTAGATTTGTCTATACTGTTCTGCTAGTAATAAAATAGGGTCTAACGTACATTTAAGATGTTATCTGCATTTTCTTCACATTGATGCCTTTATCTGCCTTTTCTTTTAATATCATAGTTTTTATTTATAATAGTTTGATGTAGTGATTTACTGTAGGTGACAGTGCCCTAGCTTGTTAATCAAAGAAAAAAGAATTTTTCCTCAGTAAAAGATTAATTGTATGTTTGTGCGCCCCCTCCGGTGGGCTGGCGTCCTACCCGGGGTTTGTTTCCTGCCTTGCGCCCTGTGTTGGCTGGGATTGGCTCCAGCAGACCCCTGTGACCCTGTAGTTAGGACATAGTGGGTTGGATAATGGATGGATGTTTTAGCAATTTTATATTTTGCCAGAATGCTTTTCACTATCTTATTACAATATTAATGTCAGTTTTGAAATTCATGCAGAAAGCGAAGATACTCAAAAGCGTGGGAAAAAGCACTAATAAGTGATTAAAAATGAAAATTGAGAATGCACAGGCTGGATGTTGATGGAGTAATGGAGTTGTGATGTGAGATTATAGACACCACATTGGAAGAAGTCCTTAGAAAACAGCACAGGAACCAGTGAGTGACCTCATAGGTCCTGTGGTCCCCACTGACAGTGATACTTTATGCGGGTGTTAAAAACTTGTAGCGCACTTTGACGGTAAACTTGAAAAAGGAAAGTAGAGCTAAATATATCAGTTGGTTGGAAGTAACTTTGAAAGGGACATTGCAGCACAATAAAACATTAAAGTCTTATCACAGAATGCATTTCATTTCATACATTTTGTTGGGCATTACAGACTTGTTATTGTAATGCCTATCCATTGTAAAAAGACTCAAAAATAATTATAAAGTTTTGGGGAGTTTTACCCCATATACTCTAAAATTAGGCAAATTAATAAAGGTCTTTACAGACTTGAGTTCAAGATGGAACTGAATATCATAAGTAAGATGGCAGATTTATAGACGAGGAAACAGGAAGAGGAGGGATCATGTGGGACTGGCACCAGAAGATAGATAGATACTTTATTAATCCCAAGGGGATATTCACATAATCCAGCAGCAGCATACTGATACAAAAAACAATATTAAATTAAAGAGTAATAAAAATGCAGGTAAAAACGGACAGTAACTTTGAATAATGTTAACGTTTACCCCACCAACCCCCCGGGTGGAATTGAAGAGTCGCATAGTGTGGGAGAGGAACGATCTCCTCAGTCTGTCAGTAGATCAGGACAGTGACAGCAGTCTGTCGCTGAAGCTGCTCCTCTGCCTGGAGATGACACTGTTCAGTGGATGCAGTGGATTCTCCATGATTGACAGGAGCTTGCTTAGCGCCTGTCGCTCTGCCACAGATGTTAAAATGTCCAGCTTCATTCCTACAATAGAGCCTGCCTTCTTTACAAGTTTGTCCAGGTGTGAGGCATCCTTCTTCTTTATGCTGCCTCTCCAGCACACCACCGCGTAGAAGAGGGCAGTCGCCACAACCGTCAGGTAGAACATCTCCAGTATCTTATTGCAGATGTTGAAGGACGCCAACCTTCTAAGAAAGTATAGTCGACTCTGACCTTTCTTACACAGAGCATCAGTATTGGCAGTCCAGTCCAATTTATCATCCAGCTGCACTCCCAGGTACCAAGTTCCTTGGTCTTGCTGGTGTTCACGTGTAAGTGGTCTGAGTCGCACCATTTAACAAAGTCCTTGATTAGCTTCCTATACTCCTCCTCCTGCCCACCCCTGATGCAGCCCACGATAGCAGTGTCATCAGCGAACTTTTGCACGTGGCAGGACTCGAGTCACATTGGAAGTCTGATGTATATAGGCTGAACAGGACCAGAGAAAGTACAGTCCCCTGCGGCGCTCCTGTGTTGCTGACCACAATGTCAGACCTGCAGTTCCTGAGACGCACATACTGAGGTCTGTCTGTAACATAGTCCACGCTCCATGCCACCAGGTGTGAATCTACTCCCATCTCTGTCAGCTTGTCCCTAAGGAGCAGAGGTTGGATGGTGTTGAAGGTGCTAGAGAAGTCCAAAAACATAATTCTTACAGCACAACTGCCTCTGTCCAAGTGGGAGAGGGATCGGGATAGCATATAGATGATGGCATCCTCTGCTCCCACCTTCTCCTGGTATGCGAACTGCAGAGGGTCGAGGGCGTGGCGGACCTGTGGCCTCAGGTGGTGAAGCAGCAGCCGCACCATGGTCTTCATCACATGTGACATCAGAGCGACAGGCCGGAAGTCATTCAGCTCACTAGGACGTGATACCTTTGGGACTGGGGTGATATTGAGATGTTTTCCAAAGTCTCGGGACTTTCCCCTGTTCCAGGCTCAGGTTAAGGATGCGCTGTAGAGGACTCCCCAGCTCCAGCGCACAGGCCTTCAGCAGTCGTGGCAATACTCCATCTGGACCCGCTGCTTTGCTGGTACGAAGTCTCCTCTGCTCTCCTGCGCTGCTGTAATTGTGGGTGGGAATGTCTCTTCTATGCTGGTATCAGCAGAAGGATGATTGGAGGATGCAGTACTCCGAGGTGAGAGTGGGTTAGGGTGGTCAAACCCGTTAAAGAATTTGTTCATCTGGTTTGCTCTCTTCACGTCTCTCTCGATGGTGACACCCCACTTCGAGCTGCAGCCAGTGATGATCTTCATCCCATCCCACACTTCCTTCATGCTGTTATTCTGTAACTTCTGCTCCAGCTTTCTCCTGTACTGACTGCTCCTTTGCCGCCCTGAGCTGGACTCGGAGTTCCTTCTGGATGCGCTTGAGCTCATGCTGATCACCGCCTTTAAAAGCCCTTTTCTTCTGGTTCAAAAGGCCTTTGATGTCACTTGTAATCCATGGCTTGTTGTTAGCATAGCAGCGTACTGTTCTTACTGGAACTACAATGTCCATACAGAAGTTGATGTAATCAGTTGTGCAGTCAACAGCCTCTTCAATATTCTCACTATGTGACCCCTGCAGGATATCCCAGTCTGTAGTTCCAAGGCAGTCTCTCAGAGCTTGCTCTGCCTCAGGGGACCACTTCCTGAATGAGCGTGTGGTTGTAGGTAGCTCCCTCACTGGTTTGTAGTGAGGCTGGAGTAGAACCAGGTTATGATCTGCTTTCCCAAGTGCAGGCAGCAGGGTGGTGCTGTATGCGTCTTTACCGTTTGCATACAGTAGGTCGATAGTCCGATTTCCCCGGGTGTTACAATCCACATACTGGGAGAAGGCAGATAATGTTTTGTCCAGCGTTACATGGTTAAAGTCTCCAGCGATTAGCACAAGCGCCTCAGGGTGCTGCGTTTGCAATTTAGCAGCTGCGGAATGGATGACATCACTCGCTATCTCCACGTTCGCTCGAGGGGGAATGTAAACAATAACAACGATCACGTCTCGAAACTCTCTGGGCAAATAATAGGGACGCAAACTTACGGCCAACAGTTCGATGTCCCTGCAGCAAGTGGAGATTTTAACGTTTACATGTCCAGAGTTGCACCATCTTGTATTGACATAGAGAGCGACACCCCCTCCTTTCTGCTTACCGCAGGTACTTGCGTCTCTATCCGCTCTAACTATGCTAAACCTGGGTAGCTCCACGTTAGCATCTGGGATGTTTGTTGATAGCCATGTTTCACTAAAACACAACAAACTGCATTCTCTGTAGGTCTTGACATTTTTCACCAGTGCAGCCAGTTCGTCGATCTTATTTGGTAGTGAGTTCACATTTCTCAGGATCACAGAAGGCACCGAAGGTTTGTAGCACCACTTTCTTGCTAGACGCTTGGCTTTTATCTTAGCGCCGGCTCGGCTGCCACAATACTGCCTTCTTACTTCGTCAGGTAAATAGGGAACCACACCAGCGTGCGCATTTGTTCTCAGCACTTGACAAGTCTCAGTGTGTAAAAATCCATCTCCAAGTAGTAAAAAGTGTCCAGGGAACGAGTCCACATAAAAGAAAGTGGTAGGAGTTAACAGTGAAATAAAGAAAAATAGAGAAAAAGGTAGAAAGATAAAGACTTTAAAGATAAAGTCATACACAGAGCTGCTGGAAAGGCTGCCACTTGCGTCGGGCTGCAATGTCTTAGGAGGTGTAAATGACGTCATTTGGAGGTGGGCTCTTTTGATGGTCTGCAGAAAAAAAAAAAGATGAAAGCATCAGAGGACAGCGGCAACCCCTAGATCAACTGAGAAACACTTATACTTGAGCTCAGAAACCGTCTCCCATGCACAAGTGTGTGACACCATATAAACGTTGTTTGTGAAACAAATCTGATTATTATGTTTGTGTTAATGATAATGAGAATAGGCCATGTTGTATTTTTTATGGAAAAATTAATTGAATGCATTATGTATGTATCAAATTAAAGAGTGTATTGTCCACTTCACATCCCCAGCCAGGGTCTGCCTTTCCTTTTTGGCTGCCTCTGTCTTCATGGAAGATTGGATTAATAGAACTTTGTACCCTTTATGCTGCAGGCATCAGACAGGACATTCTTGTTTGGCCACTCGCACATGGCTTTTGCTGCTACCATATCAAAGTTTTGTTTGTTTGTTACAGGAAGTATGTATTTTATTTTTTTTTCCATAAGATTAATTTTTTGTGCTCTTTAAAGATTAAATTGAGATACAGGAAAAAGATTTTCACATTTGGGGCAGACAGAAGACTTAGTCATGGAAGGTGGAAAGAAGTGTGGTGTTTGGTTTTCATTGCATCAGTCATTTGTAAGTTCTGTGTTGCACTGTTATTATCCATGGAATACATGTAAAGAAACATGGAGAATAATTTGCCTTCTTGTTTACTTTTTTCTTTGCTTTTGAAACAACCAGGTTGTGTTTGGTTGCTCCACAAATACTAGTACAACATGTTATTTCTTGTGACAAATCTACTGTATTAAAATAAATGTGTTAGGAAACATTATTGAGGAAAAGGGCTAACAGCAGCTGAGATGAATTGTTCAGCTGTTGAGTACAGTTGTGGTAGCAAAGGAGGCATCTCAGAGTGCTTGCTGCAGATGCAGTTTGGCAGCTGAACAAAACTCCACTCTTGTCAGAAAATGCAATGAAGTACATTTAAGTAGTTTTGGAAAACAAATATTCAGCACAGAAGATCTGGTAAGCATCGTCTGGTTGGATGAATCTCATTTTCTGCTGATTCATGTTTATAGAAGCAACAGGACATGCCAAGCAATCCTCTCCTGCATCAGTGGTGTGAGGTTTCAGGTGGGTTTTCTTGACAGTTTCTCAGAACATTATTGTGATCTGCTGAATCATTTCATGTTAGCTTTGTCTCCATTTGCAAATGGGCAGGATGATACTTCATAACTCACAAGTCTAGGAAAGTCTGAAAATGGTCCTTCAAACCCAAATCGGTGAATTCAGCTTAAAGCAGTGACCCCCACAATCATGATACCTCAGTCTAGCAGGCCATCTGTGACATAAAATTGAATGAGATCCACAACCAGTGAATTCACCACTTTCGTGGGACACAAAGTCAACCTGAGCTGACATCCTTCTGCCACACTTCAAGCATCTTGTTGACTTTTATGCCCCATAATCTTCATGAAATTCTGAAAGTGAATTGAGGTCATTTTTCTGTTAGAGATGCACACTAATAAATTATCTACCCACTGTACTTAAATGTAGAGTTGATTGTTTCTAGAAACAAACATCACCTCCCGTTTGGTTTGCTTCGCAATGTATTCTGATTGTTATTTAAAGTAATAGTATCATAATTATTTAGTTCTTCTAACATGTCAAAATTAACATACCTGCAACCACCTTGGAGTGTACAAGTATAAAAAAAATTAAAAAACACAAATACAGTTAAGCCCCACCCACTGTGTGTTTTTATTGGTCAGCAGGTGACGTGTTTGTCTGAATCTCCTCAGGTACTAATAACTGCAACAACAATCACATAAAACACCCCTCTGTCATGATAGCACTGGTCACATTAGAGCTCCTCATTTCTTTATCCAGTACCCGCTTTTCTGCTGCTGCTGTGCTCATCCTCCAATAAAAAGGATCTGCCAGAAAGATACAACAATATAACAATGCCAGATCAGAAATTGTTTTTTTTCTTTTTTTACAGATCAAACTCAAATATGCCTTGTTGTTTTGTTACAGAGAATTGAGAAAAAAAAAAACTCAATCTCCATTTCTTTTTCAATACATGTGATTTGTCTGAGTAAATGCATCCATTTCTCAGTAACTTTGTGAGGTCTGTCTCTCATTTAATAAATTAACTACAGGTATACAAATGGTTGTCCATAACCCACTCTGTCTAGTTCAAGGTCAGGGGAGGTTACTCACCTAAACACTGGGCACAGGATTCAAAAACTGTTAACCAACATGGTGATACAGACTACTGCATAATACAAGAGTACAGCGCATCACTTATTCCACATTTTGTTATGTTACGCCTTATTCCAAAATGGATTAAATTCATTTTGAATTCTACACACAACACCCCATAATGTCAACATGATAAAAGTTTCCATTAGATTTTTGCAAATTTATTAAAAATAAAAAAATCGAGAAAGCACATGTACATAAGTATTCACAGCCTTTGCCATGAAGCTCAAAATTGAGCTCAGGTGCATCCTGTTTCCCCTGATCATCCTTGAGATGTTTCTGCAGCTTAATTGGAGTCCACCTGTGGTAAATTCAGTTGATTGGACATGATTTGGAAAGGCACACACCTGTCTATATAAGGTCCCACAGTTGACAGTTCATGTCAGAGCACAAACCTAGCATGCAGTCAAAGGAATTGTCTGTAGACCTCAGACACAGGATTGTCTCGAGACACAAATCTGGGGAAGGTTACAATAAATTTCTGCTGCTTTGAAGGTCCCAATGAGCACAGTGGCCTCCATCATCCGTAAGTGGAAGAAGTTTGAAACCACCAGGACTCGTCCTAGAACTGGCCGGCCATCTAAACTGAGCAATCGGGGAAGAAGGGCCTTAGTCAGGGAGGTGACCAAGAACCCGATGGTCACTCTGTCAGAGCTCCAGAGGTCCTCTGTGGAGAGAGGAGAGCCTTCCACAAGGACAATCATCTCTGCAGCATACACCAATCAGGCCTGTATGGTAGAGTGGCCAGACGGAAGCCACTCTTTAGTAAAAGGCAATGGCAGCCCGCCTGGAGTTTGCCAAAAGGCACCTGAAGGACTCTCAGACCATGAGAAACAAAATTCTTTGGTCTGATGAGACAAAGATTGAACTCTTTGGTGTGAATGCCAGGCGTCACGTTTGGAGGAAACCAGGCACCGCTCATCACCAGGCCAATACCATCCCTACAGTGAAGAATGGTGCTGGCAGCATCATGCTGTGGGGATGTTTTTCAGTGGCAGGAACTGGGAGACTAGTCAGGATAAAGGGAAAGATGACTGCAGAAATGTACAGAGACATCCTGGATGAAAACCTGCTCCAGAGCGCTCTTGACGGTTCATCTTTCAGCAGGACAATGACCCTAAGCACACAGCCAAGATATCAAAGGAGTGGCTTCAGGACAACTCTGTGAATGTCCTTGAGTGGCCCAGCCAGAGCCCAGACTTGAATCTGATTGAACATCTCTGGAGAGATCTTAAAATGGCTGTGCACCGACATTTCCCATCCAACCTGATGGAGCTTGAGAGGTGCTGCAAAGAGGAATGAGCGAAACTGGCCAAGGATAGGTGTGCCAAGCTTGTGGCATCATATTCAAAAAGACTTGAGGCTGTAATTGCTGCCAAAGGTGCATTGACAAAGTATTGAGCAAAGGTTGTGAATACTTATGTACATGTGATTTCTCAGTTTTTTATTTTTAATAAATTTTCAAAAACCTCAAACGTTTTTCACGTTGTCATTATGGGGTGTTGTGTGTAGAATTCTGAGGAAAAAAATGAATTTAAACCATTTTGGAATAAGGCTGTAACATAACAAAATGTGGAAAAAGTGATGCGTTGTGAGTACTTTCCAGATGCACTGTATATCAATCGTGTAAAATCTTTATTGTTAGCTAACAAACATTGTAATATTTAGTACTTTTTACCAGCAGGTAGCATGGTGGTGTAGTGATTTAGCATTAGTTTTCTTGGTTCAGATTCCTGGCCTGGTCATTGCTCATTTTCAATTTGAATGTTCTGTCTGTAACATCACTGATTTTTTTTGTGCATATTCCAGTGTTTCTCTCAAAGATGTTTGTGTCAGGCTACCTGGCAACACTAAATTAGCCCAATGTGAGAGAGTCATAGTCTCTGCATTGTCCTGGCTCCCCATTAGGCATTAGCTCTGCCCTGTTGCCAGTGCTGCCAGACTACGCTTCACCCACATGACACCCTAAATTGGATTAAGTGTACCTGTCATATCATGTTATGCTGGCCACCAGTGATCCATTAATGAATATACTGTATATTGATTAACCACCTGCTGTATGTCTATGTATGTTTGTAAAAGTTTACTAATATTTTTATAAAATATGTTTTGTTTATATAGCACCTTTACAATGCTCAAAGCACTTCACAGAAATTCAAAATGAACAACTTGGAATATGCAGTACTGGATACAAAACAGTATCCCCATAAAACATTACAGATAAATACAGGAAACAGGATTTAGAACAAGAGACAATAATCCAGAATAATATTTTTTTAAATGTACAAAATACCACAAGAAAACCCTGAATAACAATTTTATGACACATGCAAATCATCTTAACCACCCAGACTGAGCCAAAGGCTCAGAATGTCAGGGTAAGTTAAGTGCCTTCCTGAACAAATAACTTTTACATGGTTTTTCTAAATGAATGAATTGAATCGGCAGATCTCCTCAGTTTAGGGATGGTGTTCCAATATCTTGGCGCTATACAGCTGAAAGCTCTGTCACCCATGGAGTGCAGGTTAGTTTGGGGCACAACAAGATTGCCAGAGTCAGTGGACTTTAGTTGGCGAATAGGAGCTCAGTGATGAAAGAAGTTACTATCGTAGTCTGATATGCAGCCATTTAAAGATTTATAGGTTAGTATCACAATTTTATTTCAGTCCTGTAAGATGTAAGGAGCCAGTGAAGATGGAGCAGTATCAGAGCTATGTGCTCGCTGTTGCAGGTCTTTGTAAGAGCTCCTGTAGCACAATTTTAGACCAACTGAGCTGTGTAAACAATTAGCAGGGACACCTACCAGTAGAGAGTATCTATTAGAGGTGCCATCTGCAAATGAGCGGTCACATGATACTTAAAGTAATACTGTAAATAGTGGCCATCATTGTTCAGAACAATTACTGTTTAAGGTGTCCAAACTTTCGAACTGCTTGCAATTATAATTTATTTCAGTTTGTTTTCACTAGAGGGGGCAATTGTGTCAAAAGTCAGGCACATCTGGCTGGACCTCCAAGCACCAGAGCCTTTGTCTCAGAAACTGGAAAGCTAGGTGGAAGAAAAACAGTTGGCTGCCTTCTGTCTCTGCATTTATCTCTGTTACATAAAGACAAACTGCTTTGGATTCCCAAAATCGGTAAGCTTTTACTGTTTATTTTCTTGGAGGCCATGAGATCAGTGCCTGCTGGTCAATATTCCTTGTGCGGCAGCTCAACAATGTCAACATATGTGCATGGCCACCTCACAGATAAGAGTGTCCAGCCACCATGGATGTGGAATTGGCAGATTTTTCCTGAGTCTGTATGGCCTTTTCTTCAGCTATAGCTTTTTAATTTGTACCTGTATCCTAAAGATAAGCATGATAGGTTAACTCATCCCTGTATTGTACCCAATACTGTTGTGATAAGGTTTAGTCCCTCACAACCATGAATTTTAATAAGTTGGTTTGAAAGTGTTAAGTTATGTGAGCTGGCCCAGACCATGATAACTCGTGATCTACTGCTCTAGCGACATCACCTAACTGAAATGAATTCAACACAGCATAACTGCTGTCTGCAACACCAATGGCGTCACTAGTGACATTCTCTCTTGAGGTTCGTATTGTTGACAGACTCACTCCAAGGTGTTTATTGCATGTGCTAATAAAAGTCATTGTATTTTTCATTGCAACAGACTGTGCATACAATCAAAACTATAATCTAAAGGAAATATTATATAGAAAAATGACAGAAATTAAAAAGGACTGACAGAGAAAGAGCTATTCAAATTGAAGCCCTCTGATTGTGTCACAGAGGAAAGTAGCTAGTGTTATGACTGCGGGGATCTCCAAGTCAGGTACTAGATGGCTGGTGTACCCTCTTTATAAATGTTAATGGAAAGTTATATTTATTTACATGGTTTACTACAGTAATTAAGGATGGCACGGTGGCACAGTGGGTAGCGCTGCTGCCTCGCAGTAAGGAGACCCAGGTTCGCTCCCCGGATCCTCCCTGCGTGGAGTTTGCATGTTCTCCCCGTGTCTGTGTGGGTTTCCTCCCACAGTGCATTGGCAATTCTAAATTGTCCCTAGTGTGTGCTTGGTGTGTGGGTGTGTGTGTGCCCTGCGGTGGGCTGGCACCCTGCCCGGGGTTTGTTTCCTGCCTTACACCCAGTGTTGGCTGGGATTGGCTCCAGCAGACCCCCGTGACCCTGTAGTTAGGATATAGCGGGTTGGATAATGGATGGATGGAAGGGCGGTACGGTGACGCAGTGGGTAGCACTGCTGCCTAACAAGTTAGGAGACCTGTGGAGTTTGCATGTTCTCCCCGTGTCTGCTTGGGTTTCCTCTGGGTGCTCCGGTTTCCTCCCACAGTCCAAAGACATGCAGGTTAGGTGCTTTGACGATTCTAAATTGTCCCTAGTGTGTGCTTGGTGTGTGGGTGTGTGTCCTGCGGTAGGCTGGCACCCTGTCTGGGGTTTGTTCCTGCCTTGTGCCCTGTGTTGGCTGGGATTGGCTCTAGCAGTCTCCTGTAGTTAGGATATAGCAGGTTGGAGAATGACTGACTGACTACAGTAATTAAAGGGAGATCGCTAGCATATTTAGTGGATTCGAATGAGATAAGTACTCCCTCAGTCATTCTTTGTATTTACTGTTTTTTTTTTGTTCTATTCAAGTTATCTTCTATTGAGTTATAGTGCCTGTTGCCTCATTTATACAGCATTTCCTATACAATTCTCAACAGCAGAGCTAATGTTTGTGACGAACCATCTGTTGGAATAAAAAATGAAATTCATTTTATTATTATATGCAATTCAAAATATAATCCAATAAATGGTGCATCACAGACATCAACAATGAACACGCCCAGCAGAGTGTAACTGCCAGAGAGAAGAAATCAGATAATTTGATTTAGATAGCTATGGATATGAGTGTGTCTGTAGACATGAGTGTTTGCAGAATATATAAAGAGTTTCTACACAGGGGAACCTCAAGAAAAAAAGGAGATTGTTTGACCGATGCCATGACAACCAACAAATTCCAACATCACTCGGGGTAGAGCACTCCTGTGCACCAAGAGAAGAGGAGCTGAGATCCACCCTTGTTTGCTTGTGCTACAGGACTCTCTAAAGTGGTATTTTTAGAAAGATGTTACCAATAATAATGTTCAAAACCTTATAACCACTGTAAAATATATTATGTATTTTAATACATTCTTGATCATCTTGGCACCAGGAAGTGAAAATACGCTGGGTGTTGGTTACAAATGTTCTTTGTGCTTTGTACATGTGGCAATACGACTACTGCTGCTGATGCTAATATTCATATTGGACTTTCAAGTATATTTTGATGTGATCTTCATCTGTTGCTTAGCAAGATGTCTCTCTTTGACTATTAAAGATTATTCCATTTTTTTGAGAGTTTTTTCTAAAAGATTTCAGGTAATGGGAGCACTGAAATAGGATTAAAGAGGACATCAGGTAAGGTGATTTTTGTGATTTAGTACATTATTGTTTACTATGGTGCTACAGGGTGGTGACTTTTGCATGTTTGTCGGCCATGCAAGTAAGAGTTTCAGTGTAGTCTATACAACAACAACAATAACATTTATTTACATAGCACATTTTCTAACAAAAAATGTAGCTCAAATTGCTTTACATAATGAATAGAAAAATAAAAGACACAGTAAGAAAATAAAATAAGTTAACATTAATTAACATAGAATAAGAGTAAGGTCCGATGGCCAGGGTGGACAAAACATGAGACAATATGACTGCTACGACTACTTGTAGCTCTGGGTCTGTGCCCACAGACTTTAGCTGATGAGCTGGTGCAAATGGCATTGTCAACACCTATTATGACTCCCCAGCTACATGTCATCCGCAAAAATAGTCCTGTACTTCTTTTGAGTTGTTAAGAGTTATGAAGCTGCTAGTGATTTAGATAGATTGATAGATAGATAGATACTTTATTAATCCCAAGGGGAAACTCACATATTCCAGCAGCAGCATACTGATAAAAACAATATTAAAGAGTGATAAAAATGCAGGTAAAAACAGACAATAATTTTGAATAATATTAACATTTACTCCCCGGGTGGAATTGAAGAGTTGCATAGTGTGGCGGAGGAACAATCTCCTCAGTCTGTCGCTGAAGCTGCTCCTCTGCCTGGAGATGACACTGTTCAGTGGAAGCAGTGGATTCTTCATGATTAACAGGAGCCTGCTTAGCGCCTGTCGCTCTGCCACGGATGTTAAACTGTCCAGCTTCATTCCTACAATAGAGCCTGCCTTCCTCACAAGTTTGTCCAGGTGTGAGGTGTCCTTCTTCTTTATGCTGCCTCACTAGCACACCACCGCATAGAAGAGGGCACTCGTCACAACCGTCTGGTAGAACATCTGCAGCATCTTATTGCAGATGTTGAAGGACGCCAGCCTTCTAAGGAAGTATAGTCGGCTCTGTCCTTTCTTGCATAGAGCATCAGTATTGGCAGTCCAGTCCAATTTATCATCCAGCTGCACTCCCAGGTATTTATAGGTCTGTACCCTCTGCACACAGTCACCTCTGATGATCACGGGATCCATGAGGGGCCTGGACCTCCTAAAATCCACCGCCAGCTCCTTGGTCTTGCTGGTGTTCAGGTGTAAGTGGTTTGAGTCACACCATTTAACAAAGATGTCTTGAGTATCTGAAATGATTGGCTAGTTAATAAGAGTTAGATAAGAAGCTGAAAATTCTGGCTTATTTTACTCTCCAGTACATTTAGCATAATTGTGGTCCTTTCTCAATTCATAGTACCTAGCACTCATATTAGGGTTTAAATTTTAATGTCTAAAAGTCAAGGCTGTTAGGTGGGCAGCACCCCATCACATAATAATTACAGCAATTTGTTTCGACAAATTGACAAGGAATGGAAGATAAACTTTAAGGAAGATACACTCTGTGTTACAAAGTCAGACCAATGCAAAGATGTGATCATCAATCCAGGTGACCTTAACAATCTCCTTCAGTCTTAGCTGGACAGGAAGAGCTAATGAGCTTTAGACATCATGAACATTGGTCATCTCGGCACGTCTTGCATAGAATGATGGGGCTGATGTAAAAATGTGATGTTTCGAGCAACACAGTTGAGAAGCTTAAGCACTGCCACCCAAACAACTGGGATTAGACACTCAGAAACACTTGGGAGAAGTTAACTGAAGGTACTTCCTCTGTGTCTGAATATCTCATGATCCACTGATGTGTAATGAAGCAGTGGAAGTTGAGGTATTGTAGACTTGGTGACACTCTATGTGTAAAGGTGAGCAACCTGAGGCCACAAATAAGAGAAAATCAGAGAGAGAGACAGAACTGCTAGAGTTAACTAAGACCATACCGGTGGTCAGCGCTCAGACTGAAGCTTTGACTAATCTCATTGATTTCATGAAAAAATGCCATACATCCCAAACTACCAGGCTTGAGTCAGTCGAGAAGATGTCAATGCACAGGAATTTTACCAGTACTCTGGTTATGTAATCTATAGAGATCAGTTGTTTTGGGTTTTTTTATAGAATAAAGAAATGAAGTAGTAGGTGACAATTTACAGTTTTTGAAATAGTGAAATTGTTAGTCTGGTATAACAGGCAGCCTCAGTCGGGAAGGAGCCAATGAGCGCAAAGCAAGCTGTATAGTATCCTCTTGTGAGTGGATAATCCTAGAAGGACAAGTCTGCTTAAGTGCTGGGCATTCTAGGTAAAGGATACACAAAGAGATATTTTCCAAGTCCCATACTAAAAATATGAAATTAATTTAAAGGTGCCATTAAGAGAAAGAAACTAGATATGAATATGTTGATGGTTGCTTAATTTAAGCCTGTGGAATAAGATGCTTTTTGTCAAAGTTCCCAAAAGAAATCACGTCAAAAAGAATGCTCTCCTGCCCACAGAACAGAACTAGGATCAGTAGCAGTTAATCCATGGTATGAAAAGTCACCTCAAATGCCCATGCAGTTCACCTTTGTTGAAAATATCAGTGCAGGTTTGAAAAAACTGAAGGAAATGGAGACCAGTGAGATGGTGGAACCTCTGCTTAAGAAATCTGAGCAAAAATAATGTGAAGTGTGTTTTTTCTGTAGTGAAGATTCTGGTCCAGTAACTGTGTCCATCCTTGCCAAAGCCTCTCTGAAAAGATGTTACACTGAAGACATCTATTTATTATCTTTATTGGAAAACAAGAAGAAACTGTAATTCAAATCAAAACTTAATTTATATAAATATGAACAAAATCAATATCTGTGTTTGCTTCTTTCATTTAAGTATGAGTTTAGAAATTGATTTATTTACCATTGTGGATGCTGCTAGCACATTTTGCAGGCAGGATCCTAACAATAGAATAGCAAGGTTTGCACTTTATTACAAGGCTTTTTTTTTTTCTTTTTGCTTGTATAAGTGTACAGTATGTTGTGTATGCTACTTTTGTTTTGCAGTTCTAGACATGGCATGTGAAGTCTACAAAAGCAGGTCAGGTTTTTCACTGGCCAGTCCAGAACTAGCTCTTCTCAAAACGGCCTCAAACTGCTACCTGCAGGCTGCAGCCTCATACAGGCCTTGCTTTAAAATTTCAGAGAAATATCAAAAATGTCCCACGAGAGAAAAAAACTGTAAAAACTCTGCTTTATACAGAAAAGTTCCACAAATAATCTTTATAACAGAGAATTGTATTAAAAAATACCAAAAAAGGCAAGAAAGGATTAGTCTAAATTGGCAGCCCAAAACAAGCAAGTCCCAATAAATAATCGAGGTGCAGAATAGGCCTCAGCAGCAGTGATGGCAAGGTGATCCTGCTGCTTGCGGTACCACCCATGGAATACACACGATACATAAATAGTAAAGAACAAAACATACAGTACATTAATGAAAAAAACACTTTAAATTAAACAAGACGCAGAAAAGGAACATAAACATAGCCTTCAATTTGGAAAGGATTGCGTCTGGATTTGTTCTATTTTTGCTTTCCATTTTTGTATTTGGGTTTGTTTTTTGCATTTTGGAATCACACATATTTGAAGACTCGCATTAATTGGTAGCATTCGTGTCATTTTTAGACACATGGAAAAGAAAGACACAAAGAAAGGTGGATGAGAATGACTGTCCGTGTTGAACATTTTTGGCAGGTTATATGGTATGGGAGACAAACCACTGTCCATGAAGTTATCACATTTTTGAACTGCTATTACTTTGATATCTAGAATTGTGAGACCGATGTACACAGACTACAGGAAACGGAATGGAAAGGAGAGTGGATCTCAAAGAATACTCTGACAAAAAAAGGGATGCCGAGTTAATTTTTTGAAACCAAGAACCAAGGCATATCAGCAATTATAAATTCTTAATTCAGTGCTTGATAACATTGACTAATCTTGTCCTCCTCACCCATCTGGATTTCAGCTTGTTGCTGTTGCTTCATACCAATTAATTTAGAGTAAAGTTTCAGAGTTGTTCTCTACCAATAACACAATGTAGTCACAAATGTATATATATTTTTTTCCTTTTTGCCCACTAGACTGATATTAATCAATTCTGATGAAAGAGTCTACCTGTTCAACAAGTAAACTCTGAGTCTGAAGCATAAAATTACAGTTATGGCTGGAAACTGGATCAAGAGTCCTGTCTTCAATTCAAAAGTGCAACCCTGTGTGACGGGACATCCTGTTTGTGGTCTTCTTTAATTTGCCAGAGGTATTTTTTTATTTTAGCATATAATGCATGCATTTTGTGTGTTATAAGACTGAATGAGCTGATGTAGTTTATACAACATGAGTTGTATAACACATTTATGTTTATATATATTTATATGTTTAACAGAGGCTTTTTAGGCCATAGAAGGTGTATCCCTTGCAGCGACAGGCTTGCTGTCTGTAGGATCATGCTATCAAGCACACCATTATTCTTTAATGTTTAAATCAGTGCCCTTGCTCTGAGCTCAGCCTTCATGAGGTGTTGGATTCGTTTAGAAATTTCAAACTGATTGAACTGTTCCCACCACTTCTAAGCCAAATTCACTTGTGGCTGTTTTCAGATGTATGTTTTTTTGAATCTGGCTCTGTGAGACTAGATTTGTGGTATCGCCATACCAAGGACAAAGACATATGAATTTATCGCAGAGAAGCCATTGTTTCTGCTCGTCAATCCAGGGTCATTTATAATCCCAAAGAATGAAGGTGAAGTTCATCTTTCTACAGTAAGAAGGGTAAGTTTTAAAAATGGGAGGACATTGATGACAGTTTCCAGCAGTGGGCATCCTGAAAGTTCTCATAACTGATCCGTAGAAGCTACCAGAGATATACAGACCTCTATTAAGATGGTAAGTAAATGTTGCAGTTTGTAAGTCTAACATTAGAATAAGACAGGAAATCCACTCCTTTCAAACATATTATAGCCACATAGCTTAAACAATGAGCAGGTTCTTGTGTAGTTACTGTATGTGTGACACCCTGGTTATCTTTTGTAGCACCACAAGAACCTTATAGAAACTGTCAAGTCCAGACATGGCAGGTGTGATGGTTTACAGCTGTTTAGCAGCCACAAGACATGGAAGCCTCTCAATCATTCAGTCCTCTGAGAACTGCACTCTATCAGAATATTTTATTGGAAAATATGAGCCCATCCGTCTGACAGTTAAAGCTTGGCTGGAGAATGCAGTGATCCAAGCACTCTACAAATGGAAAGGCAAGAAAAAGACTCAAGGTGGCCCAGTCCAGTGAAGACCTCAGTTCTTTTGAGGTGCTGTGGCAGAGAACTCATGGGGAGTGTGTTGGGACCAAACAGCACATACTGTGAAGCAGTATGAAAATATGAGCAGGAGATGGAAATTGAGACAAGGCTGGTCTGAATACAGGCAGGGGTCTTAACTAGGAACTCAAGAAATATGTAAAGGGTGGACAGACGAGAAGCAAAGTCCAAAAAGTCAAAAAACAGAAATGCAAAGCAAAGGTCCTACTACTAATGTCTTTGTTACCTCTGATGCGAGAAGGAATGTGACAGATCTGTTAGAGTGATCTTCAGTCCGGTATGACAGATATGCATTTTACTTAGATGCCAGCTTAAACAGGAAGCTCACATGCCTAGCAATGTGATGATATGGCCATAATAATCGAATTTCCTTAATAATAAAGAATGTTTTAATGTTAAGTCTAATTCAATATAAAAAAAACCCCCACAAACCAAAACCACAACAGCGTGGACAAAATCTGAATAAACAAAACTCCAAATGTTATAGACGCTCTAGATGGTTTTACAAGCTATTGAATTATAATTATTATTATTTTTTACATGTCTCTTGCATGTTGGCTTATTTTTGTTGAATAAATAACAGTGTTTTATGTATGTATTTTGTTACCTGTCCTAGAGTCTGTTGTGTTTTAAGACTTGCCGATTGTTATTTATGTTGTGATAGTGTATATACAATAACAAAGCTTACTACATGTCAACATCACTATATACAAAACGTACTTAGACCATTCTTTATGAACAGATGTGTTTCCTAGATAAATACTATTTGCGAAAAATAGCCCCAAAAAAGTGTGTTTTTAGAGTTTCCTTGCATGAGGAATGGAGATAATGTGCATTTAAAACTATCTGGGTGGGCAATCCCACCCTGTGTAAAAGCTATCAAACAATGGAGTCTTCCTCTCCACTCTTCACCAGTAAATGAGTCACAAATCTGCCAGTAGCCACACAGAGTCCTTACACCATAACTAACAACATTACTGTAGAGAGAGTAACATATAATGGAGATAAAGGAAGTAAAAAAATTAAGTTTTAGCGTTTATTATCAGTCAGCCACTACAAATGACAGATATCCCAGGGGAAGACAAATTTGACAATACTGGACCTGTGTATGAAAATGTGATCGTGCTGACCTGGTAAAGCACAGGCCATTTAGCTTAACTTGTATTGATTGTGTACACAATGAAGGAGCTAAGTATCCAGCATTGGTGGTGTTTGGGGATTTGAGCGCAGATTTAATGGAGGGAGATTCAGCTCATGATGAATATTTAATCATTAAATTGGCAGTTGCTAATTTGTGGTGTTCTATGAAAATGGATACATAATTGGCCAACCTTGACCAAATAACATGTCATGGAATGAAACTGTTAAAATGAACACACACAGGATATGGTGGGTTGTGTTATACTGCAGGCGTTTCTAGTTATGATGTCTTTGCCGTGTTCCAGGCCTCAGCTTGGTGCCAAAGCCATTGTGCCGGGGGACCTTCTAGATGCAACACCTACCTACACTCACTCCTACAAAAGCCCACTTTTACTTTTACCTAGGGCATATATAGTGGGAAAAGCATGGCTGGAAAGAAGCTCCTACGAACTCCTAAAAACTTATCAGCAAGAAAAGACACAAACCAAGAGGAAAGGAACAGACATTTCTACTAGTGACCTTTTCAGCATGTAAAAAATAAGTTCTTCAGAGGCACTTGAGATGTCCTAAGACCAGTTCTTTGCTAAGCCCAAGGAGAAGAATATATAGTAGCTTCTTCTCTACTCCCAGGGCCAGATGGTGGTATCTCTCTTGTATGAGCAGATGTGAAGATGACTCTGATCTTAGCTGACTACCCTGGCAGGGTAGTGAAGTGACTATTCTGACTTTTTCTCTCTTGCTACATTGAACTTGTTGACTAATTAAGGCATGGAAGAGGATTTCTCTTTTCATTTCCTGAACTCGTTTTGATTTTAAAATAGAAACCCAGACAAAAATAAAGAAAGTTCACCAAAGGGTCCAGATTACTTACAGTATGCAAATACACATCTAGAGGTTTTCCACACAGACAGTTGTATTTAAAGTAAAATGGTTGCAAAGTAATTTGTGCTGGTGCTGCCAGGGACTGGACCAAATCTTGGTTGTGGTGATCTTTGTTATTGCCTTCTTCTAAATTGTTTTTTGTATATGAATATTTTCTTTTCAAGCACGTATTTTTATCATTACAATAATGATGTCATCTTGCTGTCATTTTGTACTCAGTTTACATTGAAACTGCCATGTTGTTTATTGGTTGCTATGCTGGTTGCGTGGCACAGTTACGCCCCACCTGTATAAGATGGTGGTAAACAACATCTTGCATCCTTGCTTTTGGGTACCAATAAACAAACCTCTTCCATGACATATTCTTTATTTGTGGTTTTGATCAGAGAAATTATTCTTCATTAATTTTGGCTCCTTAGCTTTTGCAAGTCTTATGACATTAGAATTGTGTCTGGCATTTTGGCTCTGGTGGTAGAGTTTTGGCCTTCATTTATTCAAAATCTCGGCTCAGTTTTCCTTACCATGAATTTGTCCAGTCACTTAAACCGTTTATCTTTTTGTTTGTATGTTTATGTTTGCACCCCCTGTTTCTCACAAAATGCTCACAACACTAACCTGGTGAATGTCCATTTGAAGTTTGCACTTTCTCCCAAATTCTTGAGTCCTGCCTAGCACACAATGCGACCAAGACTAGCCACATCTACTGTACTTGAGACCCTGTGATTGGATTAAGCGGGTTCAGAAAATGGAAGAATGGATGTTTAAATTGATGAATGTTACACATGTTACAAAAGAAATAAGCAGCTGCATGGAGAATCCCAGCAAATTTACTTTCCTGTTCCAAGTGACAATGCCATACCTTCCAGGATACCAACTAGGCTGCGTCTACGGCTGTGTGACATGAGATAGCAGGAGAGACTGAAGAAGTTGAATCTTTTCAGATTAAGCAAAAGGAGATTAAGTGGGGACATCAATGAAATGTTCAGAATTGTCAAGGAAATTAGCATGGTGGACCCCAGTTGGGACTTTAAATATGTTCTTCACCAAAAACATGGTCGTCGCATTTATAAAACTTTGCGTGGGTTCAAGTGTGAAATAAATAATAAATAAAAAAAATCTGATTTGTAAAACCTAATGCATGCACATTGCTACACAATTTAACTTTATAAATCACATTTATCGTGTAAATTTTAATGCTACTTTAATGCCCTGAAACATCAACACAGACTATGCTAATCAACCTCATACATATGCAGTCAAAATGCTGCAGAACTTCACTGGCTGATAAAGCAGTCTCCCTTGTAACTCATCAAGACCACATCACCAGCACTGACGAGTATCTGACTGCACTCCACAACTGAACGCGCAAGATCATTTGCAGCATTACAGCGCATCTCCTCTGCCTTCTGGGGGTTAAAGAAAGACATAAGGTGCCAATATATGAACAGAAGGCCACTATTTCCTGAAACATGGAATACCATGATTGCTGTTACGATGGATCGTATCAGCCATATAAAAAACTGAGGATTCTGTCTGTTACCTTACTAATAAGCCAGCCTTCCTGTACAGTATCGTCATTTCCGTCAAACATACTTTGCCTCAAAATAAATCATGGGTTGAATCAGGTCTTGGAGACACAATGTTCCTCAGCCATATCTTGGCATCACAGAAGACTTGCGCATTAATAGAATGAAACTGTTCACAGTTAAGAAAAGCAGCTTCATTCTCGTTAAATGCCCTTATTGCAATATGAGTGTGGTAAAGTGTTATTCGGTGCAAATAGGCAGAATTGGGCATCTAAAAAGGGAACTGAATTACAGTATGGGCATCAAAATTATCACTTTTGAGGTTTTAATACGTTTGTCACATCAACACACATTATAATAATGGACAGGTGGTATGAATTTTTATACGCCTTAATTGCCATTTAGCTGCTTTGGTTACATTTCCCAACTTAATCAAGGATGTTATCATTTCATAGTTTCTCCAAAACATTGCATATGGATGGGTCAGAGATGCTGTAAATACTGTATACTCACATTTTCCATGATGTTTTCTGTTATAAATCCCGACGTTTGTATTGAAAGCTGCATACACACGTTTCAAGTTCATTTTTGTGCCTATGCAAGGTTTATAAATCTGACATATGGAGAGCACAGTGGACTAAGGCTATTTTTTGTCAACATGTTACAAAGTATTTCTTTTTCTGGAGAACTGTTGATACATGAAGGACGTAATCAAGCAGTTTGATTGAAGATAGCACTTTGAAGTCCTTAACATTTATACTCGATATATTTGGGAGCATTATATTAGTGATTCCTAACCTTTTCACCCTTCGAAAATGTTTATGTTTGCACCCCCTATAAAAGTAATATCACAGCTGAAGAAGAAGCAGTCAAATTTCTAATTTTTGAAACACAAATTGAAACACATAGAGTACTGCAAGTGAACAAGTCAAACTCAAAAAATAAGCTTTTAACTCAGTGCATAAAACTTAAATATAAATTGAGCAACTTACCTTTATAAATCTCAATAACCTTCTAAATGGGTACCGCCCATGAAGGAAGCTGAGACATTCGTTTGATGACCTAGGGGGGTTTGGAGCATCCCATGAAGCATCAAGTTCCATGAGAAAAATGACACATGATCCATGATCAAGGGGTTTATGATATTGGAGACCCCCATGAAGCAACAGGTGCCGGTGTGCTGCTAAGCAATGTAATGTAGCCGACAAGCTTTGTCCACCGGAGAACACCTACCCTGCAATTCAAAAACAGATGTGCTGTACGGTATAAGTTGCTGCGCTATTGCCAGGACCCCAGCAGGAGAGATGGGCTGAGTGTAAGCAGCAGGTGTTGCATCCAATTCAGTCCCCCTTGTCTCCACTGGTACAAATGTTAATCAAACCTTGAATCAGTGCCGTTTCATGACCTGAAATCAATACTTGACCTCGCTGTCTTTATGGATCATTGCAAGGTCCAAATTCAATTGTCTTGTAAAAGTTACTCATCTTTTTGGACACTCTGACAGCAAGTAACCTCTGATAATGCGTATTTTGGCAACTCCTTCACAGGTGACAATTGTGCGCACAATGCTTGGTGCTTTTCATATCACAGGACAGGAACACTGACTAATAAATGACCTACAAATGACAGCACACTGCAAGACACCGACTGCAACACAACAAAGTTGGACAACACCTCTCACTCAGTTTTGGTGAATCGTGATGCAGCTTTCCTCTTTGTTGCGCCCCTATTTGGGGACCCCTGCTTTTAACCAAGACCACACACACACTGCTGACTCTTTTGAGCCACTTTATTATTAGATTTAATGACATTTATTTCTTATCTAGCATCTTTAAATTAGCCAAACAATATTGACTCACTCACCACCTTTGCTCTCCTAATGCCAGTTTTGTACATTTCACCCTACGCGATTTGTTCTCTGAATATTGTCTTGTTTTTATGTTTGCTATTGTTTTATGTTTACTATTTATCTTGTAGGTAAGAGTAGAGTGTTGTACCGTGTTAGCCACAGATTGATACAGGAGAAGAGGCCTTAGCTGCCTCGAAAGCTTGCATTTGTAATCTATTTAGTTAGCCAAAAAAAGGTGTCATTTCACCCTACTTTCTCTTGTAGGTATGGTTAGTTTAACAATAGATTTGGCTCATCTTTATCCTCTTTCTGTTCTGTCATGGTAAGACAAACACGAGAACTCAGACTGAGAAACCTCTCTTCTGTTTGCATGGTCAAAGCACCTACTGCACATCCTTGGGGCTGCATTGTATGAATTCTGCTTCTGGCAGGAATGCTCATTGATTTTCATTTTTCGTACACATAACGGTTTCCATTTTTCGTACACATAACGGTTTCCATTTTTCGTACACATAACGGCACACCCCTAACAACTTAAGACAAAATCAAAACTGCTTGATTTTGTCGTGGCTTGTCGCAGACCATTCTAACTGAGGGATGTCACACAAGAAGACTGGAGGCCAGCGGGTGGGCACTGTGACTGTCCACAACTCTGTAAGACTGTTTAAATAAAATCTTCTAGCATAAATCTCAGAAAAAAGAGTGGTGCAGTGTGATGCTGGTTTTACTTTAATGGTTTTCTATTCATGTTTCCTCATGTGGATACCAGAGGGGTGGTGTCAGCTAACCCCACAGGGCCTGAAGCCCCGTTTAGGATGCTCCTCAGGCCACAGTCTAATGGATCTTGTATTCTGAGCTGGTCTGCTCCCTTTTATGTGAGTTGTCGAGTTACTACTAATAATAGTTTCACTTTGTCTTTTTTGAGCAGTTGGGAGATTTCAGCTGTGTGTTCTTCACAAGGCCTTTAACCTGCATTTGTTTTCTCCTGGGTAGGACATTAATCTGCATCCAGCTCTGTAAGCAGGTCCTCTAACTTACAAGGAAAACTTGGGGTTGGTGGCAGGATTGGCCCTCCAGCCAACATAAAAACAAAAACGAAACCTCACACCAAACCTCCAGGGTGGTGCTGAAGTGTCACCTGCTGAACTCAGGTCCCAGTCCAGGTGGTGTGGCATGTGGTGGGTGCGGTAACGTGCTGTCGGCACATGCTCCCAACCCCCCGTATTTCTTCTCACCTTGAGGGTTTTCCCCCTCTTTAGCTGGATGTCCAAACCATTGCGTTTAGGATTAATGCCCAGTGTGCAACTTTGGGAGTAGTGTTTTGTTTGGATGTTCTTCCTGTTATTTCTCAAATTTTTAGCATTATTATAGAAGTTTTCTTGGTTTATATTTTTGGATAACTTACTCTTTTTTGGTATCTAGACCCTCTCTGTCTTTGAGGTTTTTTTTTGGTAGTGTTAATTTCTTCAGACTTTTGGGTTTAATTGCCTTAAATAGCATCATTGTTGGAGAGGGGGGCTCGACGGTCTTTTCCGTTCTCACTTTCGACCCTTAGATCATAAGAGTACTAGCTCTACACAACATTCACAACTGCTTCCACCGACAAGCAGCCCTCAGCAGGGTGTGTGTGTTGTTTAATAGATGTACTCTTATGCAGTATTTGGCTAGCTGGCAGCATTTCATACACCACTCTGGCTTTTTAATTGTCCTTCTTGTCCAAGAGCTGAAATGTCCCTGCTGGCTCAAATTGTTTGTTTCTTCCTGTTCTACATTACTCACTAGATGTCCTCAATGTGTATAGCTTGTATACCTTTTTGTTATTTTACACCACCACTGTTCTATATTTGTACAGGGCCCTTACTGCTTGCTGCATTAAATCTTTTGCCCCAACCCCCATTGTCTACTATTGTTCCATTTCTTGCTTATGGGTTTACGCCTAATATTGTACTGTTCAGTTGTTAAGTCTCATGTTATATTTTATATTATGTTATCTTACTAGTCCAGGAAAATACCTTGTGATGATGAATGCAGCTTTAATGGTGTAATATAAAGTGAAGATTGACTTGATATACTAAATCACTGGATTTCAAAGCCTGTTATTTAGCTAATTTTTAAATCCATTAAAGCAATTATTAAACTCAATTTTTGAGAATTTATCTCAGCAGTTTCAAATGTAAAGCAGGGCACAGCAGCCCAGGATGGAATGCCAGTCTATGGTAGGGCACCCACATATAATCACACAATGCCAATATGGAGTCACCAACTAACCTTGAGGTGTTTAAGAAAATCAAAGTACTTGTGGGAAAAAAACACTCATGAAGACCAAGAGAGAAACAGCGCAGACTCCACACAGGCACTGCCCAAGCCGGCATTTATGCCAAGACCACTGGAGCTGTGAGATGGCAGCACCACACCCTTACTTGGATGGTGTTTTGACCCTAATAACCTCTAGGTTACTGTCTCTCTCATTAATATTATTATTATTATCATATTTTATTCACATTTCCTGTAGATATTTTGTCTCATTTAGACCAGTTACATATTTGAGGAACTCCATCACACTTTGTATCACTCTTTGATGGCAGCGGGTCATTAGGTCATTAATCTTACATCTCCTCTATCCATCTACAGCACAAATGTAAAACTGCATTTTGCTTTCTTTTTTTCTGAAAGTTTACAATTTAGAGTAAATTCTTGTCTCCTTTTTTGTTTTTATAATTTATAAAAGTATGTGCCTCGCATTTCAATCTTCAAAAAATTCAAGGACTCATTTTTAATTACTTGATCTAATATCTTCTTCTCTGGTGAGAAAGCATTTGCCTTACATATCATATCAGCACCGGTAGGACTGTCTGAAGCAGTATTGTAGAAACTCTGTTCAGATTGTTGTCTCCTTGTTTTCAATGGGTCAGGTTTCTTATCCCATTTTCTCTCTGAATATTAATTTTGAAGGGTTTTCAAAATGTTCATTGCCTTGTTGTGTTTTTATGTCCCCATGTCCTAGTTACCAGTGATTGCAACCCTAGTGCTTTGCAGAACAGTTGCTATGTTAGCACATACAGTATAAAAGAGACACATTATTTTAACATTTTAAATAATAAAAGTATCATCCAGGTGAATCAGACATCTTACCCCCTACAATACCCTTTACTTGTATTAGTTTTAATACTATGACTTTGGAGCTAACACTTCTGTAGAACAAATAATAATTACGAAAGGAAAGGCCCCCTGTGGGAGTCCATGCTGTATTAAGATCTCTTTGTTGACATACCCATACATGTCCACATTACTACTAACACTCGTATGAAGAAGTGAAGTCAGCCATCGTGTTTAGTTCTGCCCACATAAGGTCAAAAGCCAAACTCTTAGAAAGTAAACTGGCAGTACCGCAGCCCTGCCTTTAATCGCAGTCTATGTTTGCATCTGCATTTATGCCTCACTTTTCTTTTGAATATGAAGCAGTGAAGAATACTCTGATCCCAGCTGGATTCCTGCTGGGAGTGCCATCTACTGGAGTTGGCACATTTGCCTTTTGTATGTGTGCATTTCATCCCAAGCCCATGTTGTTGCTAACTTTACCCTGGCACGCAGTAGATGAGCCCATGTTAAAATGTCACCCTCCACACTTAGAAATACTGGCTCTTTAATGGCACTTTATGGTTTTTTACTGGGTCCCTTGTACAACTATTGCTTGACAAAGCACCATTACATTATGGGAAGGGTTTTCCACATATGAAGTTAGTTCTTTGTGCTTTGAAAAAACTTAACGAAGTTTATATAATCTAATCTAAAAATTTCCTGATATGTGGAAAAACAAACTGAAATCTCTAAAGTCTGGGACATTACCTATGAGGACACTAATAGAAAACCTGAATATAGCCTGTATTATTGTATGCAACGAGAGAGAGAGAGAGAGGGTTAGGAGCACGCACTAATACAGTGCATTGCCGCACCCACCACACGACAAACCAACTCAGGATCCCTGGTTAGGACTCAAGTGCAGCCATGCATGGGTGATACCTCAGCACCACAACAAGAGTCCTTTAAAATCATAACTTACTGGTATTTCACAAATCTATTATCATCTGTTGATTGTTAACTATTGATATGGATCTAAATGAATAAAGGTTCTATCTGGAAGCTTCATGTGGATGGTTCTTTTGGCAACAAAACATAGTTCCCTAATGGCATCACCCTGAAAAACCATTCTGGCATCTTTATTTCTAAGAGTGTCTGTTGGGCTGATTTCTGTAAATCAATTGTTACACAACTTGATACATTTTACACAAGACTTGCCTGTAGTCACCAGGACTGTCTTACCAGCATCATAGGCTCCCGGGCAAAGTAGTGTGCTCGTTTTGACAGCAAAACAGAAACATATATAGGCATCAGAAACAATTCGGGCCCCTATGCTCCTTTGTGCCCATACATTAAGATGGTCCCAGTTGTTACCTGTAAAAAACCTATGGAATTTTGGCAAGATAACAATGCAGTATTTTTGCAGCACAATAGAAATTCATTCTCAGGTTACATTAGCAAAAAGTTTCAAATAAATTGCATAGCTCATTTTAGGTAATTTAAAAATCACTAACCATTTCTGTAACTGCTTTGCATGAAAGATGTTTTTAGAAAATAAGGTCCAACTTGTGATGCGTCAGTTGTACAGTAAATTGCTGAAGGCGCCTGGGGTTATGAGAGAACACAGATATGTTGAGGATGCAAGTTTTGCTGACGCTTTGCTTGTGTCCAGGTTAAGTGTCCTGCGCTTTGAGGCTTGCTACTGCACACAATAGTCACTTCGTGCTTTGTAACAAACAAAACCTAACAGTAAGTGCTCAACTGATGTACGACACTATACACGGTGTTGCACATCACCAAGTGACTAACGGAACCCTATACGCAGCCCTCACTGTCAAGTGGCTTTTCATAACTTGATGTTATTTTTCAGGGTTGTTGGTAACATCGGAGACGAAATCCCGCCCGTGCTGCCAATGCATGCGCGTGTCCTGCAGGAGGGAGGGGTTAGCAGCGCACACGATCGGACCCTGCCTGCCTGGGGAGTCCGAGTACAAATGAGGCACCTCTGCAATCCAATGAGCCGAAGGAGGAGAGCGCCTAGGGAGTCGGGGATGCGCGCTTGAGAAGAGCCGGCATGCTGTCGATGCAACAGTTCACTTCACTGACTCCTGGCGAGCAGTACCAGCAAGTCGCCTCCAGTAACGGGGTAGGTACAGCCTGTCGGGGCACTTCGACCACCGAATGATTCAATTCGTTGGGTGCTCATGGTGGTTGGGTGGATGGGGGGTTAAGGGGGTGCACTTTATCGGCTTTCTGTGGCGACCGAAAAAAACCCAAAAGTGATGGCTGGTGCAGCACAGACGTGTCCCCAGAACTTGGCAATCTGAATCGCATCAGAGGCGACTGACTTGGTGCATAAAGGCTGCCACAGTTATCTTCGAAGGAACTGTTTTCGGTCATTGACAAAATCAAACGAATTGCAAAAAACGTACAGTTTAACAGGTGTTTGCAAAAGTTACTGTTTATTCCTCTGATTTATAAATTAATGTGGTAAGCTAATGCAAACTGCGATCAGCTTTATGCGCTGTATGAAGTAAAACGTTCTGGGTTAGAATCCTGCAATACATTCGGTCACTAAATTCCACCTCTTCGAGTAAAAGTGAAATAACGATTTGAACGGAGCATCAGTATCTTCTTAAAGTTTGTAGATACTTATTATTAGACTTGAAATGTGTTATGTTTTACGAAGCAGACAAACGAGTCGGAATGTTTTCTGTTGATTCTGAAGAAAGTAAAATGAAACAACTGGCAGTGCAATCAAACGCACTGATTCAGCCTCCTGAAATAACGCCGCGTAAGGACAGCAACTGTGAGGAATTCATTATTGTATTATATTGTATTGCGATAGGCATAAAAGTACCGCTAGCACGCTTTTTCATTGAATATTGTTATTTAACAAAAATAATAAATAGTAAGAAAAACACTTCAACGCGATGTAGACGGCAATTTTCAAAATCAATTGTGCCATTATGTACATTTTAAATTTTGCACCTTTCTTTAAAAAAACACGGCCAGGCGTCACGTCGTCTCTTACTTTATGAATGCATGTCCTTTAAAAGTGAGATCGCAAAATAACGTATATTACCACACAGGCACTCTGATATCAAACGTCTCACACGGGAAAGCTGCAAATTAAAAGGGATAAAACGATCTGCACGCTGACTTTACATTGTACTATCTAGGCAAAGTTCGTCTTAAATATGGAGGCAATGGTAATAAAGTGGACGGTAAAGTAATTGACTTTGGCTTTAAAATCAAGCATTGCTTTACATTTTATATAGTGGTTTTCATAAACAGCACAGTCACAAGACGACTTAAAACAGAGCATCTTATTATAGACACGTTGAAACCGGTCTGCAGAAAACTAAAAAAAAAATGTCGGAGTCGCCCCAGCGTCTGTTAGCAGCCGTATCGACACTTTAATTATTAGACTCCGCTCCAAATGAGAGTTAGTTCGAGTAATAATTTACAGTCTTGACAATTTTCTACTATCCGATGCGCTTTTTTCTCTTATCAATATTAATTAGCGCAGGCAAAGCCACTTTTGCGAGCTTCCTCTCACACCTCAATAGCTAAAAATAAGTTTTCTCTTCAAGATGAGATTTCAGATTGTCAATTCTATATGACGACTGCTGTTGAAATGGAAAGTATGAATACCAAAATACCTGTTTAAAAATAGCCGGACTTAGCGAGTGCCCGTGGTCCTAGCGCCGCCAAAATCCGCGGATATGCGCCGTGACTGTTAAGAATCGAAACGGGCTTCCATCTGCGCCAGTAATACTCGCTTAAAACGTGTGCATTTTACAGTTAGACGAGGACACTGCACCTCTCCATCCTTATTCCGATTAGGGTCGTGAGGCAGCCGCACCTTCCCGAACTCTTGTGTCTCTACGCTTCGCCGCGTACCGTTAGCCACAAGAACGCACGTCTTAAGTTACCACAAACCAGCTTTTGCACAAGTTAATGAAGGAAGACAAGTGGAATTTATCTAAAGCAAAAACCGAGAACACTCACTACTACTTTATTTATAGGGAAATACATTGTCACGATAAAGTACGGTTTGGGAAAATGTAAAATAATGACAAGGATCATAAAGCGGAACCCACCTGCCATGCGACTTTAATGTTGAATGGCATCTGAACGTTCTTCTGCTTCTTTGTTTCTGAGTTGAGTTAATTGGCGGGTGGAGTGCAAACCAAGTGGGTTCAAATCCTGCTACTGACAATGCGTGACCATGAGCAAGGCAATTCACCTGCCCGTGCTCCTACTGGAAAAACGAAAGAAACGTGACAAACTATATGTTAAATGTTGTAAACGCCTTGGATAAAAGCATCAGGTAAATCATAATAATAAATAATAAACCAGCTCAGGAGGCATGAGTGTGTATATGTGCCAAGTGATGAAGTGGCACTCCGGCCAAGGCTTTTCCTGTTTTGAGATCTTAACTGGAGACCCTGCCATTGGATCGCGAAAGCAAAATTTAATGTTATTTAATATAGTGCCTCCTATAGTGAAAAGCACCCATTGGCACTTTACAAATACACAAACACGGCACTTTGTTACTCACAAAAATAGATAGATATGAATAAATGGCAGTATACAAGATGATAGATAGATAGATAGATAGATAGATAGATAGATAGATAGATAGATAGATAGATAG